>VBSM01000483.1:23514550-23565623 GCA_008086735.1 Cheirogaleus medius
TGCAGATGTGTTCATATTTACATTTTGATGATAGCCATTGATGTATGTGCATCCATTTTGGCTATACTATAATAATATATTAAGTAATTCAATAGAAACATACCTTCTTGCTAATACTTTAATGGTATAGATCTGATAATTAATTCTCTTAGAAACATTACACTTAGTGTACTCTGTTGCTTTATGTTTGATTTTAAATTGAGCATTAAGGAAATGCAGTATTTTAATCAGAACTCTGCCAGTACTTTTATCTAGAGGCCTGTTGCCATTTTTGTCTTCTATGAAATTTTTGTCCCAAGAAAGGCAGGATTACATTTTTTCCTAACAGATTGAGTTGGTGTAGTGTATTCTTGATTATAAAAATACTCACATAGCTTTGGGATTTTTGATTGCTAAATATTCATGATGTGTGAAAAAGCATGATGCATACTGTACTATCTCAATCCCATAAAACTTGATGTTGCGTATGTGTCAGGATCTAGAAGGATACCTCCAAGTGTAAACTGCTTGTGATTGTGGATGACTTTGTTCTTTGCTTCTTGTGTTTTTCAGTTTCCTATATTGCATATATTAACTTTTAAAAAAATAAAAAAAGAAGACATTCAAATAATCAATGAATATAGGAAAAATTCTCAACATCACTAATCATCAGGGAAATGCAAATCAAAACCTCAATGAGGTATCATCTCACCCCAGTCGGATGGCTATTACCAAAAGGACAAAAAATAACAAATGTTGGGAGGATACAGAGAAAAAAGAACTCATATACTGTTGGTGGGAATTTAAACTAGTATAGCCACTATGGAGAACAGTACAGAAATCCCTCAAAAAAACCCAAAAAACAAAACCTCAAAATAGTATTAAAATATAATCCAGCACTCCTACTACTGGGCATTTATGCAAAGGAAAGGAAATCATTACATTGAAGAGACATCTGCAACCCTATATTTATTGCAGCATTATTCATGATAGCCAAGATATGTCTTTAAGTGTCCTGTAGCAAATGAATGGCTACAGAAAATGTGGTATATATACACAATGGAATATTTTTCAGACATAAAAAAGAATGAAATCCTGTCATTTGTGACAACATGGAAGGAACTGGAGGACATTATGTTAAGTGAAATAAGCCAGAACAGAGACAGAGTTAAACACCATATATTCTCACTCATATGTGAAAGATAAAAAAAGCTAATCTCAGAGAAGTAAAAAGTAGAACAGAGGGTATTAGAAGCTGGGAAGGGTAGAGGAAACAGAGGAATAGGGAGAGATTTGTTAATGGGTACAAAATTACAGCTAGAAAGGGGTACAAGTTCTAGTGTTCTATACTACTGTAGGATGACTAAAGTTAATAACAATACATTATACAGTTTCAAATGGCTGGAAGGAAGATATTGAATATTCCTAACACAAAGGAATGATAAATATTTGAGATGATGGATATGCTAATTACCTTAATCTGATCACTATACATTATATATATTGAAACATCACTTTGTACTCCATGTATCCCATGAATATGTATAACTATTATTTGTCAATTAAAAATCTTTTTAAAGTTAAAGAAAAGGAAAAAAATCACTTTTTTCCTAGTAAAAAGCTCTTTTCTAATGTTGGCAAGCTATTTAACAAATGGGGGGCTTTGATGATTATATTAGTTAGGGTTCTTTAGAGAAGCAGACCAATAAAATATATACATGTGTGTATACACACACACACACACACATACACATTTATTAAGGGAATTGGATCACATGATTATGGGGGACAAAAAGTCCCATCCTCTGTTACCTTTATCTGCAAACTGGAGAACTAGGACATCTGGTGATGTAATTTAGCCCAAGTCCAAAGGCCTGAGAACCATGGGAGTGATGGTGTAATTCCTAGTCTGAGTCTGAGTCCAAAGGCCTGAGACCTGCGTGAGGGTGGATGAGACCTGCTGGTATAAACCACGGAGTCTGGAGGCAGGAAAAGATGGATGTCCAAGATCAAGAAGAGAGAGAGAGAATTCACTCTTCCTCTACCATTTTTTGTTTTGTTTGGGCCCTCAAGGGATTCTATGATGCCCTCCCACATTGATGAGGGCCCATGTTCTTTACTCAGTCTACTGATTCAATTGCTAATCTCTACTGGAAACAACCTCATAGACATACCCCAAAATGGGTGTTGTATGGGCTATCTGGGCACTCTGTAGTCCAATTATCACATAAAATTAGCCATCACAATGATTAAGGGGATTTGCCAAAAGAGTATGGATTTTCCCACAACCTTATAATTACTCTCTATTCCCTTAAAAAAAAAAATCTATGACCATTTCTTAGAATTATCTAGGAATGTGGAAGACAGCTCTCTTCATAGAGTATTCATTTACTCTAGGGTCTCCAATAACTTTGTTACAGTTTTAGAGTTTAAATTCCTAAACTGGAGCAATATTTGCATACCCTTTTTTACACCCTACAGCCTAGAAAGTTTCTAATAATGGTTTAGAAAGTTGATGAGAATGAGAAAATTGACAGTCTTTTTTTTTATCCCTCTCAGCATGGGAGTGTGAGGGTGGATGATAGCACCTTGGGCTTCATCAGGAAATGTGTCTGTATGTTTTAGCTAAGGTTCCACAACGAGAGGGTGTATTTGGAGTCAATCCCTATAATGTCTGGAAATGTTGAGCATTATTGCAATCTGACACTGGATGATGTAAATGTTTTCTCTAATGTCCAAAGAAAGCCTCTTTTATTTAGGGGGACCAGCTGCTTGCTAACGAAAAAGTCTAGATCCTCCTAGCTGGGAGTGATAGGCATTCTTCTGTTTTCTTGCTGTATTCGTCAGCAAGATCCTGAGATTCCCAAGATAAGAATGTAATCAGTCTCTGAAATTTTTACTGTCCTAACACTTACTTGATCATAGGTAAATTGATTACTGTATCTCAGTAACTCTGTGAACAAAGTGCTCTGTTTTAATTCTCAATCTTCACTGTTCATCTGTCATGCATGGTATATTGTTTTTTCTGCACCATTACCCATAGCGACAGACTATACAAGACTGTGTCATTGACTGCAGACTTCACTGCAACCCCTCTAGAATTGAAAACATATTGCTGATTATTATGTTTAAAGTACCTAACCTGTATGCAATATGTTTAGAGTAAGAAGATTTTTTATGTTAGCTTTTTAGTTTCATGAACCATGACAAAACTTAATTCTTTCAGGCTACTTGCAAGAAAAGCCAGATCTTGACCATGTAAAGCTAAGGAAAGTAGGAAGAAAAAGAAATATAAGTAAAAGAGCTGAAGGCAGACTCTTTACCCTAGGAATTACCATGTTTCCCTGAAAATAAGACAGGGTCTTATATTTATTTTTCCTCAAGAAGACACCCTAGGGCTTATTTTCAGGGGATGTGTTATTTTTTTTTAAGTACGGTACAACAATATACATTTATTCAAATATAGTTAAGTCGTCTTCTTCTGGAATATCATCATAACTCTCCAAACCCCTAATTCCATCCTGAATTTCTTGCGACTCTATTTCCTTTAGAACCATTAGCCCCAATCTCTCATGTCGAGCAATAGAGCTCTCATGGGGCAGATGAGAAGAGCTGCTGGTCTTCTTGACCGCTCTGCCACAAAATGCATGGGTTGTGCAGATATGCTGCGTAGCACGCCCATCACTAGGTCTCATTATCCGGGTATGGCTTATATTGAGCAAATGCTTAGAAATCCTGCTAGGGCTTATTTTATGTGTAGGTCTTATTTTCGGGTAAAAACAGTAATTCACAGAATTGCTTTAAAAAGGATATAAAGTCATTATCCTACCTTCTTTGAAAAATGATTTGAGTCAGAGATCAAAACTTACCTATTTCTCCTACTTTAAAAATACAAGGTAGAAATACAAAGTCAAGTGAATAATTTTTTAAACATCATGCTAGAACTTATTTATTCAAGTGTGTTTTCACCTTCCAGGTAGATCCTTTATGGTGCCTTATGCTTAATCACACAGCTTTTGCTCCTTTGAATTTTTTCTTCAAATTTCACTGCATATTTTTCAGAATAACTCCAGTGATGGCAATTACTACTTTTTGTGGGTTTGTATTTTTTGAAAACTTGAAGTCATTTGGATAACATGTTTCATCTTTCTGAATGATAAACATTTTTATTTCAAAATGTATACAGAAATAATGCAAAATAATGATTTTTGTGTCTATGTTCTAAGATAATGCCAGGAAAAAAAAAGACTTTCAATAATTCATATATATATATATATATATATACTTCCTTATATCTTACTTTCAAATACTAATTTAAAGACCCTTGCCATGTATTTAAAGTCAATGGAAAGATAACCTATCAGCCATCCTATTGCCTATCCTCTCTTCTTCCATTATACCTCTTTACTCTTTTAGAAGGTTTATAGCACTTGAATGTGAAGAAAGTTTCCGAATTTGGAATGCCATGCCTCTGTATCAATAATAGCACCTGTTTTAGAGTAGAACTAGCTTTACCTTAAATTTGGACTATTCAAAAGAGAATTAATTATTTCTACTTCCATTGATTGAAAGCTTCAAATTATCCTATTGTTCTAATTCCCTTATTAATATTATTATTTCCATTTCTCAATCTTTAATTTTTCTTCTTTGTAATTGCAAATTGCAATCTTCATATTTTCTTTTTATTCTTCATATTATCAAATTTTACCTACTTCATATTCAGTAAACCCACATGACTATTCCATAACAGTGTGTTAACTAACCATTGCTCTATACCCATTCTTCTAATTTACATAATTCGTATGCTACTTTACTTTGATAATTCATTTGCTTAGTAGGTACATGGTCAGCTAGATTTTATGGGTTTTTGGTTGTTTTGGCCAGCAACTGAATCTAAACTATTTTTAGTAATTTTCTGCCATAAAGTACCAAGTACAATGGTTACAAAACGATTCTTAGGAAACACGTTATTTGTTTCTATGTTAAGAAAGGCAGTTGCAATAGGATATGTGCTAGCACAAATATTTACCAGGCATATCAATGAAAAATGCTATAAGCATCTCAGAGGAGCCATCACCTGGAGAGTTGTCTCCAGAGAATCCCTATCTCAATCTGTTCACCTTTGTAACAGTCCTCCATGCTCATCCATACCTGTGCTTTGAGCAGAAGGAAAGATGCTAGAAGGTCAGTCCTAAACTGATTCCAAAGTATTTCAGAAACATATCAATGTATCTTTCAATTTTCTTGTGTGAAAGACACAGGGAATTTGTTGAGTGTAACCTCACAGGTAGTTTGAAATGAACTTTAGACAGACACATCAGATATAACTTTGAAATGACTAGTAGCAAGATGTGTCATTCCACAGCCCTTGTGATTCTCCATGCGTATGGCTCCTCAGAGTACTCAATTCAAAAAGTTGAAATTATGAATGAGAGTATGATTTTCTGATGCAGTAAAATACAGATCAATCCAGAAAAAGAAAGGTTAGTTTCAAGTTGAAAGGATCTTTGTAAGAAAAAAATAACACACTTTGTTGTCATAATAACAAACACTATCATAATTAAAATTACTTCCTTGGCTCTACAAACCTATTTTTATAGTCTATAACTCTTATTTCTCATGGTAAACACTGGTTGTACTATACAAAATAAATCCCAGATTGATTGATTTTAAAACAAGAAATTTTCCAAGGATGCCATCTTAACACAATGCCTTCCTCTTTGCATTGCCTGAGTTCCATATTACTAATGTTATTGCAGGAAGGGTTAGAAGGTCATTTAGAGTCTGTGATGTGAAAATTTGCAGTGTCTTTCTAGCTTCACAGTTATTCTCCTCCTGCATATACTGGAATATATAATCTATGTCATTGATTTACAAAGTTTATATAATAAATTTTGTTTTGGGTATCATTAATTTCAACTTTAAAGTAATATAATTCAAATAACTCAAACACTTCTTATTCTCTTCTTTAATCTTCTCCTTCCCCCCAACCCTGTCCCCAACATGCATATATGCATTACTTTCTAAATCTCTATAGGGTAGAAAAGCTGATCATGGGGAAAATTTCTTCTCTCCAATAAGATATAGAACATGAAAATCAGAAGTTTGGTTTTCTACTTGTAGCATTTGTACAATATGGAAGCACTGGTGAAATAAAACTTCATCAGCTGATAATGTTTAAGTGGGTCTTTCTGAGGAGGGTATTGAACTCTGGAGAAATTGTTAAGAGTTCTATTGCCCAATTTTATCATTTTTTCTATATATCAATGTCAAAGTGAGCCTTAGGAGGGAAAAATTGAAAAATCGCCTAAACAAACTTTGAACTAATACTTATATTACTGTATTCCAAACTGTATTAAGGAACACTAGTTCAGTAAATTATTAATAGGTGTTATATTGGGAAAGTTGCATAGTCAAATATTGTATTCTTAATATTTTACACAAATCCATAGATTTTGTGACACATGATCCATTTCTTCAAAAAAAAAAAAACACTTATAGTGGGGAGGGTTAAAAAGGAACACCACCACACTAAATATACCTGTTTTACGATAATACTTAATTTCAGAAGGGTTAAATATATTAAGTTTAGGAAAGAGTGTTTGGAAATTGCAATGCTAGAAAACTAGGTACATATTTTTTTGAAGGAGATACTTTACAATGTATTCTCTTTACCTCTATTTTAATCTCACCTGTTACATTTCTAACACACAATTTAAAACTGTATTCATCTGGAGGATCCATAGTTGTCCCTATCCAAATTCACAACACTTTTCTCCTGACTCTTCCTATGCATCTTGTTTCATTTCTTTCCTCCTTTCTATACAGTAGTGCTTGACTTTTCCTCTTTAAAAGTTTGATAAAAGCAAAAGTAATCATCTGATTTTGTTAAGAGTAGAATTATCACTTTTAATAAAAGTAAAACTGGCAAATCAGGAATATTCTGTCTCCATTTAGGCATGGTCCATGCTATTGCTTACTGATGCTGATTAATAACCAGACTAAGAAAGTGCTCAAAAAAAAAAAATGAGTGAATGAATGGAATACATATGTGGAGTAAGAGAAAGAGGATAGTATTGGGAGGCAGAATAAAATTGCAATTAGGAGCTTGTGGCTTTTGGAGTTGGATTCCTTAATTTTTCACTCACCAAGTATGTGACTTTGAACATGTATATTCAAACCTTTACAAACGTTGGCTTTTTCCTCTGTAAGCCAAGGAACATGTCTACTTAAGAGTTTATTGTGAAGAAATAGATCACTGACAGGTATATATATTCCTAAGCCTAATGCCTGGCACAAGATAATTCTCATTGTGCTATTGTTATTATATTAACCCAAACTGCTATTTGGTGAGAGCTAAGTGTGTGTGCAAAAGCAAATAAACTTTCCTTTTTAAAGCCACTTGGTCATGAGACTTTCCCTTATCCTTTGGTATCTGTTTCCTAAATCCCTCAGCCTGGAATTGACAAACTGTTCCAAGCTCCTTTTCCTCCCTTTCCCTGTTTGTCTTTATTTTTCATTCTTATTTTTGTCTGAATAGGCTCACTAAAGGCATGGAAATTGGGGTGATGGCCTGATTTGATAAATCGAATGTAATAATTCAGAGGCAGTTATTTGCGGTAATGCAGTCTGATTCTGTTTACACATTGTAGGCTTAATGGTACCTGATTATACAAAAATGAATGAATAATTCACTTCCTTCTAACTTTATAATTGACTAGTAATTTTATTACTGGCCTCACATTCACTCTTTTCCATTGTAAATCTTTATTTCTTTGTGTGCCTTTGTTAACTTTAATAGAGTTATTATTAAATTTCATTTTTTCTGAGCATGGCTGCCAGTTGCACACCAAGGGACACCATTCGCATTGTACTCTATGTCATATGAGAATGGTAGCCCCTGTAGCACAATTTCATTTACATAGAATAAAATTTGAATGTGTTCTCTGGACATGGGCCACTGGACACTGGTACCAAGTATAACTTTTGAGAAAACAAAAGCATACTACTCTGTCTAGTATTAGTTTCTTTCATAGTGCTCCTCTTTCTCCACATGGTAATGAAACTTAGGGAAAATATCTCTTATCTCTAACTTGATTGAAAAAATTAAAATGCCTTTTCCATGATTAGGATATCACATAATAATTTTATAAATTGAACATTTCAATAAATAATATTACTAATTGTAAAGCATAAACATGAAATTATGATTTTAGGACTTTAGTTCTTAGAAATCATGGTCAAATAGCATGGTTATTCAAATAAAGCACTGGGTCCACTTTTACCTTTAATAAAGCTAGTTATATACAAAGATTATGCAGATTTTAGTGACTTCAGTGTTAAAATCATTGAGGAGAAGCTATTTAAGTTTTTTTGAAATGAATTTTATTTTATGAGAGCCAGAGAACTTTAGCTGAAATTTTTTGTTATATTTTAGGTTTTAAAATAATCTTGGATTTTAATTAAAATTTCAAAAGTTTATATGACATTTACTTGGAAATATAAAATATTGATTAGACTAAAAATATAATTGAAATTAAAAATATAAATTGAATAATGAATATCACAGATATTCTTTTACATTTGTATTGGCAGAATTATTAAAGGTACCATTACTTTTTTCAAATACCTATACAATAACTGTAATATCATGCCAAGAAGGATGCTTTTGTGTACAGGAATTGCAACTCTGGCTAAAGACAAAAGATTATAAATGTCCCATATTCTTAAGAAAACCAGTGGTAGTTGGCAGCTATTTTCCCTAGGAAGTGCCAGTGCAGATCCACTTTTACCACCATTCCTCCATCAATGCCACTATCAGTATATGTCACCCAGTCAATATAACTGCAAATTCAAGTAGTTAGCTTTGCAGAGAAGGATGTTCATAAGGAGAACAGATTCCCATATTTTCCTATGGGGTAAAGAGAAGGAAGTGATCTTCCCCCCAATTGCCCTGTGATGAGGCCACTCCAAGAATCACTTGAAGATTGAAGATGCCCCCAGCAGGGTAGACTAGCATTTTTTTCCCCATCAGCATGGTGGCACACTTGCTGAGCTATAGAACGCACAGGGCCAAAATGGTATTGTCTTTTTTAAGGACAGTATGAGGAGAATGCTCTCAGGAGTGTATTCTGGGAGTCTGGAGGTGTGGTATCCTTTTGTGGGGAAGATGAGAGGAGAGCATAATGTGTGTCCTTTGAAATTTGGGGGTATACTTGAACTGAGGCACTGGTTCTTGTATTAGATCTATACATTTCCACAGGGGAGTAATTGCAGTATCCTGCGTTAGCAGGAGCAGGCTTGAAGCAGCACTAGTATGGGGAGGACTGAGAAGAAAAGGAGGCCATCTCTACTATATCCCAGTGGTCTGTAACTCAGAGGGTTCAGAGGAGAACTCTAGCATTTTTTAAGGCCTCATGTGAAGAAACACAAAGGCTAGTGTGGAACCAAGGAGTTAGGGGTGCATGGGTGTATAATTGCAGGACTAAAAGGAGATATGATAGCTCTTCTTAATTGTGTCTTTAGTGGCAGACAGCATGGGAAGGGAAAAAACCATTACACCAAGAACACAGTTCAGAACACCACATCACCTCCTCCTCACAACAGAAGTAACCAGAGTAAAAAAAAAATGACCAGCAACAGCTTTCCATCCCACTATTCTTCCAAACATTCACTTATCTTTGCTCCTTTTGGATGTTACTCCAATATCATCATCTCAGAGAGGCATCCAATGGTAACTTTATGTAATATCACACACAACTCCCCAACCACCCTCTATTGCTGTTCTCTGCTTCATGTTTCTCTTATCACTTATAACTATCTAACTTGCTCTATGTGTATTTACTTTGTTTATTGCCTGGCTTCCCCGGTAGAATGGAAGATCTATAAGGACAGGAGTTTTTGACAGTTCTGTTTATGTTATATTTCAACTCCTTGGATGGTGTCTGACACAGAGTAGATACTCAATAAATGTTTGTTGAGTAAATTTACCATCATGGCTTAAAAAGGTGGACAGCCTAGTCAGATTTCTCCCTTCACCAACTAGCCTTCTTGCTTCCACCAACATGAAAGAAGATTGCACTTACAAAAGCGAGAGAGATGTTCCTGAGATAAATCACACCTGTCTCTTCTCTGCTAATCAGCCACAGCTCCCTTTTCTGCCCTGGACAGTGAAAGATAGGAGAGACAGATAAGTTTTGAATTCATTAAAAACTAAACAGGACTGATTCTTAAATACCAAAATCAGACTGTGCTAATAATTGAATGTGACATGGTAAATATGAAATCTGGCCGAAAATGTTGAGGCCTGCTACCTAGAAGAAACATCATAAACTTGAAAAAAGTAATAGGGGGAATTTTTTTCATTTTATAGCCAGCTAATTAAAACCCATCAATAAACTGATTATATATGGAAGAACTAAGTGGTTCACAAAGTGTAGCCTGGGAAACTCTGGGGTTCATTCCTAAAATGCTTTTAGAGTATCCACAAGGTAAAAACTATTTTATAATAAGGTTAAGATGCAATTGGTTAAAAGTGGGCTGTTTAATTTCCACACATTTGGGAATTTTCCAGTTTTCCTTCTATTTTTTATTTCTAGCTTCATTCAATAGTATCTGGAAAAGATAATTTGTATTATTTCAATCTTTTAAAATTGATTTGTTGAGACTTGTTTTATGGCCTAACATATGATCTATCCTGAAGAATGTTTGAATTGATACCAACTTAGTCTCAAAAGCATTAAATATATTGCTGTTAAATAGCTCATCTCACATTGTCACAAATTAAATCTCTATACAGTTTTTGCCCACTAACAAATATTTATAATTATTATTTTATGCATTTGTCCTTTAAATCATACAGAACATAAAAAGATGAGTTAAAAACAAAAAATATAATAATACAGGCTTTTATATTTACCTTTATAGTTACCTTTACTGGAGCTATTTGTTTTATTTTATTTTTTTGGCCGGCTTCTATTTACCATCTAGTATCCTATCATTTCAGACAGAAAGACTCCCATTCGCATTTCTTTGGGGACAGTTCTACTGGTGATGAACTCACTCAACTTTTGTTTATCTGGGGATATCTTAATTTCTCTTTCATTTTAGAAGAGTAGTCTTGCTGGTTGTAGAATTCTTAGTTGACTATTTTTTTCTTTTTGCACTTTACAAATACCAGATTCCTTTTTGGCCTTTATGATGAGAAATCTGCTATTCATCTTATTGAAGACCTGTTGTATGAGCTGCTCCTCTCTTGCTGTTTTCAAGATTCTTCTTTATCTTTGGCTTTGAACAATTTAATTATAACATGTTTTGGTGTGGATCTCTTTTTGTCCCCTTTACTTGGAATTCATTGAAAATTTTGAATGTAGATTTGTGTCTTTATCAAATTTTAGAAGTTTTCAGCCATCATTTTTTCAAATATTCTTTCTGTCACTTTTTCTCTCTCCTCTCCTTTTGGGGTTCTCATGGGTACGAAGGTGTGCTTGATGGTGTCCCACAGGTCTCTTATGCTCTGTTCTCTTTTCTTTCTGCTTTCAGACTGGATAATTTCAATTTACCTATCTTCTAATTTACCGGTTCTTTCTCCAGCTTGTATAAATCTACTGTTGAAACCTTGTAATGAAGTTAAGATATTATAGTATATTGGCTGGGGAAGCATACACAATAGCTGAGAAAATAATAACACTGTGTACATTTGACATTGCTGAATGTCTACTGAACAAATGGTAAGTAATAGAAATTATGGCTGCTATACGACAATATAGCAACTCATCAAATTTACTATTTGGTTGTAAACATAAAGACCATATTTTAATATCTTATTTGCAAAATTGTACGTTTGACAGTAAAATGGAAAAATCTATAGCATAAATGAACTTACTGTATTTGTTTGATATTATCCCCAATTGGTCATGAAGTCTATTTCCTTTTATGTGAATTCTTGGAAATAAACACTAGGAGTACTCAAATATTCAAATCTTTTGAAGAATATTTTCAACTCTGGTTATTTTTTCTAGAATAACTTGTGCTGATAGTGCAAAATTAATGGTGGGTAAATCTAGTAGTGCTGCAGTCCCCAGCCACCAGGCCACAGACAGGTACTGGCACATGACCTGTTAGGAACCGGGCCACACAGCAGGTGAGTGGTGGGGTAATCAAGCGAAGCTTCATTTGTATTTACAGCCACTCCCCATCAATCACATCACTGCCTGAGCTCTGCCTCCCTCTCCCATGCCCACTCCTACACCCAGCAGTGGAAAGATTGTCTTCCATGAAACCCATCCCTGGTGCCAAAAATGTTGGGGACCACTGTAGTAATGCTTTAGTATGAACTAAGATAGTGGTACCAAATTGTACTAGTTGACATTTTATCTACCACCACCAAACACTCTCAGTAAAAGCAAATGTCAGTTTCATTTAGAAATGTCCCTGATAATAAAGTAAAATTTATCAGTTTTATTAAAATTTTACTTGAGTCCACTTTTTGTAATATTCTGTGGGATAAAATGGAAAGTATACATAAATGGCTTTTGATGAATACCAAATTGAAATGATTATTTTGATGAAAAGCATTTGTGAGACTGTTTAGGTTGTGAGCTGAACCAGCAACATTTTTTATGAAACAAGATTTTCACTGAAAGAATAACTAATAAGCAAGCTATATTTTTTCAGACCAGGATATTTGGCATATATTTTCTTGGGAATGAGCAAAATAAGCCTGCCACTACAAGGAATATAAATTACATTATTTGTCACCATTGATAAGATTTGAGCTTTAAATAAAAATTAGAATTTTAGAAAACTCGTGCCTGCCCCTGTGACCTTGACAGCTTCCTAATACTTCAAAAATGATGTTTCTGATAAGATTGATTATGGTATTAACTAATGTGATTTCTTGACATCTCAACATGTAAAACATCTGCATATCTATGTGACCTAGCATTGTTTAAATGACCAATGCATGCTGTTACTAAATAATGCATAGATTAAAATTTTTTTCCCATTCTATATTCTATTCTTTGGCAGTGAGTCAGTTAGAGTCCCCAAAAGCCCAGCCCACACTCTGGGTGGGGCAGGGATAGGGATTAAGGTCCACTTCCTGGGAGGACATTTTAAATGAATGAATAAATACTTAACAATATATCAATTTTAATTCCTAACATGGTATATTTCCACATAAATAAAAATGTTGAGTGTCCTCAATCATTTTTGAGAATGTAATAGAATTCTAAAACTAAAAAGTTTGAGAGTCACTGATATAACTGTTGAACATTTCTATGTCCTGTTATTCAAGTTGCTCTGTAATTACCATTTGATGATATGCTACTTGTATAGTTCATCGTCTTCAATGCATCTCCATGCTCAGACCTCATTCTTACATAGCTCAATTAGAACTGTTCTTGACTCTTCCTATTTACACATGGAGAAGCAGACTGGGAACTGCTGACTCACTGATCTTATTTGGAGTCTTGCTTTATCTACTCCTCCACTGGTATTCTTCATCATTCTGCATGCAATTATTATTGTAGCTGTATGTATTTTCAAGGGGTTAAGGATTTATGCTCTAAAGTGAAACTCACACTAAAAAAGAATAGTATTGTGTTAAATGGAAGCCATTTAAGGATTATTAAGACAAAATGTTAAGTATGATTTTAAGAAAAGTAGTTACGCTTAAACCACCCAAAAATGATCACTGTGGCAACAGTTTAGATATCACTATACCTATAGGAACTCTATAGGTTATGAAGCTGGAATTGTTCTTTAAAAGAAATAAAAACAATCTTATAATTCATATATCGTTATGATGGTTATAATAGTTGGAATAATTCTGCCCTTGTTCCGTTTGTTAAGTGTTAAAGATACTATTATAATGTCTTAAATTAGAAATATTTTCTAACAAGGAATATTTGATAGAACAAGCCAATTTATTTTTAAATACTCTTGAGTTTCTTCATAAATTTCTAAGCCAAAATAGTACAGAGCTTAATGAACTAGGATAAAAATTCACTATTGGAAACATGAACACCAGTATTTCTCTAAATGGTGTGATGATAGAGCTTTCACATTCTGAACAAATACTGTTCTTCCGATGTTCAGTTAGAAGTATTGACTAGTCCATATGATGCCACATTAATTGCAGTCACCTTCTTGAGAGAAAAAAAATGAATTTTCTGATTAAATCAGTATTCAATCATTATCTCTTTGAGTATGACTCCACAATCTAAATCTTAAATACTAATAGACAATTTTTATTCATCCAAAAATGTATAGTCACCACACTAGAAAAAAACATTAAGTAACTCTTTGTTTAGGGAAGTTATTTTGATCTTGTAGAATGATTCACTCACTATGTGCTCCCACCAAGAGTACTCTATGCTCTGGTCTAAAAGAACCTGGGTAGGACCATAAAACCAGCTCTAGGATCAAATAAAAGGAAATCTCAAATAGTGTATCAGACTGCTGTACATTCTTGAAAGTATAAGTCCTAGAAGGCTGTCAGGAATAAAAAAGACTTAGCCAAGACACTTGAGCAAGAGTAGATTCACCTTTGACTCAGAAGTATTTCTGAGGACAGTTGTACACTTCATGGCCCGGGGCAACTACTTTTATCAATGTGCCTCCATTAATCTTAAATGTGCAGCCTTCTGAAACTTTTATCTGGTGGGCAACTCCAACTTGTAATTATAGAGAAAAAAAAGGTTCCTTGTGGAATTTGAGAAACGATTTAAGGAATCATAGGAATGCTAAGGAGAATAAACTTAGTAACATAAAGATGAATTTCAGAAATGGTTACACAAAAGGTATTTTCTGCTATTGTTAAATTCTAATTCTCAATCTCATTGGTAGTCACTATTCATAATTTTGCCTGAAATATAAGATGAAAACTCTATTTATACATCGTGGAGCTGAAACGCAGCTTAGATTAAATCCATCTCTTATAAATTTCCATTGCAAATCACCAAAGGATTTTGAATTAAATCGTTAATGCGTCTCTCTCCTTTTGATGCTGAATGCCCTAATGGATCTTCTAGGGCCCTGGGATGGAGGGCATGTGTGGAAATGTTCTTTCTAGTAACTTTTCTCTGGGTTTAATTTACACTGCATACAATGAGTACACTCATTATGCTTTTCCTGGGAGAGCTGAAACTAAATTGTAGCAGTGTGTTTAGAGGGAAACGCATTTAAGCTATTTGAGTAAAGATAAATAACGATTTTGTGGCCAATCTAAAAAGTATGCTATGTTGAAATGGCATAGGTGTTCTTATTTATTTATAAATAACTGAAGAAACTTACAGTTTTGAAATATTTTGACTTCATCATTGGTTTCTGATGGAAGTTTGAAGTATCTCTGAAGATAATATTTTTTAAAAGTTCCCCTGTAAAAGGTACATGATTATCAATTGCATTCCTCCCCAGGTGGTGATGACATTCTCAGTTACTTTATAGTAGACTTTTTTGATTATCAGTATGCATTACACATATTTTAAGAAGGCATGAAATCTGTTTAGTTTTTAAATAATGTTCAACCTAAACATGTAATAATGTTAAACAATGGCATATGATATAGAAAGATGAATAAGATAAATTTCTGAAAGTTCAAGGAGCTTGTGATTCAACTGGCTGTATAAGACATGTACGTGAATAAATGTGAGGCAGTTAGGTCTATGAAAAATTGTTCTAAGAAGAGTAAAGAAGTGATACAGTGGCTGTTTAAAGGAGAACAGAGCAGGGATGGCTCTTGGAAAAGTAGTGGTATAACTTTCTTTGATTAAATCCCAAATGACATGAAAGCCCTTGGGATCCTTGTCTTCTCAGTTTTTCAAGGTTTACGATTTAAGCAAATGCTTGAGTGAAAATGTTGAAAAACTAGAAGAAGGAAGAAGGGAAATGACATTTAGCATGGCACATAGGTGCTATGCACACAGGTCATGGTAGAAATTATTCGGTTACAAAAATCCTACTCTTCACCATGTAGAAACAACCTTCTATTTAATATTTAAAAAGCAGAACTTAGAATTTACTTGGCATGGACAATAAAGCAGTCTTGATTTTGAGTTTTTAATCCAGAACTTTCTGAATCTGTATCTTCACTGCTTTTGTATTCAACCCTTGGAGAAACTAGGAAATTTAAAAAGAAAACATTTTGCCATCTTTTTATTCTCCTTGAACCTAGTAATAATTCATTACTAGGATATTAAAGATAAAACTCATTATTAAAGAGAATTAAAGTATATTAAAGATAAAACTCATTTAGATATTTCAGTCCCAACAACATAATGGAAGTATTATTTGAGCAAATATTACAGATCTGAAAAAGAATTTACTTGTGCATAAGGACAATTAACCACAATACTATTATAAGTTTTTCCATCATTTAAAAAAAGGCTTACTAATGAAAGTTGTATAAAATTCATAAATCTGTTATCAATGCAGATGACTTCTAATCCACACTCTGAAGAGAATACAACCAGCAGGAATGTATCCAAGGATTCTTTCATATATCAGTGACAAAAATTATTTTGGAACAGGGGAAGGGAGTGAAGATATAGTACTCTTTAGCCAAGACTTCTCTTAATGCCAAAAAAGGAAGAAAAAAAAAAAGAAGAAAGAAAGAAATAGATCCCAGTACTCTTTTGGTTAGGAGGGTCAGGTTCAATTCCAGAAAGTTTTAAAATCTGTATAAAAATAGTCTTTGTCACAATTCGATTATGCTAGCTTATGTTACAAGTCCTTCCCACAGTGTGGTAGTAAATCTTATTAAATAGTGTTCTTATTTCTCATTACAACAAAGCCAATATTTTTCTTCATCAAGCTACACCTCCAAATACAGCTGTAGAAACCATAAGAAGTTGAGAAAAATTTGCATTTAATGACTAGAAATTTCATCATAAATATTATAAAACTCCATATTAATAAATGCCAGAATAATATATAGAGAAAAACAGATGAGTAGTATATATTAAGTTAAAAATAAAACACCTGATTTTGATATGTGGTTTGGCACCCTAATAATTATTTCTGGCACACGTGTCAACATAATTACTCAAAGTAACGAATTATTCAAACTTGAAAAGTATGTTTCCTTTTCATATCACTTATGTAAATTGGACAGGGTTATTTACTAATAGCCCTTAAAGTACTTGGAAAATGTTTGTTTTATTTTTGAGGAAAGGAAACCAAATCCTATATGCTTTCCTCCTCCTCCTCCTCCTCCTCCTCCTCCTCCTCCTCCTCCTCCTCCTCCTCCTCTTCTTCTTCTTCTTCTTCTTCTTCTTCTTTTCTTCTTCTTCTCTTCTTTTTCTTCTTTCTTCTTTTTTTTTTTTGTGTGTGACAGAGTCTTGCTCTATTGCCCAGGCTAGAGTGCCGTGGCATCAGCCTAGCTCACAGCAACCTTAAATACCTGGGCTCAAGCGATCCTCCTGCCTCAGCCTCCCAAGTAGCTGGGACATGCCACCACACCCACTAACTCTTCTATTTTTAGTACAGATGGGGTCTCAGTCTTGCTCAGGCTGGTCTCTAACTCCTGACCTCAAGTGATCCTCTTGCCTCCACCTCCCAGCATGCTAGGATTACAGGCGAGAGCCACCTCACCAGGCCAATGCTCTCTCCTTGAAGTGAGATTTTTATATTTAAATTATTCAAAGGCCGTATAACTGACTTTTGTAACTGTTTTTTCTTTTTCTTGACATTGGTCTATGAACTAATTGAAAGGTTTTGAAGGATAATATAGTTATTGACCCCTTATGGAATTTTTACTTATAAGTGCATTCAGTTCAATTTTGGATTTTTATTTCATATCAGGTATAAATACTGTTATTTCATTATCTACTGAACATATCTGTTTATCTCAGGCAGCTGTTGGAAGGTAGCGACTCCTAACTATACTCTTCAGCCAGAGTCTAACCAATGGCCTTTGGCAAATCTCCCCAAGTATTCAGTGAGAGGATGCTATGATTTTAATTTTTGGATCTTTATGTTGATTATAGTAGTAGATATAGTAGTAGAGATATGGACTTTAAAAAATAGTAAAAAAAATGTCTTTTACCTAAATTCCCTCCTTTTTACCTAGCTCATGAAGAACTAGAGGTGGAACGGGAGGGATTGGGAATGGCAGAGGAGTAACTTCCATGTGCTGAGAACGGATAATGTGGAATTTATGTTGCCAATACAACTTTTGGAGTGACATTTTCTTTTTTTTTCTCTCAAACTTAAGCACTCTTTGGGAATCATATATTGTGTGGGCAAGGTTAGGAGTTAAGGACTTTTCTAAATATTAGTAACTATGCTTCAAAGAAATATATTCGTGCAGTTTGAGTACAGAATGATTAAAATTTAATGATTCTATCTCATTTGAGGTAAAAAAATTTGTGTTTACACATGTATGGTATTTAACTTTGATACATGTATATATACACCCTGTTCAAATTAAAACATTATAGGTGTTTTTAACTTAGGAAGGGCACAACATAAACAGTTTAAAACTTTAGGGAATAAATGACTGTATTTTGTTATAATTAAGGAATATAATGGAAAAAGAAAGTGGATGGTCAGTGCTCTGGTTGATCAGTGGCCAGCCAGGTTCTGACTTCATTGACACGTTTCATGGAAAGGGTGTTTTAATGAAGGATAGAGTTGTAGATAATTCATTCCATGCTGTGAGGTTAACCACAAGCCTCTTAGAAATCAAAAAACTTATTACTCCTGCAGATGTGTTGGAACTGTAAGGAGGGATTGAAATTCTGAAAGCACTCTAATTTTCTCTGACTTGATTTTATTGTGGAGCACAATCTGGTTAAGTGGAGATTTTTTTTAAGAAGTATACATAGCAATAGGATTCTTTCTGCTTTTTTGAGAAATTTTCTTTTTATTGGTGTTCTTGAATACAATTCAGCTACTATCAAAGTAGTGAATACCGAAAGTGTGAATATGCCCTGTATTTGTGCTGCTTCCCTGTGTAATGTTTTCATCAGAAGTCGTCCGCAGTGTTACTATTTCTAGTTGTGCTGCTAGATCTGAACCTCACCTCCTAGCTCAGCAAATGTGGAGCCATCATTATCACATTAGTGGAGCAGGAAAATGGTTTTGAAATATTAAATGTTCTCCCTCTCTCCCTTTATTTTCTGTAACACCTGGGCACTCTGCTCTTTAAAACTGGGTGACAATAATGCTTCTGTGGATAGTAGCTTGGTAGTTCCAAGCCTGAGAAAAGGGATATGCTGGAATTAATCATATAGAAAATAGAGGGGGGAAAAACTTCTTCTGGCTTTTGAATATCAAAATTTTAAGAGAGGATGTGTTAATTAGATTGATTCAATCATGGCACATTATATACATATATCAAAACATCACATTGTATGCCCAAAATGTATGCAGCCATGACTTGTCAATTGAAAAAAAAGCCCTTGAGGGAAACTGAGGATAACAGAATGGATTCAAGCATTACAGGGAAAACTGTGTGTTGACACAGAGAAAATTTTTCCCATTATTGAATGTAGATAGGTTCTCTAGGATTAGGGAAGAAGATGAGGAATGAGAGGGAAAGCAAGATGCAGGGCATTTACTTGTACCTGCCCTCTCCTCTCCTCTCCATGCCCCATGCCCCACCCTCCCTCCAGGCCTGCTACAGTAGCCCTTTGGCCATCTCAGTCTAGGAGGGCGAGAGGTGATGTTGATGTTTCTCAAGGTTCAGATGTCTCTCAAGGTTCCAGTCCTGAAGGATTCTGTGGTTAGGAAAGAAGGGTGAATAAACATCAGCCTCAAGGACTCATGATCAAGAAATGGAGATGCGGCATGGTGGTTCACCTCATGCCAGCATGGTTAAATGATAAATGACATGTTGACATGAAGTCATCTCTCAAGAACTTAGATGCAAGTCTGGGGAATTGGGAGAGGGTTTCCTGAGTGATATTTAATTTCTTAAAATCTTGTAGAATATAAGCACAAGAAATTGAGTTGAATTATGGAAATTTTTTAAAATAATGTTTTTAAACATAAGTTTGTGGCCTGAGATTGTGGTGTGGTAATTGAATAACTATGGCATTAGAATAAAGAATCAGATAAGACACAAATCTGTGAGATTTATTATATTATGGAGCTTGTGTGGCTAAGTGAAAGGAAAAGAGACTGTTACGTTTATAGGTAAAGTGGAGATAGGAGGCTGGACGTGAAATGACATGTTTACTTGAGCAAATAAATTTATTCTCTATATGAATCATCACTTCATATAAAAACTTATAGAAAATGATTTTTAAAAATGGGATTCTATTTTCTTTAAAACAAGAAAATACATTAATATCCGTATACCTACTGTAGGCTATACTGAAACATTCTTAGTTGAATTTTCTATACCTATATCTTTTTATACTTTCCCATTCCAAATGTCACATATCCAGCTGTCATGAACTCCAAACTTAAATGTGTCCTTACTGCTTCCCAGCAGTCAAACTACATTTCCCTGGGCCTTTTCTTCCTAGATGTCTTTTTCATAACTTCCCCCCTTTGACCAAACTTTTGGTACCACTTGATTTATTCTTAATTTCATAAAAGAGGAAATCAGAGGAGAGCTCCTAAAATTGCCCAACACATTACTTAGTGTCCCATCTTCTATGAACCATGCACTCTGCTTCTTTGCCTGTCACTGTGAATGTATTGTCCATATCCAAGCCATGATTCAGACTTTTGCACCGAATCCTTTTCCACTTGCCTACTCAAAGACCACATTTCAACAATTCTCCCCTCTTCTGCTTTATCAATTTCTCTATCATTAGATTATTTTTTAAGAAGCTATAATACCCTCTAATTAAAAACAAAAAACAAAACCCAAAAAACACTTTGATCTCGTTTCTCATTTTTTCCTAGCTATTGTCCATTTCCCTGCTTCCTTTTTTAAAGCAAACTTGGCAACATGGAAGTCTGTATTCACAGTTAGTAATTATTCTGATTCTCTTATGAACTTTCTCCAATCAGGATTTCTGCTCACTTATCCACCCCACAGATATTGCTCTCTTGTCAAAGTCATTAATGTCCATTATTTGCTAAATTCTATGGTTGGTTCTCAGCCCTTTTGTCTTTTGACTTTTCTGCAGCATTGGACTGGGTGAGCTCTTCCTTCTTGAAAGGCTATTTTCACTTGCACTATACTTTCCTCACACCCCACTGAACACACTCTCTCAATCAAATTTTCAGAAAAACAAAGGAGAAAAAAATAAATAAATAAAAACTCAGAAGAGTTTCCGTATATTACATTTTAAACTTTTAAGAATGCCATTATTAATTGAGTTAAATTGCAAACATTTGCAATAAAATGATGTTAACATGAGCTTTCTGAATTTTAATGGAGAATTCAAATATTAAACTTTAGTTTCTATCTGATGAACTTTAAAAGGGTGAGGCCTGGTGTGGTGGTTCATACTTATAACCCCTGCACTTTGGGAACCTGAGGCAAGAGAATTGCTTGAGGGCAGGAATTTGAGACCAGACTAGGCAACATAGTGAGACTTTGTCTCTACCAAAAAAAAAAAAAAAAGTTAGCCAGCTGTGGTGGCATTCGCCTATAGTCCTCGCGACTTGGGAAACCGAGGCAGAAGGATCATTTGATCCCAGAAGTTCAATGCTGCAATCAGGTATGATTGCACCAGTGCACTCTAGCCTGGACAACAGAGCAAGACCCTACCAGTAACATAAAAAAATAATAAAATAAAGCATGGTATTATTTTATATCCTGTTTACTTCCTGATTTTTTGAACATTTTGGGTTAAAAAACTTGTAAAATATTCTTTTTGACAGAGATTCATGAAATTAATTCAGTGAAGCTTGAAAAAAGGAACATAAAATGTGACACAGATGCTACTGGTAATATCATTAACAATTTAGGATGTGGACAAAATGATCAATTCAAATGATACTAAATTAGAATTTTGATCATTTGTGGGAAAGTAAAGAGTTTGCCAAAATAACAATAATGACAATAATAATAATAATGATGCAATCATGCTTTGGGGGAGCTGTTTTTCTTCAAAAATAAAACATTTTAAGAACTATTAAAATTACTTATTGACTTATGGGCCAAACTCTACATTTTCACAAGATTTTTATCTATTTAGTATAATATTTTCTTTCAAAATTAGCATTCATCTAGACCTTAGTTTGTGTTATTTTTTTGTAGCATCTACACAAAAAAGCTTCAATAGATGATCTGATCTCTCTTTCTACCATTATACGGGTAAAAGAAGAAACTTAGAGAAAAGAAACAGAACTAAAATGTACATTTAATTTTATTAGCAATGCCAGCTTTAAATAATACTAAACACTAGTCAACTTAGCCCAAACACCAAGGAATTTATTACTTGACATAATAAAAAGTTTGGAGGTAAGACAGACTCAAGGTTGGTCAATACTCATAGTTGATATTTCCATGACTTCATTAACAATCCAGAATCTTTTTACTCAGTACTAGGAGTATAAGTTTTCTTCATGGCTGCATATAAATTAGCTTTAGATTTGCTAACCCATAACATTGTGAAGAAAAATTTGCTAGATATAGCACCATATTTGTGTACATTTATTTTTGGTTTTGGCTTTACAATATCAAATCAAATACTGTTTTCCAAAGTTAATTTTTTTCTTCTCTACCCCTTTAGGACAGTTATGTCAATTATCTGTAATACAGGTGGGGTTTTTTGTTTGTTACTTACAATTTTTTTTCTTATATTGGGTTCTCACCATGTTGTAATTGATTTTAATTATTTACTTATATTGTGTATACGTGAAACATCACTAAGATACTGAAAATCAGCAAGCAAAGAGATATACTCAGAGTGTCACTCCTTCATTCTTTCTTCTATACCATGCTTCTCTTCCTGTTAGCAGCCTCCAAGTGGAGGTTTATCCAAGTTCTTTCTGAATAGCAGCATGGGTGGCACATAGGGTCTGGGCATGCCTTGCTCCAGTGGCTCTTCCTACTGTAGCAGAAACATCCCTCATTGGATGACGGTCTCCTGGAGTGGTTTGGTGGCCATGTACTTTGTTTTACAAAACTGTGTAAATATATTGTGGGTAATGAGAACCAGGTTTCTCATTGTTAGAGAAAATAGTTACAAATATAAAAAAGGGGAATACTAGAATAAACTCTGTGGTATTAGGTTCAAGTTAGATATATACAGACATACATAAACATATGTGTGTGTGTATATATATATATATAAAATAACATATATATATATATACACATTATTTCCTAGCTTTGCTAACTGAGAAGCGGTAATGCCTTGATAGTAATGCACATAGCTACCTTCCATGTATTGATTTCTGAATATCATTCTTCAATTAAATAAATTATACCAATTTGTAAAAGTGGTTGACTCTAGGCCTTGGCAGGGAAAGTTCAAGATAAGCTTGAGTGTTGAAAGGACACAGGAAACAACTTGAAACAGCTTCAGCCCACTGCTGGGCCTCAGGTATATCTGGGCATATTTTATTAGCTAGCAGGACAGGGCCCAAAGAAGCTCATTTGTACTAGATCGAAGAGACTCCTGGGAAAGACCTTATACTTTGGCCATATCTGACGAAACAAAAAAGTGTCAGGAAGGTGGTTTTGAAGCCTCTATCAACAAAACAACAATAACCATGACAATGATGACAATGACGAGAAACTAATTGGTAACAGAATAATTTGCCAGGCACAATGGGCTTGAACTGGACAGAGAACATTAGATTTTGGATAGAAAGAGGAGCAATGAATACTCTCACCTTGGCTGGGGTCTGAAGTAGATCCTAGTGGGAGAGGGGTTTGAAGTAAAACCTAAAAGATGAATATCACTATGCTGAGTAACATACATTGTACACTAACCCCATTCTGCCACCGGCCATTCTCACAGAAGCCTACAGCATGGCTGAGAGTCCTTCAGCACCCACAGATGATGCCAGCAGAAACCAGGTCTTTTCCTTTGCTCTTCATGGGGGAATACTGGCAAAGATGGACAGCACAGTGGCTGTGACATCAGCTGGAGAGAACTTGATCATGAGCACATTCGTCATATACCCGAGTAACCCCCAAAGAAAACATAAGTTGTTGACATTGAGACAATTTGAATTCTAGCCATTTTCTAAACTGTTTTGAAGATTTTGCTTTGTGCTAGGGAGACGAGGAAAGAAGAGCCTAAAAACTATGCTTTTCTTCCCATTCATTCTTATAGATTTGTAGAGATTGGATATGGCTGTTGTTCTTTGGGCTCAAGGCTGACTTGGCTTGCCTAGTAGAGTTTCAATAAACAGTAACTGATATTACCCTCTAAAGTAAAATGTGAGCATGTCAATGAAGTCATCCAAGTGCACTGATTGCGAATGAGTGTACGAAACAACCTATACAACTAAACAAAACAAAGAGAGAAAACAAAACAAAACTTGTTTTTGAATGTGCTTTCCAGTATGTCACCACCACATTGTAATCTTACTTACTCAAAGTGAAGTTAGTGACCCCTGTACCTCTCTCCGCCTGCATGGGCACAGTTATGGTTTGTGGGCTGAGTGTTGGGAACATAGGACAGAAAGGAGTGAGATGATTGCATTTGAGTTTTTGACTTATTTTTTTAATTTGTTTAGTTATATTTTTCTAGCGCCCCATCATTTGAACTTTCTCTGCCAATTAGTAGATTTGTTATATATTTTTTTTTTATCAGAAATGGTGTATCTGTTACTCAAGTGTCATAATTAAAGAGATACATGAGTCATAATATTCCTTTTTTAGTTGCCTTTTATAACATCCTTCTTTCTTCTAAATATGTTCCAGGCTATTACTGATTTGCTTTTGTGCATTTGCAAGAGGTTCTCTATATAACTATTTACGATACACATATATTTTCAAGCACATGTCCTTTCATACTTCCCCTTTTCCTGGATAGATATAATTTTTTTGGTGGCTCAGCTACAGTGCTATATGCACTCTCAAACCTAGAGTTTTAATGAATTTTTTTGATATTCATGTTTCATGCAACTCCAATCCAAACAAAACACCCAATACATTTTGCCACTGAATAGGAAATGATCCCAGTTAAAGAATACTCAGACTTCTCTGGTTTGCTAATAGGGTTTTATTAATGTCTTTTCAGACTATTAAGCTCCCTTGCTAAGAATTCTACTTCCAAATGTCTAAAGTTTTCCTTACCCCCAAGAAGACTAAGACAGCTGCCTTTGGAGCACAGCTCTGGACTTCATCGACCTTCTGTCGATCGACAGTCTTCTTATTACGAGGGGAGTTCCCTTCCAACTCAAGAGCTCATGAGCAAAACCCTTGAGACAGCTAATGCCACCTATTACCTCCTAAGACTAATGGGGTTTGACGGAGAATAGAGGAATGAGGAATTGAACACTATGATATAATTTCACACAAACCTAGGTTGTATGAAATAACCAATATGCATAAAGACAGCCTCAGATTAAAAAAAAATACTTTTGCCTTCTTCCTATACACAACTCCCAAACCTCTGTCTTCTATCTTGACAGTCTAAGCTCTTGGAATATAGTTCTGCTTCTGTAATGTATATCTATATTTAGCCATTCTTTAACCTCCACATATGATAACAATGGTAAAAGGAAAAATAGTAATGTATACATAAAACTTTTAAAATAATTCTTTTAGATAAAATACCTTGTTTGATCTTTAAAACAACTATTTGACATAAATAGGGGTTTTGTTGTTATTACTGATTTTCAGGTCAGGATATGAGAAAATTTTAATGATTTGGTCACGGTCATAGAAACCCATTAAGAAGCTATAAGAAAAATGAAACCAAGATCCATGTTTTGCAACTGCAAATTTCAGGACTATTCCAACTTTGCTATGCTGTATTTTCTTTCCTTATAGGGTTTTTTCTCTTAATTTTTTTCTGATTGTTCACATATTTCTCTAATATTCACCTATTCACTTGCCCTTTGTATGGTAACTTCTTAATCACTGAGTCTTTTAAATTCTTCATGCACAACTTCTTTACCGTTTCTTCACAGAATTATAAAATAAAAGGTTATTACTCTTAGAAGACGCATACTTTAGTCCAAATCCCAGTGACTGTTTTACTTCCTTTCCCCAAATGCTGGACATATGTTCTACTTTTACTTGAATACCCCATTCAAATTTTTTATCCAGTTTTGCTACCTGGAGCAATCTAATGCTTCTTCCTCTACTATTCAAAGATAGATTTCATGTTCCTACTAAACCATTTCTTTTCTAGGTGAAACAATCTTAGTTCTATGAATTATTTCTTCTGAATCAATTAGAGATATTTTAGATTTAAGTGAACAAAGCCATAACCAAATCTTAAACTTTAAAAAGGAATTTATTTTCTTACATAACTGAAATATCTAGAAAAAGGGTCAGCTGCAAGACTTAGGGGTTCAAAAAACACCTCCACATTGACCACAAAAGGAAGGCATGAAGAAATTGTGGAGTAATGGAAATGTTCTGTATTATGACTCTGGTGGTGAGTACCCATTTTCATGCATTTGTTGAAGGCCATGGAACTATATCCCCAAAAGAGTGCATTTTACTTATGTAAATGTAAAATATCACTCAGGTTATGGGGATAACTGAAACTGGAATGCACTTTTTATGCCTACTGTACCATTGAAGTAAAAGTGACTATCTCCAGATTGTACTTAATTACAGTGGAATAATATAACGCAGAACAAGAGCCAGCATTTTTTTAAATGAGGCAAATTATTTTTATGATGTTGAGTATGAAAGAAGCAAGGAGAAATATAAATGTCCTCTTTGAATATTAGTATAATATTCAACATATAATATTCAAAGACTGATGTATTCAAATGAGAAAAACTAATTGAAATTTATTACTTTGGGCTTCCAAGATTCAATATATAGGATTATGTTTATTAGTGATGCAGTAATTACTTTCATCTCAATGTATTTCAACAGCAGAAGAAATAATCATTATTTAGATACCTGATGCTATTCGTGATGAGGACACAATTATTTGTGTCCAAATCTCAGGCCATGTAAATTCCATTAGAGTATTTTATGTCCATTGGACATTTTCAAAAATTATTAATGAAGTCAATTTTTTGACTTAGAGCAGAGTAAACTAAGTGATTTTTCCAGGTTCTTGCATCTTGGTTATTTGATTATATGCATTGACTCACTTTATCCAATTTCTCTTTTAATATTTATATTTGCTTTTTCTCCTGTCAAGGAAAATAAAATGCTAGACACAAAGTAATATTTATTGGCAAGAAGAGGACAGTATTCTATTCATGAAAACCACAAGCAATCTATGTGGAGAGTACTAATACACTGTAGTCAGATCAAAATGAAAGCTTTTAGTGTGCATTATATTAACTTTTTTTTTTTTAAAAGTAACTTTATACCTAGGTGTTTGCAGTAGAATTCTGCCCTCCAAAGGATAGTTCATATTAAATACTTTAAACAGCATTTGCTCTCTAAAATACTTTACCAACTCTTAAGAAGATTTGGAGATCAAAGCTGTATTTAATTTTACTTCATCTAGTGAGCCATGCAAATCTTTAAGACACTCTATTTGCAATCACATTTCAAATGATGTCAGCGTATTGGATTTCATGATGGTGAGAATACTTTATAATCATTGGGGGTATAATTTCTTTTCATTAAGGCAAAGAAATTCTTCTTTTACATAAATGTAGGAGTTACAGAAGCATCCAAAAAGCCTATTTGACTTGATTTTGTTTTTCTCATCTTCATTTTTTGCTTCCTTTACATTCTTATTTCTCATGCTTTTGTCTGCAAAAACAAGTTGCTTGTCAAACATTCTGGTATAGTTCAGCATTTATGTTTTAAGTAACTTTTTCCATATGCTTGTTTTTGCCTCCATGAGGTTTCTTTGTCTCAACTTTCTTCGCTCCCCACTCCTAAATTAAAGAAAAAAAATTCTTTAGCTTTCCTTGTTGTGTTTGGCTATGATGTATAAAATCAGTCATATCCAGCTCTCTCTTGTAAGTTTATAATTTTAATTAGCTTCCTATAAAATTTCCCTTCTGACTCCATTGCCCAGTTAAAATAAGTTTCAATTTCTTTGACTCCCATGAAGTGGGATGTGCAGGAAGACAGTTATTAAAGGATTAAAAGGAAACCTCTAGAAATCCTATTTCTTCTTTGAAGAAAATTAGGTCAGTTTTTGCCATGCTTTCTGCTTGGCTTCGTAGTTCATGGCCATCAATATTTGATGATTTAAAAATTTTTTTTTTGGATATCCCCCTTTTTACAAAGAAGATTAGTTACGTATGTTATATAAACTCCTGGATTTGTGGTAGCACAAAGTAGAATTAAGGTTATTGCTCTTTTTTTCCATTACCGTATGCTGTCTTTACTCAGAAATTTCTGGAGACCTATCTTCTTGGATTGAAGGTTTAAATGCTTGGTCTCAGATGTTGTCCAATTACTGTTCATCGGAGCATTTTTAAATCATCAAAGACAGAACAACATAAATATTGGAGCATAGTAGAGACAAGGATGTTAATCCCCTTTAAAAAAATTAGGCAACATCTGTATAATCAAGGCAGAATGGATGTAACTGAAAGATATAGTCATTTTAATTTTCCAAAGTCTCTTACCAATGTCTTGTTAGAAGCAGGGATTAGGAAAAATATGTGAACAAAGTAGTGGATAATATTTTGAAATGTAATTTGCCTATTCTGTTTTTCCTTTTCTTCTGTCCTGGAAACAAATAAAAGTCAATGTAAGTCATATTATTTAGGCATGCATTTTGTTTGAATGCAGAATTATTGCTTAACTCTTCTCATTCCTATTTCTGACCTCACTTCTGTTCTCTATATTTTCAGGAATTTGTGAGCAGTTGTTAAGCATGGCTATTATTTAAAAATAAATTTATAAATATATAATAAAATAAACATAATAAAAATACAACTCATTGTTTCCTAGTTATTTTACTATATTTTACTATATGATCCTGAGGTTATTTACAACTATTGTATCTGTTAGGTGAGAATACTGCAGGGTGGTAGGCTACTATCTCCTCTAACTCTGTGTTCAGTAATATAATGTTGGTAGCTTTAAATTGGCCAGGATAGGCGTAATTATAGTATCTAAATCTGCAAACAGTACAAATTAGAGCTTCTGCCCACAGACTTTCTTCCCGAGAATTAGTCGTTGAAATTTTACTGGGCTAAAATTGGATATAATGTACTTAAAAAAACTACCAACCAACCAACCTAGAACTCATAGAGAAACTTGCAGTTTCTTTATATAAGTCTTCTTTGATTATCAAATTTTTTATAGCTTTTCCAGGAATAAAATATGGAAATAAGATAGACATTGAATAAGTTTGTATTTCCCCACTCTCTATCACCATTGTAATAACTGCCTTCAAATCTATCTAAAAGATCCCAGAAAATCGACTGCTATACTACCTAAACCAATAAAAATAGTTCAGCAAGAAATTTAATGGATTAAGATAGCAGGCATGAAATTCTTGAGTTAGAGATGAAGTACATTTTATTACTCGCTGCAATGACAGTGGGCAGAGTGTCTTAATTTTTTATTCAGTTCCTCATTACTCAATTCACCCAGGTTTTCACAAAGAGGTCTGGAAACATCTTGCCAAAAGTGTGTTGCATTACAGAGAGGAATCCTTTTCTTAGGGGACTCAATTCTTAGGTAATGGACAGTAAGCATGCGGTTCCTTTGCTTTAGAGAAAAGCATTCTCTTCATATTCCAAGACTGTTTACTATACTAGCATTCTTGAATATCATCTGAAACAAAGAAAAAATTCAGTTATTGCTTATCTTGCAAGATAGGTGAATATGAAAAACCCATGGAGAACTGTCTCCCAACTTCCACCCCAAGTCATTCACACACAAAAAAATAAACTCCAGATGAATAAAGATCAAAATGTAAAGCCAAATGAATAAATCAATAAGATAACAAGTCAGTGATATTATAAATGTTTTTGAAGAGAATAAAGCATTTTTGACTTTGTGGTAAGAAAGGTCTTTCTTAAAGAAAGAAAATATCTATAAATGCAATTAAATAACCATTTCAGAATTTTAGTGAAATCATGGGAATTTATCTCAGCAATTCTAAGTGATTAGTAGTGAGACTCTGGGCCAACTTTATTTTGGTCTTTGCAGTAGCAATGACCACTTAGTAAGAGTGTCTAGGATAACTGGCCAAGATGCCAAATATCGAAATCTTCAGTGGCAGCTCCAACCAGGACTTATCCCAGGAAATTGCTGCCTGCCTGGGCCTGGAGTTAGGCAAAGTAGTGTCTAAGAAATTCTGCAACCAGGAGACCTGTATGGAAATTGGCAGAAGTGTACATGGAGAGGATGTCTACGTTGCTCAGAGTGGTTGTGGCAAAATCAATGACAACTTAATGGAGTTTTGATCATGACTACTATTTGTAAACTTGTTTCAGCCAGCCCTGTTACTGCAGTCATCGCATGCTTCCTTTATGCCTGGCAGGATAAGATGAATAAGAGCCGGGCTCCAAGCTCAGACAAACTTATTACAAATATGCCACTACAGAGGGTGCCGATCATGTTATCACCATGGACCTATGTGCTTCTCAAACTCACATACTTTTTGATATCCCTGTGGACAATGTGTATGCAGAGCCAGTTGTCCTGAAGTGGATAAGGTAGAATATCTTTGAATGGAGGAACTGCACTATTGCCTCACCTAATGCTGCTGAAGCTAACAGTGTGACCTCCATTGCAGCGTAGTTGATTGTGGACTTTGCCTCAGAGAATGGCAAATCTGTTTTTTACCTGTTCAGCCATGTCCCTTTATAATAGAATAAGTCCTGAGGCTTTTTAAAAATAAAATCAACATCACTCTTTATTTTCCCTTGGTATATGATGACAAATTCAGCAGAAGACCCAGCTTGCACCAGTGTAGCTTTCTACCTCCCATATCAGGTATATTAGAGTTTATCCTAACTGAGGAAAGATGGATTAAGATTAACTGCTATGATTTCCTACCTGTATTGTCTCATTCTGGCTTTCTTATTTATTTTGTGAGCTTTGCAGCTTCAACTCCAGTTTAGCCGTTGCAAGATTATAGACTATTGAGATATGTAGGGGTGCTTGACAGTGATTGGGGAAGGTCAGACTACTTCGCTTGTGGATGATTCAGGGTTTTCTTTGTTCAGAACAACTAGCAACAAAACTAACCTATATGAGACAAGTTCTCCAATATCTGTGCTAAATTACAGCAAGAGCCCTGGGTAATCTCAAATCTAATAGGGTTGTTTGATTTTTTTGTGTGTACTAATTTGCTTGAGTTCTTCGTAAATTCCTTTATTGGATGTATAGCATGTGAATATTTTTTCCCATGCTATAGGTTGTCTACTTGCTCTGTCGATTGTTTCCTTGGCTATGCAGAAGCTTTTAATTTAATCAAGTCCCATTTATTTATTTTTATTGCTGCTGTGATTGGCCTTGAGATCTTCTTTATAAATTCTTTGGACAGGCCAATATATGGAAGAGCTTTTCCAACATATTCTTCTAGAATTCTTATTATTCTAGAATTCTTTAAGTCTGTCATCTGTTTTGAATTAATTTTTGTGAGTGGTGAGAGATATCGATCCTGTTTCAATCCTTGACATGTGGCTATCCAATTTTCCTAGAATCATTTATTGAAGAGGGATTCTTTTCCCCATTGTATATTGTTGTCTACTTTGTCAAGGATCAGTTGTTAATATGTGGATGGTTTTATATCTGGGTTCTCTGTTCTGTTCCATTGATCTATGTCTCTAATATTGTGCCAATGAAATGCTGTTTTGGTTACTATAGCCTTGTAGTATGGCTTAAAGTCTGGTAAAGTGATGCCTTCAGATTTGTTCCTTTTGCTTAAGGTTGCTTTAGCTATTTGGGCTCCTTTCTGGTTCCAAAGGAAGCACAGAATTATTTTTTTCTAGATCTGCAAAAGCAAATGGCATTGGTATTTTGATGGGAATTGCATTGAATCTGTAAATCACTTGGGTAGTATGGACATTTTAATAATGTCGATTCTACTGATCCATGAGGATGATATGTTTTCCCATTTGTTTACATCATCTGTAATGTCCTTCCTCAGTGATTCATAGTTCTCTTTGTAGAAATCTTTCACCTCCTTGGTTAAATATATTCCTAGGTATTTTATTTTCTTTGTAGCTATTGTGAAAGGTATTGTGTCTTTGATTTGATCATTACCTTGAGTATTGTTGTTATATAGGAATGCTGCTATTTGTGCACATTTATTTTTTAACCTGAGACTTTGCTGAATTTATTTATCAATTACAGTATTCTCTTGGTATAATCATTTAGGTTTTCTAGATATAAGATCATATTATCAGCAAAGATCAATAGTTTGACCTCCTATTTCCCCATTTGGATACTCTTAATTTCCTTCTCTTGCATGATTGCTCTGGCTAGGACTTCCAGCACTATGTTGAATAGAAGTGATGACAGTGGGCATCCTTGACTTGTTCCAGTTCTGAGTGGGAATGCTTTCAATGTTTCCCCATTCAGTATGATGTTGGCTGTGGGTTTGTTGTATATGGCTTTTATAATATTGAGTTATGTTCTATCTATGCCTATTTTGCTAAGAGTTTTTATCATAAAAGGGTACTGAATTTTATCAAATACTTTTTTTCTGCATCTATTAAGAAATCATATGATCTTTCTATGAAGCAAGTATCACCTTGATACCAAAGTCAGGAAAGGACACGAAAAAGAAAACTTTAGATCAATATCCTTTATTAATATAGATGCCAAAATCCTCAATAATATTATAGAAAACTGAATTCAGAAGTACATTGAAAAAATAAATAATCCACCATGACCAAGTGGGATTCATCTCAGTGATGCAAGGATGGTTCAAAACATACATAAATTCATAAATGTGATTCAACACATAAACAGGTATTTACAGTGTTTTATAATTTTGGAATTGTGAGCTTCTTTTTCACACATCTTCTTTAGTTGTAGGAATCCTGTTAAGTTTGAGGAAGGATTTGATTTATTTCCATCAGGAACCCATTGTATTGCAAATTTCTTAGCTTACAGTTTTCCCCATTCAAAAATAATATGAATTTTAAAATCTCTCATATGTTAGGCTATATCAGTGACCAAACATTTCCTTTACCTGTACTCAATAGTTTACAGTAAATTGGCCTGTTGAGGAGGGGGTGGTGAGAAGACACTAAACTGATAAAGTGTAAAAATTGCTTATTGCTCTTTCTTTCCTTTTTAAAAAAACTAGATTGGTTATATGACAATTCTGCATGATAACATCGGAAAAAAAATATTTCCAAAACTAAAATACTATAAATTCTCATTTACCATGCTGAAGTGTTCATTAAAATATTTAATTGAAAATGGTGTGCTGTAAAATTTTGAGGGGAAGTCTTACTAAAATAATTAGTGTTAGAATGACATTTTAAATGATCTGTAGCTCCAGGCCCTGAAATGTTGCAAAAATAAGTAATCATTTCATGTGTATGAGTGCCAGAGTTTACATTAACATAAAGATTTTATTACATTATTAGTGAATTTGATAATAAAATAATAAATTATGTTTATTATTTGGCATGTCACACAGTGCTTCCATAGAAGTAATTCATTTAATCCTTAGTAAGATCCTAAAGGAGATACAGCAGATATTATACTCATTTTACATATTGATAAACTAAGCCTCAGCCTTGTTCTTTTACTTTCTTTCTAATGCTTGGTGGTGGGAATTGATCCCTGGTTTTACTTTTACTATTGTAATCATACCTCCATGCTAAAAATACCAAAAATTATCATTAAAGAATACAAAATCAGCTCAAATTGTTTTTCACACCATGAGTTTTAACTTTTTTGATATAACCCTTTGATAGGGTTTAAAAGTTTGCAGCAATATTTTTTAAAATCTCAAACAACAGAAATGTTGTAACCCAGATATTTTTTATGAATTCTTCCTTTTCCTCCTTGTGGAAGTTATGCAATTATAATTGCAGGTTTTGAAGGATCTCAGTGTGTTAAATGGTGGGTTTCTGAGCATCAGATTTATCATGTAATAAATAACAAAGTGAGATGTTCCTTTAATTACTTAATTCAACAAAGACAAACTATGTAAGGTGATCTTGAATAAACCTTTCAGAATGCAGATGCTACCTTGTTAAATCTAACAATAACCAACTATTGGATGGAGCTGGAGGGTTTTTATTTTGGTATATTTCTGTCTACTTTAATTCAGCACAATTTTAGCATCTGATATTTTATTAAGAAAGCATGTGTGAGTTAAACACTGGTTAAGTGCTATAATGAATAGTCCTTAGACTCTTACCACTCTTTTCTACAATATATATGTGATATACATATATCTTTTGCTTTGTTTCTTAACTCATAAAATAACAATATGGGAAGATATTGTAGATGATGGTATAATTTTCTGTCAGAAACTATTTTGATTTCAACTTTGATTTTGTATATTTTACTGTTATGCTATGAGTTCCTGTCATATGAAAGCTCTGAGCTCTCATTATTTTACTTTGGATATAATTCACAAATTTTAGTTGAAGCATAAATATTTATCAGTAAATGTAAACTATTGTGTAATATTTATTTAGCATATTGTTTAAATATACATATTTTTGGTAATGATATCCATATGTTTCTAAATACCATTATCTCTGAAAAAAATTATGTCTGCATGAGGTTAAAAGTACAGTAGGCTTGCTTATTCATTTACATGAAATTGTTCATTATAAGTTATTGAACTTCATGAATCCTAGCATTTATATATTCATCTATGGATACTGAAAATATTTAATTGATTTCAAGGGCCCAATATTATCTTGTGTAGCATTTTTAAAGTAACAGTTGATTAGAAATATAAGAGTTTAATTTTTTTTAGTATAATGCTTTAAGGGTGTGTATATATGTTAATAACCAAAATTTCTATGAGATATCTTGAAGCTACATGGCAACTATGTACCATCTTGGAGGTACAGTTGTTTACTTGTTTAGTTTTGTTTGTTTTGCTCTCCTGTGTTCTGATTTGCATTTTCTTAATTTATAAGACCCCCACCTTCTTTCACTAAAGTTTTTTTTTTTTTATTTGGTCATTCAAACTATTTTGATTTCAAAGAGTTTATTAAAATATGTAAGATATATGGGAAAAAAGTGATGACCTAGAAAGTATATAAAATGCCCTATCAATTGAGGAAAATATTTAACTTCAATCTGATTCAGTGTTACTGACTTATTGGCTATGAAAGCCAAAATTAATGATAAATTAAACACAGTATTTTATTAGCAGAAAATGTTATTTATAAGGATCAAGTATTATACTATTTTTAATTTAATGCAATAATTAGATATTATAGCAAGAATCCTATTATTAAATCTAGAGCAACTTCAAGAGATCCCACTTATTAACATAAATGTGTTAGCACTTACAAAATAATCACTCATATTTAAACTTACTACATTGATAAGGAATTATAAATCTTGATAAAATAATAAAATATACATCAAATAAAGAAACAACTTTCTCCTGCTCAAAAAATAATATAATAGTTCAAACTTTTCTCCAAATATAATTGTGAATCTAACCCATTTGCTTAAGGTAATGCCACCAAGGAAAATCTATCACTATAACAATAGGTTAAGAGATTGTCAAGAAACACATCTTTTCTTCACAGTTCTTTTTTTGCCCCCCATAATATAACTTACAAAAGATTTCCTGAAATCGGTTTTCCCTTAAGGACAAGATTATTTGAAAACATTCAGCATTTTTTTCACAATAAAAGTATCTGGTAGGCTTTTTTGAAAACCTCTTGGCTTGTTGGTAAAATCTGAGATTTATAGAGATCAAATTTATCAAGCCAAAGCATAAAATGGTGTGAGAAGCTCAGTACAATGGTGATATACAGTCATTTCCCGAAGCTGTGTGTCACAGCTGATGGAGTCCTGCTAATCCATTTCTTTCACCAATTACTTAACACTCTGTTTTATATAGCAGTGCCTCAGGGCACAGTGAAGGGCTTGGAACTCCATGGATGTTGAACAAATTTTCTCACTGAGCATCTGTCCCTGAAACTGTCCTGAGTGTGCTGTTGACTTTGTTCTTTAGCATATCCTTAAGCAGGCAAAGAGGCAGGGACCATGGAATCAGAGTCGATAAATTGCTATCATTCTATTAGTCTGTATCAAACCACACTGTATAGCAAATGTGAAACCAAGTTAAAATTTCCAGGGAAATACAGTTTTCATCAAAAGACACTACACCATGGAACACTATCTAATGATTAACAAAATCAATGAGGAAGAAGTCAAAATCAGATTCAAGAAATTCAGTAGGCATTTTAAAAAATATTAAAAGCCCACATCTACACATATTCAACTACCCTGTTTCCTTCTATCAGTATTCTTCCTCTGCAATTCCTTTCATGTTATCTTTCTCTTTGCCTATTTTTTGTTTCTCCTTTGTCAGTATAGAAGAGTACTAGATTAGTATGTTTTCATTAAAGGGATTGAAAGTATCTGACAGTATTCAGGGAGGAAAGTAGCGCATTAAATGATTCCTAAAGCACTGTAACTAAACAAAGAAAAATATATCTGTATAATACAATTATCTGATAACTTGAATATCAATAGTATTTGTATTTGGGAATGGCCCTATTACTTGAACTTTAATAATTTAATTTTCCTGCCTCTTTTATAGATTTTACATTTAATGATTACAAAGTGCTAAAGATTTCTCTTATTGTTTTATTTTTTCATTTAAAAAAATGTTTTCAAATGTTGAGGATCTACATCATGCAATGGCAAATCCTATTCTAGAAACAAACAACAAATAGATTAGCACAAATGGTTTTTAGGCCTAGAGTAGTCCAAGCATGTCAATACCTAGTCATTATGTTATCTGATACCAAACACATGATTAAAAAGCTCAAATATCTAAGGAGCATAAAATATACAGATATTTGGAAATGCTGGGAAGATTAACTGATTTTTTAGTCTATTTTTTGTTCCTGATTTATTCCATGTGTCAAAAGCCACAAAATACAAAAATTTGTTTTCTTCATTAAGTTAGTAGTTTAAGTAGTTATTAAGTTTTGTTTGAATTTATATCATGATAATTTGGTAGAAAATGTGGCTTTTTTTCCTGAAATACACAGAAGCCAACTCTATAATCCTTTAATATAAATATTTCAGTTTGTTTTATAAAAATATAATTATAGTAGAAGTGCCCCATGTATTTGAACTCTTTTTTCAATCAAACCAGATTTCATTGTGGTTGGAGGTAGTGAAAATAATATCTTCCTACAGAACAATGGAAATTGCCACTAAATGCTATTAAGTTTCATCAAAATTATATTTTTAAGAAAACCCATATATCATATCCTCTCCATAACTTATATCTAAAATGTTTTATAATTCATATATAATTTAAATATGATTCATGAGAGAGACATTTCTCATCTAAAGTTTCTTATTTGTGATAATAGAAGGTTATTTGGGGCAATTAATAACCAGATGATAATTTGTAGTATGTTGTTTACAATTCATTACGTAATGAATTGCATAAAAACATATAAAAATAAAAACAAAAGACTTATTCTATTATAGGTATAAAGTTAAATAAGCTCAAAGCATTAGATAAGTAACTGCCAAAATGAATGGGCCGGGCGTGGTGGCTCACGCCTGTAATCCTAGCACTCTGGGAGGCCGAGGCGGGTGGATCGCTCAAGGTCAGGAGTTCGAAACCAGCCTGTGCGAGACCCCGTCTCTACTAAAAATAGAAAGAAACTAATTGACCAACTAAAAATATATATACAGAAAAAAATTAGCCGGGCATGGTGGCACATGCCTGTAGTCCCAGCTACTCAGGAGGCTGAGGCAGTAGGATCGCTTGAGCCCAGGAGATTGAGGTTGCTGTGAGCTAGGCTGACGCCACGGCACTCACTCTAGCCTGAGCAACAAAGTGAGACTCTGTCTCAAAAAAAAAAAAAAAAAAAAAGAAAATGAATGGTGCAGGTGCAACTTATAGGATGTTGGAGTAGCACGTCAGGTGGGCTAGAGTCACCAGAGAAAGATTTTTTCTGCTGATAGGTCTTGAATTATAATATTGCAATGGAAAGAGAAATAAACATGTATGTTTAGAAATCAGGGAGAAGGCCAACTGGCTAAAATAAAGAGTAAGTTAGTATCTAAACATCAGGTTGGTTAGGTTAAATAGAGCTAAGCTGTGAAGACTTCTTTTTCTTTTTCCCCACATTGTTAAAAATTACAAACATTTACAAAAGTAGGGAGAAGAGATTAATTATCAGCATAGGGCCACTCTTGTTTTCCCACCCATAACTCCTGGATTATTTTGAAGCAAATCTGAACCATCATATAATTTCATACATAAATAATTCAATATATATCTTTAAGAGAGAATTACTCTTCATTACTTTTTATCATGCCACAACATTTAAAAATAATTCCTTAAAAATAGCAAATATACATTCAGTTCCATGAAGAGCTTTAACATAGAAATGAGATTCAAAGTTTATCATGAAAGCGTTGAAGAACCACAGGCATTTTTAAAATTTTGGGGAGAAACACTATGAAAAATGTCTCTTGGTAGTTAATTCGGACAAGTGACATGGCAAAAATAATAACTGAGGACATATGGACCTTCCAGGAAATGGTTAAACAACTCTACAATCAGGTTTTGGACAGGGTACAGCCAGAATATACTAAACAAAATTAAAGCAAAACATGTAATTGTGGATATTCACAAATGTAAAATTTTATCTACTTTATGTCAAGTACCATTTTCAGTAATGGAAAAAAGTATATGTCATACAATGAGACAGAAATCACTCTTGTTATTTTATGTCTTACATTCTGGAGGTGGAAGACAGGTAATATACAGCCAAATAAATAAAGGGTCAATATGTCTGAGATAATAAAAAGTGCTACAACTAATATTAAATATAAGTTATTGATAAATTGATTAGTGAGAAGTGCAGATAGCTATTTTACAGTGGATGATCATGGTAGGATACTCTGATGTGGTAACATCTTAGTTGAGACCTGAATAGCAAGCAGCGGCCAGCCTTGGAAGATCTCAAGACCTTCCCATGTCAAGTCTTTTGGACTTGTCTACAGGGAACAGCAAATAGAAAATCACTGAGAAAGAAATGATCTTGAATTGTCTAGGGAGGGTATAAAGTGACAGGTGAGGGGAGAGTTGCAGGGCCTTCTACATATTTGAATTTTAGTTATTGTGCAATTGGATGACATTGGAGAGTATAGACCATGTAAGTAACTTGAATTAATGCATACTTTACAAAGATTACACTGGTTGTGGTAGAAAGAATTAATTGAGAGAAGAATTGATTGAGAATGAATTATGGTACACAAGTAACAAAATTTCACTTTCTCAGGACTATTTCTGCTTAAAATAGTGGAACTTAACCCAGCCAAGACCAATCAATCTCTTCATTTTAGGATTCTTTGAAATCAATAATATTTCTGTTAATGAATCAGTAATGATGAAGATAATTTAAAAAAAGAAATGACTAGAACTACAAATTATTTCTAGTATTTTCCACAAAATAAAAAGTATACATATGCAAAACACAAAAAAACCCCACCTTTTTTATTTTCATATTATGATATGTTGACTTTTTTGCATTATGTAATCTTATTGTAATAAAAGTGAAATACTAACTAAAGAATATCTAATCACTCATATCTGGAAAAAGAGCAAATAAGCAAAGAGCATTACACAATAACATTTTGATATACTTTGAATGGAATGTCAATAATGTAATGTTTATACATTACATATAAAATTTGGAACTATGTTTAAAGCAATACTTAAAAAACTAAGCTTTAAAAATAGTTTTGAAGAAATAGGAGAAAATAAGGATATTTACAAAGCAAGTAAAGCATTCTATTTAAGAAGTTGGAAATAGAAGAACAGATATAAGCAGGTATAAAAAATAAAAGTATTAAATTTAAAATTTAAACTATAATTTAAAATAAACAAAATGGGTTCTTGGAAAAGATATTTAGGGTGAAGAAATATCTGGCAAGTTCATGCAACCAAAGAAAGGGCAAAACAAATTATGAATTTTAAATATACAATAAGCAAATACATCTGCATTTTTATTATAAAATGTATGAAAATTATGATAAATTCATGCACCTATGTTTGAGACCTAGATAAAATGAATGGATTTTTTAAAATATTAAAAAATTTAAAAATGGAATTAATCAATAACACTTAAAACAATTAAAATGTAACCAAAGATGCACACACAAATTCATCAATCCAAATAATTTAGTAGGTTAGTTCTAACAACCTTTCAAAGAAGAGATGATATTTATCTTCAAGATATTCCTACAAATAGAATATCAGGAAAAGCTGAAGAATGTCTTAAAAGGCTAGTAAAATCTTTATTCTAAAACCAAATAAAGACAGTATAAATATTATAGGTAATGCCACGGAATGAAATTTTTTAGAGTAATCCTAATAAATGCTAGCCAGATATATCTAAGACTTTTTTTTTGACAAAAACAAAAATCATTAAATAGCTTACTTCAGGAATGGAAGGATAATTTAACATTATAAAATGTATCAATACAAATTCGCACATTAATGACTAATAGAAAACAGAAAAGACTTCCAGGAATAGAAGATCCTGAATTTGGTTAAGTCTAATATTGGAAAACTATCCCATAACTCACAGTGATTAAAGAAGCTACAGATGAATTCCATATAACATCAGGAAATAAGAAAAAGATGCCTAATGTGACTGTTCAAAAATATGACTAAAGTTTCAGCTCCAAATAGTTTATTCATTCATTTGTTCAACAGATATTTATTGAGCATGTGCTATGTTCTAGATATTATTCTAGGGTCTGAGATACTGCAGTGGGTGAAAAAAAAATTGCAGTGCTTGTGAAGCTTGCATTCTATTGATGGAAAACACACAATGAAATTAGTAAGTAAATCATGTAGTATATCAGGATATGGTAAGTACTATGAAACAACATATCAGAGAAGAGGGGATAGAAAGTGCAAGGAGTTGGGTATTTGGATGGGTTACAGTTTAAAACAGAGCAGTCACTGCCATACCACCTTGAACGTACTCGATCTTGTCTGATCTTGGAAGCTAAGCAGGGTCAGGCCTGGTCAGTACTCGGATGGGAAACCTATGGTATTAAAATAGAGCAGTCAGAAAAAGCCTCCCTGCAAGGACAGGAGAAAGTGAGTCATGTCAATAGATGGAGAGGAGCATGACATACATAGAAAGTGGGATACGTGAAGGCCATAGCGTGGTGCATTTGAGGAACCAATAATGGATTTCATCAATGGGGCTGGAGCTTGGAATAAACCAAGAGAGGGTAGCAGAAAATGAGGTCAGAGAGGAATCAGGAAGCCTGATCGTAACAGGGAAATATGAAAAAAACTGCCCTTTTTTCTTTATAAAAGGAACATTTAGTCCCTGAATTGAAAATAGACTGGATAAGTGAAGAGTAAAAATGTGGAGATAATTAGGGGGCTAATGCAATAATTCAAAAATGAGATACTTTGGCTTATATTAAGATGGTAGGTGTGAAAGAAGTAGGAGGTAGTCAGATTCTGAATATATTTTGAATATATAGTAAAGAGATTTGCTGATAGATTGAATATGGGGTTTGAGAGAAGTCAAGAAAAATGTCAAATATTTATTTTTGTCTTAGTAACTGAAGTAGTGGTTTTCCTATTAAACGAGGGAGTAGAATTTCAGAAGGAGAGGATATGGAGAAGAAAAGAGTTTGATTTTGGAGTATAAGTTTGATGTGCCTATTGGACATGTAAGGAAATGTTAAGCAGTCATTTGGATATAAGGGTCTGAAGTTCCAATAGAAAGCTTTTATTGGATGTCAGTTTGGGGGAGTTATTAGTGAACAGAATTTAAAAGCATACTAGATTAGCTCACCATGAAGTCAATGTCAATAGAAAAGGTAAGTAGTGAGTCCTTCAGCATCTATTCGATTAGGTCATCGAGGTGGAGAAAACAGAAAAAGGACTAGGAATAAATAGCCAGTAAGCTAAGAGAAAAACCAGAAATATGGGTTGCCAAAGAAGTCATGTGAAGAAAATCTTTTCTAATGGAATTGGGCGATCAACCATAGAACTTCCTGACAATAAGTAAAATAAGATAATAACTTAAGAGTGATCATTGGATTTAGCAGAATAGAAGTATTTGATGACCTTAGCAAGAACTGATTCTGTTCTCTTAGCCAAAATTAAGTACCAGGTACATGGGCTAAATAGCAAAATAAATGTAGAAAAAGAAGGCAAAATTGTAAAACATCAGAGAAGAAAATATTCAGTAAAAACTGTAGAGAGACATAAGGTCAGAAAACACAGAATATAAGAGGAAATAAAGGGAGAGCAATAAGGTCTAAGATATATGTAATTGATGTCTCAGAAGTAAATGAACTATGGGATGGGGCAGAAGCAACATTTGAAAAGAAAATGTCTGTAAATTTTCAAAAACAGACAAAAGCCATAAAACTCCATAGTTAAAGGCAATATACATTTCAACCATGATAATTATAGAGAAAATGACACCTCAACATTGTAGTAAAATGGTTGAAAACAAAAAACAATAATAAAACTTAAAAGATTTAAAAAAGGGATCGCTTTCAAAGGAGCAAAAATAAGACTGAGAAATAATAATAGAAGCCAGAAAATAACAAAATTATATTTTTAAAGCAATGAAAGGAAATAACTTTCAGCTCAGTCATTTAAAATATCCTTCAAAAATGAACATGAAATAAGGACATTATTCGTCTATTTTATCCAGAAACAATGACTCTTTACCTGTGCCATGGAAATGAGAGGAATTGCTATCCTCCTCCAGCAGTTTAGAACTTTTGCTCCTCATGAGCAGTGAGCTCAAGTAAGAGCAAGTGATGTTTTGTGCCTCTTCCGACAGCATTGACCATTTCTCTCCTGCATACTTGTACCACAGAGAGAGGATTTCTTGGATCCCTTGCCTCCAATCTTTTATGTGCACACTCAGTGGAGAGGCATGGAAAATTTGAGTGTGATTGTGTATGACCCCCTCTTGTGCCCAGCGTTTCTACACACTGCCCTACCAAAAAATGTAAGCTTATTTTTTCTTACTCATTTGTATGGCAGCCTCAGCTCTTCTTCTTATGTTTTGTCACAGTTGAGCTAATCTATTCTGTCTCTTCTTGAAGGGACCTGCCCTTCTTGGGCTTATTGGTTTCTGTGTGACTCATCTTTCTGATGAAATCAAGAAAAGTTATTATGTTGTAGTTTATCTGGGTTTTTAGAGTGGGATTGATGCTCTTCCAGCTTTCTCTAAAGACCTTTTTATTTTTAAACAAACAGAAAATATAAGGATTCATCATTATTAAATCTGTAGCAAGGAAAATAATTGAATTTGGTCTTTCAACCAGAAGACAAATAATCCTAGATGGAATCTCAAAAGTTAGGATGTAATGATGAACAACAGAAGAGGTAAATATATGGATAAATCTAAATGAATTTTGACTATTCTAAAAACAGTAATAATGACTTACAGATTTAAAATGTTTATACAATTAAAGTACATGGCAACAATAGTATATAAGTCAGGAGGAGGGGGCCAATAATAGAGTCAAGGCATTCTAAGATTCTTGCATTTTCCTGGAGAAAATAAGGTATTATTTTTAGTAGTTTTGGATATTCATTTATGAATGCATGTATGGATGCATATTATAATCTCTAGGGTAACTATAAAAGAAAAAATTAATAATAGAATAATATAAAATGTTCATTCCATCCAAAATAAACTATGAAAAAAGAGAAAAGCAAACACAGGGCAAGAAGAACAAATAAAAAGCAATAATAACATGGAAGACCCAACCCACAGTTTAGCAGGGAGATTAATATTTCATGATTAAAGGTTAGGTTGCCAGGATGATGTATAAATTAAAAATGTATAGACACATGATAATATTCCCTTAAAACATACAAATAAAGGTGGATTTGAAATGAGAAAGGAACAATGCCAGACATTTAATAGGAAATTTTAATATACTTCTGAAAATGATACAACAAATAAAAATCATTAAGCAAAACAAGCATATCAAAGAATGACCCACCAGAGAGACAAACAGTGGGAGACATAATTTAAAAATATGAATAAAACATTTACAAAAATTGACCTTGGGCTAGGAAATACAGCATATGTTAACAAATATCAAAAGAGTGAAATCATACAGAGTATGTTCTCTACCACAGTAGAATTAAGCCATTAAAAACCAAATAGTTTCTAAAACTTACCAAACTTATGTTTGATAATTAACTAATATGCTTTTAAATTGCCATAGTGTTAAAGATAAGAAGAGTCATCATCTTTGGACAGGAGGCATGGTATATTGATTGGGAAGCATGCTAGTAATATTCTATTTCAGGTTAACTCATTGAGCTGTACTCTCATGTTTTATGTACCTTTTGTAAGTTTGCTATATTTCAATAAAAAAGAAAATAGTGTGGGGATAAAAATAGAAATCAATAAGTAGACTAATGGAAAATACTATGAAGCTGCCACAGGGTTATAAGTACACAAAAATTGATATAGGGTAAAGAAAGCATCATAAGACACTGAGCAAAGATGGACAAAGATGAGCTGTGTAATTGTCATGGGAAAGATGACACACTAAATTAAAAAGTTGAATCCATACTTCAGAACAAATACAAAGGTAAAATCTAAAAAAACCTGTCTTAAATGTGTAAAGTAATACAATAAAATACACATGTGTGTGTAAATGGATACAAAAATTTACACACATATACAGATAGGAGGATGCCTATAACTATGAAGTGTGTGGAAACTTCTTAAAATGAAGGGCTATAGCAGTAATTTAAAAGAAAACTGGTGGATTTGACCACATGAAATGTATGTTCAAGGGTATAGATGACAGATTTAGAGAATTTTTAGAATGAACATAGGTTTAATATTTAGAAAGCATGGGGAACTTCTACAAATCAACAATAAAGATAAGAAATCTCAAAGAAAAAATAAGCAAAGCATATGAATGGTCAATTCACAAAAAGAATCCATAAATTGACTAATCATCACAAAAAAGGGGCAATTATCAGTTTCACTAGTAGTCAGAGGAAGGGAAAAGAGTTTTTTTTTTTTTTTTTTTTGCCAGGTTAAATACATGAGATTAGCAAACATAGACATATCAGATAATATCAAGTGAATGTGTGACGTGTAGAAACAGGAACCCTTATAAACTACTGGTAGGAGAGTGAAACAGTAGTCATTTTGGAAAGCAGTTGAATAACCATAATAAAATTATGCCTTTATATTAAAATATTAAACTTATATTATGGAGAATTTCTTGCACAGGTTCATAAAGCCAAAAGCATGAAGTTGTTCTTGTACCACTAGCGAGCAGTTAGTGGTAACTCAGGTGTTTATCATTATGAGAAAACATAGATATGTGCTCATACATACAAAATGCTGGTCATATATACAAAGCGTTATGAGCCATTAAAGTGTTAATAATTGAAATATAACCACATACAGAAACTTGAGTTGATGTTGAAAACTGATGTTTAAGTAAAAATGTAAAGACCAGTGTAATGTATTATAGCAAAGTATTATATGTGTACATGAAAATCATACCACACATGTAAGAAATCTATGTTTATAAGGGTACAAGAATATGCAATAAAATAGATAAAGCATATTAAAATTGATATATGATGGAAGGAGATAAAAGTTGTGGTGATAAGTGAAGGAGAAATGAAGGGAAAAATAAACAGAAGAGAGCTCTTGCTGGAACTGATCATGGTACTGTTCCATGTAGAGAGAAGTTGTGATAAACTCAATCATCACCAATGAGGGTAAAAACATATATCTGAAAGAGGAAAAATTGTATTGAGATAGATCATATAGCACCGTTTTTACATTGTGGTATGTCAGTCTTTTATTTTTGGATGTTTTCCCCTACCCTACTTTATTCTTTCATTCTTTTTACTAAATTTCTTACAGTGACAGATAATATTGTGTTTTTATCATGTACAACATGATGTTTTGAGGTATATAAATTGTAAAATCATTAAATTTAGCTATTTAACAAATACATTACCTCATTTTTGTTATGAGAGCACTTAACATCTACTGTCTTAACATTTTTTCAAGAACACAATATGTCCTTATTAACTTCAGTCACCTTGCTGCTTGATAAGTAAAACAGAACTTAGTGACATAGTGGAAATCCGTGGTTGGAGTTCCTTGCCACAATGAATTATTAGAGTCATGTAAAAATTCTATTGAAATATAATCTTTAAAATGAGAAACACACTGACTTTAAATACTAGACTATCAAGAATTTATCACACATTATGTTCTAATTGCAAGTTCTTAGGGCCAGTTTCTGCTACCAAGTATATCACAGGAGTTTATCAGGGTATATTGGAGAGAGATTGACTTTTCAAAATTTTCTTTTATAAATTATTTGTTGTCAACCACACTTAAAACTGAAGGCCATTCATAATATCTAACTTAATATTTGACTTTTCTTGAATAATATACATAGTTATATGAATTCTCTTTTAAAAACAATTTTAGTATCTATAAGATAATGATACTATTTTTTCTCTATGAAATTCTTGTATAAAGATTGATATTCTGACTCTGTGTTATTATCCCAGCTATGTAAGTGGAAGGTGCAACATTGTGTAAGAAAATGAAAGATAAAAATGTTCCTAAACACATAAACTGCACAAAAAAAAACCTCATAGGCACAATTGCCATCTGTTTCTGGGCTCAGCTAATGAGAGAACTTGTTCAATTGTGCATAGGCGCAATCTGAAAATAATAAAACCATGACTTCTATGAGTTAAAAAACATGGCCCTATAGTTTCCCCTTCTCAACCTCTAGTTTCACTTGTTGAAAAACAAAGAAAACAAATAGACATGTGGCCACCCACATGGTTGTGTAAATTGGAATTAAAAAAAAGGTGAAAATAACGTGAGACAGAATGCCCAAAGCTTTCATTTAGTCCTTCACACATGGACTTAATCACTTTGGCAAATTCTCCCTCCCTCCCATATGAACTTTATAGACTACTTTTCAAATTAAAAGTACCTTCTCTTCTTTCATGTTTTAAGAACTAGTGGCTGAGGGAAAGGCTGGGAAGTGATTTGTAAGAAACTGTATCATCAACTAGGAATTTTGCTGCTTTTGTTAATTCATTGGAAATGTGCCAGTAATCCAGGCTGCCAAAAATTTCTGAGAATCTTCTTGGTATATGTTATGATGTGTATGTGTGTGTTCGAAGTGGGGAGAATATGTGGACATGCAGGCTCATTATCTGATCTGAAGTCCTCTCTTGAGCTGGAAACGTTTAATTTCCATTACTACATATACCGTATTAGAGCAATTCATGTCTCAGTGGGCTTTCATCTTTAGAGTTACTTCCAGGGATAACTGTTGTGCAAATCAATGACTGCAGATGATCAAAAGCACCTAATTGCATTAACAATCTTTATTCTAAGTATATGCACCTCAAAAAGATATCTTCACTCCCATGTTCACTGCAGCATTATTTACAATAGCCAAGATATGGAAACATCTAAGTGTCCATCAATAGGTGAATGGATAAAGAAATTGTGGTGTGTGTGTGTTTATCATGGAATTCAGCCTTATTATTCAGCCTTAAAAAAGCAGGAGATCCTATCATTTGCAGTAATATGGATGAACCTGGAGGACATTATGCTCAGCACAGAGATACAAGTATTGCATGATCTTATTTATATGTGGAATCTAAAAAAGTCAAATACTTAAAAACAGAGAGTAGAATGGTGGTTACCAGTGGCAGTGAGGAGAAGGAAATGGGGAAATGTTGGTACAGGAGTACAAAGTTACAATTAATAGGATATCTAAGGTGTAATGTATAGCATGATGACTATAGTTAATAAGACTGTATTGTATACTGAAAATTTGCTAAGAATAGGGTTCAGGTGCTCTCACCACACACACAAAAAGGTAACTGTGAGGAGGTGAATATGTTAAATTCCTGGATTGTAGTAATCATTTCGCTATATGTGTGTGAGTATATTTGTGGGTGTGTGTATATATATATATATATGTATATCTATATCAAAACATCATGTTGTACATCTTAAAAAGACCAGTAGGACACAGCAATATTAGAATATGTGAAGTTAAAATAAATTTATCTCATGATTTTCCTCTATTTAGTATTTATTCAACTGGAATTATGCAGATAAATATTATACAAATGAATGTTATTATTACCCATAATGATATTTCAACATTAAAATAAGAGCAACAGTAGGGAAATAAAATGGAAGCTCTAAGCAACAAACCAGGATTTTTAAGCCTGAATGATTCCATGGACATTATATGTACTATTTATATAATTTGCACCTCATTACCTAGAAAAATGTTTTAAATTACCAATGAAAGCTATGAATACTGGATGATTTTTTTAAAAAATGGGCTTTATTTTTAAAAATCTATTTTAGGTTCATAGCAAAATTGAGTGGAAGATACAGAGATTTCCCAAATAGTCCTGTCTCCACACTGGCATAGCCTCCCCCATTATCCACATCCTGCTCGAGAGCAGTAAATTTGTTACAATTTATGAATCTATATTCACATATTGTAACCCAAAGTCCATAATTTACATTAGGTTCACCCTTGGTGTTATACATTCTATGGATTTAGACAAATGTATAAGGACATGTATCCACCATTATAGTGTCACACCGAGTAGTATCACACATTATAGTATCACACAGAGTAGTTTCGCTGTGGTAAAAATCCACTGTGCTCCACAGAGGATTAATTCTTCCCTCCTCCCTGGCAACCACTGATCTTTTTACTGTCTCTATATTTTACCTTTTCAAGAATGTCAAATAGCTGGAATCGTACAGTATATAGTCTTTTGAGATTCATTTCTTTCACACAGTAATATGCATTAAATTTCCTCATATATTTTCATATTCATGGCTCGATAGCTCCTTCCTTCCTTCCTTCCTTCCTTCCTTCCTTCCTTCCTTCCTTCCTTCCTTCCTTCCTTCCTTCCTTCCTTCCTTCCTTCCTTCCTTCCACAGAGTCTCATTCTGTTGCCTGAGCTAGAGTGCAGTGGAGTCATCATAGTTTACTGCAACTTTAAACTCCTGGGCTCAAGCGGTCCTTCTAGCTCAGCCTCCCATGTAGCTGGGATTACAGGTGTGCCCCACTATGCCTGGATGATTTCTCTATTTTTTGTAGATATGGACCTCACTATGTTGCTCAGGCTGGCTTCCAACTCATGGCCTCAAGTGATCCTCCTGCCTCCACCTCCCAAAGTGCTAGGATCACAGGCATGAGCCACTGTACCCGGCCGATAGCTTATTTCATTTTAGCACTGAATATTTCATTTTCTGGAATGAATATCATTCAGTGCTAAATGATAAATACCACAGTTTTTTTATCCATTCACCTACTGAGGGATGTCGTTTTTACTTCCAGGATTAGGCAATTATTAATAAAGCTGCTATGAACATCCATGTGTAGGTTTTTGTGTAAACGTAAGTTTTCCATTCCTTCGGGGAAATAACAAGGAGTGCAATTGCTGGATCATGTGATTAATTGTATATTTAGTTTTGTAAAAAGCTAATGATGAATGTTCATACATGCACATGCTATGAATAAGGGATACGATATCTATTAGAAAGGGAGCATTTGGAGTGTCTCTCAATCATACTGTAGAGATGAGTCATTTAGTTTGAATAATATTTATCTAAATCATAGTATTCTGCAGCTGAACTTCTGAGAAGTTGCCCATGTTTCCTCTTCCTTGCTTCAATCCCAGCACAATTGGCACATGTATTTTCCAGCCTCTAAACTCAAAGCTAGTGTGTTTATTGCATAAATTCAGTTGAATATTTTCACATTCCCTGAAGTAAATAAATTAATAACAATTTTTATTATTGCAGTATGAACCTAAATCAAAGTGGTAGAAATAGAAATCTATTTAATAAGTATTTCTGTTCAAGCCTGGTTGAATTGACAATATGCATTGAGTTGAAACTGTTTCTTGACTGATGCCTTAGGAAAAGTATAATATTTTAAATTCAGCATGTATTTTTAAAATTCTCTCCTTGTGATGTAATTGTTTTACCGATAAGCCTTAATGTCAGGATTTTATGATAGTGCCAGACTGAATACCTGGAATGATTTGATTGGACCACTAGACCCTAGCTACTGCCGGACAAGCTCCATAGAAGCAGAGGACCCACAATCTGCTTTGTACATATGGGAGGCTCCATTAATATTTGTCAATTTGAATTTATTCCTATAGAACATGGATCACTGTGAATGCACACATCCTACATTTTTTTAAAGTTAGAATGGTATGCTGTGTGTTTCTAGACCTAATTTTTTCTGAACAATGGTAAAAATAAGATTTACAATGATATTCAAATACATTTTGGTGGTGATACTATCTAAGAAAATTTTGGAGAGTGTACAGCAAATGTCCAAAGCAATCAAAACTCTTTTCAGCACCTTCTTGAGATTTTTTTTTATTTCATTATATTATGGGGGTACAAATATTGTTAGGATTACATATATTGCCCCTGCTAACCCCCCCCCCCCCCCCCCCCGTGCTAGAGCCTCAAGCATGTCAACCCCCTGGAGGTGCGTGTCACACCCATTATGTAAGTATACACTCTTCCCCTCCCCCCACCTGCCCACCACCTGATAAAAGATTTTTTTTTTCTTGACATTTTGGTTACATTATATTTCTTTGCCTCTCCCTAAGAAGGGTTAGAGGTATTCCCTTTCCCCGCACAATGCTCGCCATATCCCAAGGATGTGGGTCTCCCATATCCCAAGGATGTGGGTCTCCCCCCCCAACTCCCTGATGAGTACTACCACCATTTGAGCACCATAGTTTTAATCAGTCAGAACCAATTTAATGGTGAGTAGATTTGGAACCCATTTTCTGGTCTTATGTTGCCTCATTTTGGATAACAGGCTTAAGCTTAATCCAGGATAACATAAATGGTGCTAATTCAC
>VBSM01000483.1:23565723-23663699 GCA_008086735.1 Cheirogaleus medius
TGCCCATTTCTTAATGGGGTTGTTTGATTTTTTCTTGTTAATCCTTTTAAGTTAGATTTAATAGATTCTTGTTATTAGACCTTTTCAGAAGTGTAGAGCACAAATATTTTCTCCCACTCTGTGGGTTGTCTATTTGCTCTGATGATAGTTTCTTTGGCTGTGCAGAAACTTTTTAATTTGATGAGATCCCATGCAGAAGAAACTGACCTTCTTGAGATTTTCAAGAAAGACCAGGCTTTCTCTTAAAAGAATAGTTTTTAGACTAGAGTGTTTCCCTATTTGTATTTTAATGTAATTCAAATGCCCTACTACAATATATATGTATGTCTCTGTGTTGTATTATGTGTGTTTTCAAAAGTATCTTCTCTTGATAAATTTACTATACTATTCTAAGCCCCATGAATGAAATTATCTAATCTTTTAAAATCAGGAATATTGTAGTAATAGATAAAACTTGAAAAAAACCTTTTAAATACATATTACAACATAGAAAAGATATATTCTTAATTCATAAATGCCACATGATATACATTTTAAATGAAAATCAGCATTTAAAACTACTTATGTTAGGGTTCAGAATTTATTCTAGCTGTCAGCTTAAAACAATTTGAGAAAATGAATGTATACATAGTGATACGTACTCTAGTACAGTGTGGAAAGTGAAGGTGGTTCTTTGGCTGTTGCTAATTAATGAAAAAAGAAAAAAGATTGATTCAAGTGGGGTTTACATGCTGTAATAGTTTTATTGTTCAAGGGAGAAATGAAGCTGTAAGGGCAATATAATTTTTAGATGATTTTCTCTTAGACCTACAGTCTGCTTATGTTTTAACTGTATTTAGCTTTTTAAAAATTTATTTCAGTGCAATTGAATAATACTAAAAGTTTTAATTATAAACAGAAGAATTTTTTAAAATCTTGGAAAAAGTACCCAGTGCTCTTTCATTCTTTCTTTGCTGCTCATTCTAATGACATATTTTTTTCTGCAACTGAGTAATGAAACTGTCACCCTTGGCTGTTCACGTGAGGCCCATAAACTTCCTCATGTCTCTCAAGCCCCAGAGGACAAAGCTTGTCTTGTTCTGCATCAGTGTTCCTATATGTTTTTGCCCAACTGCATTTGAGGAGAAAAAGGAGCATTGAAAAGTAGTTACTCTCCTTGGCTTTTTGGAGGGGGAGATGTGGATCTGGGATTTTCTCTATACAAATTTTATCAAGTACATGATTCTCCCTGAGTACTGATTGGCTGGCAAGTTGTAAGAGCTCCAGATTACTGAGCTCTTAATGGGATACTAGAAACAGATAAATTTGATGAGGGATTTCCATGTTCTCAGCCAGCCAATCAGAGACCATAAAACAATGGCTATAGTGTCTTTTGCTCATTATTTTAAAGCCCTAGACAGCTGGACTTGAGTTCTTTATATGTAGTGATTTTGTATTAAAAATAGCAGACATGTTTGGCTAACTTGTGCCTCACAATGCTGGGATCAATTATTTGGAAATCAACTTTTTTTTTTTACTGATAAGAAACATCATGATGGAAGAAATTATTATATTGTCACATTGTTTTAAAAGCTCAGTTCCAGGCAGCATTTGATCATCTCTGACTGACCCAGTTTGATCACCATGGATGGGATATCAACTTCTGGTTCTTGCCATAAACCCTGCCTGGGAAGGGAAGGTGCAACTGCAAAGTGTTATTTCATATTCTTAAGAGTTTATGATAAATTTAGCTAGCACACTTAATTCAGCAATAAATTAAAAGTTCTCATAATTTATGATTCTAAAAGAAAGAATTTTCAGCACTTCAGCAGCACAGTTTCACACTGTTTGTGAGGAAGCTTTGGCACAAGAATATAAAGCTTCAGTTCCAAATCCTTAAACATTAACTCCTTAATTAAAGGTATTTGGTTTTGAAAGTTCACTCCACTAGCCTACACGAATGACTCTATATTGAAGGGCTTGCCTCTTCATTAGGTCCTTCATAAACAAAGTGATGTTTAGAGGTAAATCAGTTTTTCAAACAAAAATAAGTTTCCATTAACCCCTGTGTTTCTATTTTATATAGGGACTAAATGTCCTTAGTTATTCTTCTTCTCTCTAGCAAATAAGATCTTAAGGTGGAGAATTTTTTATTTATCTTACTTTAGCATCTTCAACTTGAGTCATTGTAACTCGTACATATTATGTGAGAAAATTTGGAAGAGGGAGAATATCTTTCCCAATTCTCCCTTTCAAAACACATTCCTCTAATATAAACACATCCAGAAAATATTTGCACATAATATCAACAGAGGGTTTGTTTATGAGATTTTATAGTTTATATATGTTGTTCATAAATTAGTATGTCTGCATAACTGTCATATATACAGCATTTACAACAGTTGCAACTAGTTAACTATAGGTCTATGAACTCATTTCAGACAGGAATTGGGTCTTCTAATTTTTTCCAAAGGAATTTATTTCTTTATTTGCATTAGTACTTCAATAAAAATATTATTGTTTTAATAACTAAATACCAAATATAAGTTCAGTTATAATTAATTTAAGACTAATACTGAGTAAACATTAGTGAAGCTTTCCCAAACACTCCATTAGATATGTTAGATCAATTATTCCTATTCCAATAACTTTTTGAGGTAGGAACTAACTATTATTGTCTCCACTTTACAGAATCTAGCATTGAGGTAGATGGGGGAGATGTGGATCTGGGATTTTCTCTATACAAATTTTATCAAGTACATGATTCTCCCTGAGTACTGATTGGCTGGCAAGTTGTGAGAGCTCCAGATTACTGAGCTCCTAATGGGATACTAGAAACAGATAAATTTGATGAGGGATTTCCATGTTCTCAGCCAGCCAATCAGAGGATGAGACCATAAAACAATGGCTACAATGAGCTCCTTAGAGCTCATATTCCTCACCACTAGACTGTGCTACTCCCACAAAGATCTTAGAAACCCATTCATTCTGTCTTGACTTTTCAATGCCCAGAGAACAGAAGCAGGAATATCACATCATCCTGTTCTCTTGGAGTTCGTAGTGTGCTGGTATAGATAACAATTTAAACAAGCTAATGATTAAAACTCAGTGAGACATATATTGCTATAACTGTGCATACCAATGCCTCGGGAGGCCAGAGGAAGGATTGCATTTGCCTGGTGAAGCAAGCGAAGGCACTCCAGAGCAAATGATATCTGTTCTGGGTCTGAAAGGAACAGGAGAACATTCCCAGATGAAGTTGTAGGGAGACGCCCTCAGATGAGAGAAAAGAATGTGGGAAGACTTGCAGGTATAAACTTCAGAAAAGCATTTTACTTGACCTGGAAGCTGTATTGCTTCACATTTTCGTGTCTACTTGGCAGTCTAAGGTTTAATACCATTCTGCTTATATCATTCTAATCCCTTTTTCTACCTAAAACACAATGGCATTGCCAGAAATTTAGTGAATGCAACATTTAACGTCAAGAAAACATATAGTTACTTGCTGCTCAGAGATGATTGATTTAGAATTTCTTATTATCATATTAGGGTTACTGATCAAATGAATTTAATAGTCTGATTTTCTTATCAACATTAAAAAATCTTATGAATTTATAAAGAATAGCAGGTATTGCAGTCAAGGAGGGAGAGAAGCAGCAGAAATAGAAACCCTGACAATGCTATGAAATTACTGGACCTAAGCATCATGAGGATAGGAATTTTTTCTGTTTTGTTGACTGCTGTATCCTCAGTACTAAAACATTCCTGGCAAACTGTTAACACACCACGAATATTTGTTGAATGTTGTTGAATGAAATAACAAGTAACTGTAAAGAAAGCATACAAAAACCAAAATGTAAAAACATCAGGGGTGATTTATTAATAGAATAATTGGTATCAAAATACATGTCTTTAGCTAGAAACAGTGTATAATATGTGATACTCTCAACGAAGATCCTGAATAGACAAGATTAAATTATGCTAAATAATTTTCTTAATAAAATTCGGAAGATTTTATCCTTTTAGAAAAAAATTCAAAATGACTAGAATAAAAAGAATCAGTAATCAAAACAATGAACTTAGAATAGAATAGAGCAAAAGCAGAATAATGTTACTCTGAAAAATTTACTTTTGTTAAGTGTATTCCAACACTGATAAATCAAATGTTACTGAATTGTTTTGTGTTAATTTTAGATATTCAATAATTACTACAATTTTTTTGTCTTAAATATTCAGGAAAATTGAAATACGCTGTTTGTTGGAAACAATGTATTTAATAATGGAATGTAATTAAAATCACAATATAATTGAGGCTTTGTTTTCCCAGGGTTTACCTGAGCAGTTTTCATTACTATAGTGTTTAATCATTTAAGAAGAGTGACAGTACTGACTGTTTTGATTCATTTTGAAATATATATATATATATTTACATATTTAACATACTGTTACATGTGAAAAGTTTCATTCTTTCCTTGCAGTTGAAACACAGATAATTCAAATGATTATGTGCTAGCACTTATGTTGTTCTAAAACCAAATAACTCTTAATCACTATCTATCATAGAATCCATTAACTGGCCCTTCCAGTATTGAACGTGGCTCCTGATAACAATCCTTTTGTTGTTTATTTTTGGAGAAAAAGGATAACTTTATTCTTTCTTTGTGATTCATATACCATTTATTTCTTTATATCATTGCAATATATTGACTAGGACCTCTAAGACAATCTTGAAGCAGGTACGGGGGTATTTTTGTCTCATTACTAATCTTAAATGCAATGAATCTGATATTTTACCATTATATACTATGGAGGGTTTTTATTGATTGTTTTCAAAAACTTAATGAAGTTCTGTTCTATTCCTAGTTCCCTAGCACTTGTTTAAAATGAATAAACTTTTAATTTCAAAATAGTTTTAGATTTACAGAAAAAAATACAAATATACTATATGTACCTTACAGTCATTTTTCCTTATTATTAATATTTTACATTAGTATGGGACATTTGTCACAAATAGTGAACCCATCCTAATACAGTATTATGAATTAAAATTCATACCACATTCAGATACCTATAATTTTTACCTCATATACTTTTTCTGTTCCAGGACCCCATCCAGGATACCATGTTACATTTAGTCTTCATGTCACTGTTGGCTTCTCCTTACTGTGACACTTTCTTAAACTTTCCTTGTTTTCTCTGACTTCGACAGTTTTAGGGGAAGGTGATAATAGGTATTTTGTGGGTTTCTTCTACTGGATTCTATCTGTTGTTTTTCACATGATTAGACTAAGATAGCTCTAAGTCTTGTGGGGAAGGCTATAGAGGTCAAGTGTCATTTTTCATTACATCATATTAAGGGCATGTACTATCAATTTGACTTATCATTATTTTTCTTAATCTTGATAACCTTGTGGATATAGAGTTTTTGAGTATTCTCCACTGTAATATTACTCTTTTTTCCTCCCATACTACATTCTTTGGAAGGAAGTCACTATGTGCAGGCCACACTTAAGGACTGGGGGGTTATTCCCCGCCTTCCTCAGAGCAGAGTATCGACAGGAATTTTTTGGGATTCCCCTCCTTTTTCTATTTTCTCCTACGTATTTATTTATTTAATCATTTATTTATGTCATTGTGAACTCATGGATATTTTATAATTTGGGTTATAATCCAGTACTGCTTAACTTATTTTGTTGCTCAAATTGTTCTAGCTTTGACCATTGGGAGCTCTTTCTTTTGGCTCTTGTGTCCCTTTGACACGATCATGATCACATTTTTAATGGCATTCTATTTTCTGGTACTGGACAATGATCCAGGTTCATCTTGTATATTTCCTTCCATATTCCTAGAATCAGTAGTCAATTCTTCAAGAATCCCTGATTCTTTTTATTAAAGAATTATATATCTAGGCACCAGGCCTGCTTGTTGCTGCTGAGGTGTCATTGTTTCTAGGTTCTCTCAGCTGACAAAGAAAATAAATATATGTGTGTACTAGCCCACATGTATATTTATATCTATAAGTATTTTTATATACAACCAACTGTGGCTGTATCAAGCTAAATATCAGTTTACACCAATGTCTCTGACTTTTGTAACCCCTTACTCCAACAGTGAGAAACCTGACTTCTGCCATGTACCATCCATTTTACTTAAGTATCTAATTCCAATATATATGCAGAGTAGTTTCTGAATTGACAACCCAAATTCTACAGGAAACAACTGTGTCAGTTAAAATATAATGTTATATGCAGTTCCTTTTGTCTTTAGTTTTATAGACTCCAAACATTGCCAAAGGTACTTAGGTCAGCAACTTTTTCCCCTGCCCTCTATAGTAAGGTTGCTTAATACATTTGTAATAAAGATAGATTTTTTTTTTTGTATATGGCATAGGTAGGATCTGGTTTTATTCTTTTCCATATGGATATTTAGTTTCCCCAGAACCATTTATTGAAGAGACTATCCTTTCTCTAGGGTTGAATCTTGATTCATCTGAACCTAAGGGATTAGTTCAAGTAACACAGACTTTAACCATTCAGTACAAGACATCCCTTGACCACCGGGAATTAACACAGTGTTAGTTCAATCAATGCAAATCTCAGGACTTGTTTAGATTGTTATGAGAAAATACATTTTCCCTGTATCTCCTGAATGTAAATGAAGAATTATGACCCAGTTGTTAATGGAAGCCATATTGTGAGCCTGAGAGTAGTCAACCTGAAGATATAACTCATATATGAAGGCAGAAGTGAGAAATGTCAGAAATGTGGACATAGAACCTTTATCTCATCCCACTTGAAATCTATCTCAGGACTTTTCAGTAGTGTACTGCAGTAAGTAAGGTGATTTATCACCTTATTTTATTAAGTTGCTTTGAGTTGAGTTTTCTATTATCAACAATCCAAAGTCATCAAACAGATAAGTATAATTGGGAATGATGAAGTTCTAGGCTGTTTATAATTCAGCAAATAAACATTGCAGTATGCCTACTTTGATCCTGCTTAGTCAGTACTTCCCTCTTTGTCAACTTTCTCTGGTTGCATATTATTATAGATTGTTTTCATAACACATCTAGACAACATGCTTAATTTGTGAAGGAAATTATTTTTATGAATTGAAGTTTTCCAAGGCCTTTATCAGCATAGAGCTCAGACATACTTTAAGTAATACTTCTATGATTCTTCCTTACTATGATTATTTTGTATTTCCTAGACATGAAAATGTCATACAAATACTCAAACAGCTAATTTCTATCCTGTACCCATTATAATAAATAAGAACTTCAAACATTGTATTTGAACTCTTAAGCAAACAATATGGATTAGTTTATTTTTATTGTATAGCATTATATGTTAGTATTAGAATTAAACTCTTCTGGAATATTTGGTGTTATTTTGTTTTATAAGTAGATAAATATCTTCTTGTCTCAGTCTAAACCCTCCTCACAACTGTAAGAAGTAGGTGTACCAACCCACTTTGTAGATTAGACAATTGAGATTCAGATAGTTTCCAATACCTACCTACTATAATGCAGCTAGTAAGTAGCTCAGAGGTGTGTCAGACCTAGGCCTATCTGACTCTAGAGTTACTTAATTTACTAATTGCATTTTTAGAGTCCATAATTCTCCCCTCCTTTCCCTCTTCCCTTTAGTGCTTGCCCACTTGTATGTAACAAGAGTAGTGTTTTAACTCTAGTCCAAAACACTCTTTGTGGGGGAAGGGAAGAGGAAAGTGGGAAGAAAGTAAGAAGGAATAGGCCTTTCCCATGGCCAGAAGCAGTGCTGGAGTGGATCAAATAATCCTGTAAATTCCAAGGAGCAGGCACATGTGGATAGCAGAATGGACATGTTGAAAGTGGCTTCTCCAATGCTTTATGGTGAAGCCATGGTTTGTGGATGAATCCTCATCTGTCCCAGTGCTCTGACAGTGTGGATCCTTCTTGAAGAGGCATGATTCTAAAAGAAATCCAAATGCTCTTTAAAAACTCAAATTGATTTATTTATTCTTTTCCTCTATGGTTGGAGAAGAGGGGAGGTAAATGGTTCATCTTTTTCAGGCTTCCAAGACATGGTCCATATGGAACTCCTTTTTGAGAATTCTTTTGGTGCTAAATTGGTAATGATTAATCCTTTTTAAATTAGATGTGTTATTGCAGTTTGCTTACATGTTATTTTATTATAACTTTTTTTTTTTTACTTTTTTCACTTAAAAATTCTCAGTGACTTAAAATGTTAGGAGTAGATTCATAAGACATTAAAATTTCAGCAACTTATTTTTAGAGTAAAAATTCAATAAGTACAACCATACTTTTGGAGATCAGAGGACATTTAAATAGAAATGCCCACAATGAGTATAATATATACTTTGATTATTATGCCAAGATTAGTGACTCTTTTGAAGACATCATAATAACAGCTTACATGTTACAGCTTACAGAAACACATTGAATTATTTGGTAAGTTATGTGGTAAGACATGAGAACAATTTACCTTTATCTGAAAAATGGTATGTATTTTAGGATAGATTCAATTATGTAAGATTATCAAACTTAGTGTTGTAAATTTTTATACATTTAGAAAACATTGAGTAGTAATGACTAACAAGTAGATATTTCTACTGCCAGAAAGGGAAAAAAATCTGGATATTTGAAATATTTCTGATCACACAAATCAAAGAAAAGGGTAAGTTTGATCACTCCAAATATCTAAATTAATATAATTATAACAAATAGATATGTGTGTAAATATGTAAATTAAATAATTTCCTCTCTCATTTGGACTAATTTTCTTCATTGATTTGATTGCCTGACAAACGGGCAAATCTCCCTATCAATCTAAATTGGTAGGTCTGAAATATTTGTATGTAAAAGGCTTCAGAGCAGCAATCTGCTTGGGAAATAAGTATGAGTTGGAGTTGGGATCACTGGGTAGATTTTTGTGGAAGATGTCTTTGCTTTGCAAACTTACTCTTTTTTACTCATAGTTCATTTTTTATGGCAGGTCGTTAAAGTTTCACAAATCAATGCCATCTTGCTTGTCTCTGTGCTGTACAGCAAAGAGGAAAGAACCTCTTATCATTCTGTCCTTGGAAAATTAATGATAGTCACCATTGCCTTTAAAAGAGTCTGATGACTATTTGAAAAGTATGGTGATAACAGACATTATGTAGTCAAGGTGAAGCTGCCAATTAAAATACACACTAGTTTCATGGGCTTGGTATGTAATTGGTGGCTTTCTGAAGAAGACTGAATAACAAGAACAGGAAATTTAACATTCTTTTAATTAATGAAAATGACAGCAGAATTTATTCATACAATTTTTTTTTGCATATATACTAGGAAACATACTAGGTATTTTTAGTTTGAAGGAGATAGAAAAAGTTAAAATTTTATGAATTGACAAAGTTTATAAGATTAAATGCAGAACTATTTTTTTGCATATTTTTGAGCCAAATCCCTTTTACATAGATTGGCCATTAGTTCTTCTAATAAATTCTATGGCAGTTTTAAACTTGTTTTAACCCAGAGCCTCTACATATTTTAACCATTGAAATGTGTCCAAAAAACCTTTAGTACTTAGTTTATTCTACAAACTTACCATATGGTTGTTTGGAGTTTTTATGAAATATTTTTATTTATGTATATATAATGTATATTTGCAATCATATGTTTATATCACTTATGTAATCATAGTAACCATCATAAAAATATCAAAGTGTGGTTTATTATATCCATTTAAAATTATTCCATAATTAACTTTTATGACACTGTATATGTGACAAAATGCCTTTTTTAATGATGAGACACATTTCTCCTTTATCCTTGTACATCATATATGTAAAGTAAACAAATGAAAAAACCCATCTAACCTATGAATTTTCAAATTAAATAAAAACAAAGAATGTGGATCTTTAGTGTCAACTGTTGTTTCATTCTAGCAAGAGTTGAAGAATTCATAGGTTTTATGTTCTCATGATGTGATTTTAGCCTAATATAGCTACAAAATATGACAATGGGTTAGAGGTAAAACAGAAATAAGATTATCTTCCTTATTTCATGGTTCTTATTCATTTTTAAAATATTGAACATTTTTATACAAAGGAAAATGGTGTGTGTAAACATTCATCTTGAAAATCCCAATAAAAATAGTTTGTTTCAATTATCTAAATGTTTTAAACCTTGATTCTCATTTTGATCTGTGAAGACTCAGTTAGTGTTTCTTTATACACAACCCTGACATTTCATTGCCTATGGGTTAGTGTGCTATTAAGCACATTGTCTTACTTAAACCTCATGATAACCTTGGAACATGAATAGGGTAGGTTCCTTCTCCATTGGTAAATGAAGCAATACAATTTATTTAATATTTAGACATTTGTCCAAGTTTATGGGACCAGTATACAAACAAGAGACAAGAATACAAACAAACACTTCTAGGAAGCTGTATTCTTTCCACTTTAAACGTGTCTGTTACAAAATATGCAACATAAACGTTAAGTTAGGCAATATATTAGGGAAATAGTTCTTTCATAATACTAACAAAATATATGATAGATATGGATAAATTTAGCAAGAAATGTACAGGCGTCTTTGAAGAAAATGGCCAGATTTTACTGAGGGATACAGAAAAAAAATTGAGTAAGTGCTGAAAAAGATGTTTCTGGAGAGGAAGACATCAACTCTTCAAATTAACCTATAAACTTCACACATTTCTAATTAAAATCCCAGTGGGGCTTTTTTAGAATTTGTCAAAATGATTCTAAAGTTTATCTGGAAAATAAGTTAATAAATAGCCACAATTTTTTATTTTTAAAGATGAGCAATGCCCTTACTGGATTATAAAATACACTACTAAACCATAAAAATAATATGCAGTAGTGTTGTGCCAGACAAGTCAGAAAGATCTGTGACACAGAAGAGAAATGCAGAAACAGACCAATTATATATGGCATTTTATTATATGATAGAGATGACATTTCAAACTCATAAGGAAAGAATGGACAATTGAAAAAATGGTGTTGCAGCCAACTGGAGACAACCTCACACCTTATGTCAAACTAAAATCCAGATGAATTAAATATTTATATGAAAAACTGAACTTACAAATCTACTGGAACAAAATAGAAGTGAATATTTATATACTCAGAGAAAGGCCTAATGTGGAAAGAAAAAAGATTAATAAATTTGAGTATACAAATAACATTTAAGGTGGCACCAAAACAGCAATGATGACAAAAACATACCTCAGTAACCCAAAACCCTCAGTAACCAAGACAACTAATATTTTCCAGCAATATTTTTAAAAATAAAAATTAATGCAAAAAAGCCTTGATGAACAAAATATCACAATTTTAAAGACAGACCAATGTTTCTGATTTTTTATTTTACTACATGCTGTAATATGGCTATGCATAACACCACTTTTAGAGGCTTCTAAAAATAAGATCAAAAGTAAATTTAGAAATGTCCTTGGGAATTTGAACTGCTCAACTTTTGATGTCATGTAGGTTCATAGGAACAATGATAATATTAGAAAGGAAAACCATTATGAACATCTGCTTGTTTTCTGCCTTGAGGTGGGCAGTTCTAGATGGCCAAATACCTAATTTTTTAAACCCATTTTTGGTAACTAGACAAAATGTGGAGGAGTGTTGGATTTCAATTATGCCTTATAGATGGAGCAATGTACCATCTCCTCTTACTTTCCTCTACTCTATTCCCAAAGAGTAGAAGCTCTGATGTGCTATAATTAGGCCCTGGTGCTAGAGAATAGGGCTTTCAGAGAAAGGGGCCATGAGTTGCAAGTACCCTCTTCTCTGTGAAATGCATTCTGTTCCTTCTTCTTTTTGAATTGTTTTGTAACCCCTCCCCCACCATAAGCTTCCTTATTACCATGAGAGAAACAGTGAGGTATAAAGTGTAGTCTCTAAAATTAAACTGCCCAGATCCAAATCCTAGCTTTATCATACCTGCTAAGCGGTTCAGGCAAGTTACCTTACTTCTCCGAACCTTAATTTTATCATCTGTGAAATGGGTCTCTGAAGATTGTTGTGAAAATTAGGTTAATTAAGGCATGAAAATTGCTTAGCTCATAGGGTGTGGCTCATAGGAAATGCTTATAACTCTTAGCTATTATTATTTTATTATAACACATGAAGTTATGACTTAGGAGTCTTTTCTCTAAGCTCATATGCTTGTTCTAGTTCAGCAGGGAGAAGATAGTATAGAAGTTTGGGCCAAATACCCAGTTAGTGATATCTGTGAGTTTGGTCAGGTGTCCTTTAAAATGTGTAAGTGTGTAGTTTCTGTATCACTTAGGGACCTGTGGCTAGAGAAATGGACTAGAATTTCAGACTTCTGAACGCTGGATTTCTTTATCCTTGAAGAAACAGTATTTGCTATCAATAATTCTCTAAACATGCAAATAACATTCCTGTTTATAATCCATATTTCATTGTTTCAGATTATATTTATTTTAAATTCAACTTGTACAAATGAAACAATGAAATATGGATTATAAACAGGAATGTTATTTGCATTTTTATACATTATGTTTGTATTTAAAAACTACAGCCATTTTCATAAGAATTCAGAATTTGAAGGCATTAAAAGATACAAAATCTTCAAAGCCACTCTGCTTATTTTTCATTTTTGTATTTTCTAGAATACCCTCCCTGCCCACTTGTATTGATCACGCTAAAGCAGAATCTTTTCAAATTCTGAAGTATGGTGATAGGTTTTGTGTAGATGGGTTCCACAGATAGGTTTATTTATCTTAAAATGCAACTCGGTGTTCTGAAGTCATACTAAAAAATATTGTGGACAGTAAGTGGTTTCATATGCTAATAATTTTCATGGATAAATCACAGGACAGCTGAAAAATACCATAAAAACATCATAGACTAGACGCAGAGATGTGAGTTCCATATTACCACATGGGAAAGGATATATATTGGTTCATGTTATATTTTTTTCAAATTCCATATATACATATATAAAGGGTATTTTAGAAACTAAAAGGAAAAGAAAGTAATAAAAGTATTTGAAATGCTTTGGTATACTTAAATCCATATACATTATGTTTATAATTATAAATATGTTTCCCAATATTTTCTTGATATGTGGTCAGACAATTGCTGCAAGTACAATACATACCTGACTGACCACAGGATTAAACTTCGTTGTGAGCTTGCGCCACAGCACACAGTGATGGAAAAGGAAATTGAGACTTAAAACTTCAGCATGGGAGTTTTGTCCACTATTTGTTAAAGAACTTTAGAGACTGCTTGTAGGAATGAAATTGTTATAGAGTATCAAATTGTCATTTAACACTTTGGTAGTAAGTGAGAATTTATAACCACAGGAAACATTTTCAGTTTTATAATTCTGGCCTTCTTAGACATTTCAAGATCTGCTGCAAGGACTCCTGAAATTCTTGTGTAAAATTCTGTTGGGGGAAAATGTGTTTCTCATACTTGTCTGATTAAAGATGCGTCTGGTACTTCTCAGGCCCTCTGACCTAAGGCTTCTATTTCAGTCGGGTTGAGAGAGAGGGGAGGGATTCCTGTGATCTGTCAACGACAGAATATTTTAGAAATAATTTGCCTTTAAAAAAGCTAAAACCTAAAGAAAGTCAACATCAAACCTCAAATAAATGTTTGAAATAAGGAAATTCTGAAGAACATTGTGTGTTTAAGAGATTTGAAGAAATGCTTGAGAATCTGTGGGTGATAACCAAATTTGTCTGATTTTAATACAGATTTCCAGACGCCAGCTTTTCCCCCCCAATGCATTGTGGGGTATTTTACTCAATTTTCCTTACATTTCCTATAATTTCCATGAAAAATCTCACCCATTCCCAGCTTGAAGTCTTTTATTACCACAAACCAAAGCCAAATCTCCTTGCCTCTGAAACCATTAAGAAAACAAATTCTATTGGGTGAAAAATCACTTTCAAGCCTCCATTTTTCTCTTTCTTTCCTGCTGCAGAGGAAGAAGTTTCCCTTCCCCTTCACGAAAGAGTTCCTTCAGCTGTGTGTTCGGGGCCATGTTCTCAGGATCTTTTTTTAGCAATCCTACCCCACCCCCACCATTCCTTGTATTTTTGAACTCTTTTTCTCATCTTTGCTAGCTGCTGCTTCATCAAATCTTCCTCACCCTGAAGAGGTATTTTCCCCATAACACTGCTTTTCTTCACTAGCTACATCATGTTTTTTTTCCTATTATTGCCTAGGTTCTTTTAAGAATTACTGGTCCTGCTATCTCTTTTTATTATCTCCCACTGATTTCTTAATTTATTCTTTTAAACCTTATTAAAGAATTCTTAGTCATGTAACAATCGTTCATCTGAGTCTTCAACCTGCTTGCCACATTTACCCATTCCCACTCTTAACACCTCCTGAAATTCTTACTCTCTGGCTTCCAGACACCATTCTCTCCTGGGCCTCTTATTATTTCTATATTTGTTTTTTTCTAAGACTCCTTTGCTAGCTTTTGTTCTGTTATACTTTTCAAAAAGTAAAAGTGTAACTGTGATGCAAATATAAAATGAACGCTTACTAAGAATTTTATTCAACTCATTAATCAATGAGGGAAAAAGTAAGATGTTCAAAAAGCTTTTTAGAGGGTTAGAGTGTATGCGTGTTTGTGGTCAATTTAGTAAACATTAGGATAAAATTGCTTAGTTAGATGATTAGATACAAAAGTCTCAACTATCTTATAGGACAATAAATTATATATTTTATGGTTTTTTATCTTATTCAAAGCCCTATCTACCCTCCACACATCCATCCCCTTCGTCTGCTTATAGGATAAAGGGAAGGAAAAACATTTTGTTGTGCTTATGATGATTGAGTATTGTATTAGTTTCCTATTGCTGCTGTTAAAAATGACCAAAAACTTAGTGGCTTAAAACGACATAAATTTATTATCTTATAGGTCTAGAGGTCAGAAGGCCAAAATGGGTTTCACAGGGCTAAACTCAGGGTGTCAGCAAGATCGCATTCCTTCTGGAGACTCTAGGAGAAAATACATTTCTTGCCTATTGCTGCTACAGGATGTTGCCCATACTCCTTGACTCCTGCTCCCTCTCTTTCATCTCAAAAGCCAGCAACTGCAGCTTGAGTCATCAAGCCATCGGCACCTCTTTGCAGGATCATTATTCCACCTAACACAGGCATATTAGATTTTTCACGAAGTACTTTTTATAATATTAGGTGTGCCATTGACTATCGCATTTGCTATATTACTATTATATATACTATGTTTAGTATTATTATTGATAGCCAAAAACTGACAGTGATATTGGATTATTGGATCATTTGCCCGGTTTTTCGACATTAGCATTCAAATTTTTCTGATGCATTTAAGAAAAAAGAGATGAAAAATTTAAAGTAATCAAAGTTCTTTAGACATTTCTTCTTGATAGCTTTGCAAAAACCTCCCACTTGATTCTTCCTCTAAATGTCAGAGTTGCTGGGGGCTATGGCCTGTTGATTTATTATGAAAAGAATTGGCAAGAAATTTTTCAGCTTATCTCATTAGACTTTAATAGGAGTCTTTATTTTGCATTTTTGATGGAATGTGTTAATGAAAGAAAGAGTAGGCGATATTGTACACTGCTAATAATTGAAACTATATTCCCAGAAGACCATGAAATATAATCAATTAGTTTTCAAACCCTACCACTTACAGTCCACAGCCACTAAATATTAAATTGCAGTGACTAACTTTTGATTTAAAGAGAAAGTTCTCATACATATATATTTTAAAAACCCCAAACCCTCACCCTACAAAGATTTATTACAAAGCCCAGGGCTATTAAAAGTATTAAAACACATTCTTGGCCACTTGGTTTACATTGTTGGGATACCATCCACTGTCCCACATCACTTGTAATCCTTTTCACATTCAGATACACTGTGTTGTACCTGGCCTCCTTCTTCATGAAGTTAAAAAAAAATCCCTTTTGTGAGCCAGGGAAATACACTCAGGGTCTAAGTTTATATTGAGCTTTAGACTGCTATAGTGGGGGTGTGTGTGTGTGTGTGTGTGTGTGTGTGTGTTTTCCTTGCTGGTAACAAGCCCCTCATTCCTATAAAGCATTCATTTTCTACAGTATGCTTTAGGTATAGGTTCATGAGTCTAGGGAGGGTTTTTTTTAAAGCTATTGAGAAAATATTACTTTTATAAGATAAATTTTTATTTCTAATGTTGCAAAGTTGTTAGTATATGTATCTTGAGTTTCAATCAGCCACTTACCTACTACCTAATGAAAACCTGTCTGATGGGAGAAACTGAGCTGTGAATGACATCTTACAAACTTCTGGATCCAGTTACACCGCAGAATTTACAGTTAAAGAATTAAACACATTCATTCCTTTTTAAAATGTATTTATCCTATCCAAGTCTATTTTGCTAAAAATTAATTTAAATTGAACTTTCCACCTGAAAGTTTACTAATACATGTTGTACTTTTCTGCTTTTCTTTCTGTCATTCCACGTATTGTGATCATGAACATCTAAGCTTCTCCAATTAGTGAAGCAGGAAATATAACAAGAAAATTCATTTGACTTATCAAGTGTTTCACTCATTTAAGCAGTAAGCACTCATAATATTTCAAGCTTTTGATTCTCTTTCGGGAGTTGTATCAAAACAATACTAGCAAATCAGGTAAAACCAGGAAATAACATAAATAGTATATTTCCTTTTCATAGTATTTCTAAGAATAGTCAAAATATTGGACAGCATAATATTAAGAAAACAAAATTCTATCAAACAGCATACAGCTAAGTTGTATAGAAATTTAGCTCAGTTTGAAAAATCCATTTGCTTTACTAACAACCACTTGTATTTTATTTCTGGGCTAGAATAAAACCCTTCTTGCTTCTGTTCATATCTTGACCTTGCTGTTGCATTTATTCTTTCTTCTTTATCAGGATCATTTACAAGGTATTTGCAATTTGGAATTATCCAGAAATGCCCAATGTCTGTTTAGTCAAACAAGCTTCTCTTCTTCATGACATAAAAGAGTTAATTTTACAAAACAGTAAACAATTTTAATTTTAGCCATTGATATAGTATAGATATAATGCAAAATTCATTCCAATCCCAATAGTAACATATCAACTTGTGACTTCAAAAAATGTTTCCTGACTTTGTCAGTCCACTTCAGAAGACCCCTCTCTTCATCATTAGAGACACTTTAGCAAAGAAATTTGCTGAGCTGATGTCTGGGCTGTTCTCCACTAAAAGCAGCTGGTATGACTAACATATTTTGATTTAAGGGGCTTCTTATCTGAAAAGCATTTCTTTTGCTTATCATTTTAGCCCAAATAGTTAAAATGATACCAATCTCCTTTAGTTTCTCAAGAAAGTTATTATAATGCAAATATGCCATTAGGAAGAGATGACCAACTGCACTAACATTTATTATCACAATAAATTATACTTTCAGCAGACAAGCAACTACATATGTTTTTAAGGAAAAAATATGTGCAATATCTATTTAGGCAAGGTAGGAAAGCAGTAATTATCTGGGACACCCTGATTTACCCCCCATGACAAACACACATACATATATACTATTATTTAGGGTAGTCATATGACATTGAATAACTAAGGATTGAAGAAAATTATTGATGATCTCAGGGTATGTGTAAAGTAGAAAGTGTAACTAATCAGTTGTTTAGCTTAGAAGGTAAATGTGCCTAGGATGGACTGGTAGCAACAATTTTGTCCAATATCAAATGTATCATAGTTGATTCATTCAAGAGAGTTCTGTTTGTCAAGTTGTGTAGTTGAGTGTAGGCTTTTGCAGTCTGACACAGCCCAAGCACAATGTGGGCTCTGGTCCTATTGTTCTTAGTTTCCTCACTATATAATGGAGAGCTAAGGCTGTTAAGATTATTTTTAAAGCCTAGCATAATGCCTAGACCTAGAAACTATTTATTACATCTTAAATCCTTACTTATCTCTTTATTCTATTCTTACTATATTTTGTTAATTTACTACTAGTTGAAAATAATAATGTCATTGGCCAAAAAAGACTTATGCATGAAGTTATGCAATTGCTCTTCTGCTTCACAATAAATGGAACATGGTCAACCAGTTCAAATGCTCAAAAAATTTACTGCTGCACATTTCAGTCTGCAGTAATGATCTTTTACTGTGAGTTTTTCTTGTTGTTTTTATCTGAGTTCCCTGCCTGTATTGAGTCAATTTTATTATCATTACCGGTACTCTCAATCTTTTGGCAACATCTTGGTAGCCTCAGGGAGGGCAGCCAACCAACAAAAAGAGCAAAGGCAGAAACAGGAGTTGATGGGGAAGGTTGAAGGAAGAAAAATCAGAAGTTCAGCCAGCCAGCCAGCCAGGGGGACTCAGCTAGTTCCAGGAGGTCAGGCATCAGTCAGCCAATATTTGATAAACAAATGAACTCAGCTACCGAGCTTCAGTCAGCTTCATTCTGCTGAGTTCCATCTTAGGAGAGAGATGACCTGACTCTTCCTTAAGTTCCAGAGAGCCTTCCAACTAATCACTGTGTTCCGGAGCCAAATTCTGAAGAGCATTACATATGTGGCAAAAAATTATGTTGTTTTCGTCTGCATGGGGAAGATAAAAATATAAAATAAAGTTCAAAGACACTATCATATTTGCCAAATATCCAGATCAATAATGGTGTGATCATATTCTGAGTCTCACAGGACAGAACATGTAGTTGGATTTTTCTTTATTTTCATTTATTATGTTTAATTTGTGTCTTTATTTTTACTTATCTATGTTTTGAAATAACTTCAAATTTACATACAATTTGCCAGATAATACAAAGAACTCCCAGGTTTCCCTCCAAAGTAATCCAAGGTTCCAGAGTCTCCAATTGCTAATGCATTACTGCACTTGTTCCATCTCTCTCTTTCTTCCTCCAAAACAAAATTCTCCTTCATTGCCATTATACATTTCTCCCAATCAAGAAATCAACATTTATGTAACATGACCATTCAGACCACAAATCTCATTTAAATTTCACCAACTGTTTCAACAATATCTCTTTTTTCTTTTTTGTTCAAGGATCCTAGTCAGAAACAGAGGCTGCACTTAGCTATCAGGTCTCATCAGTCTTTGAATTGTTCCTCAGTCTTTCCCTGTCTCTCATGTTTTTCAGAGTCTTAAAGTGTGCAGCCATTTCATTCTATCAATGCCCTCCTCCTAGATCCATCTAATGTTTCCTCATGAGCAGATCCGGGTCATGCATCCTTGGCAAGAATATCACAGAAATGATGCAGGAATCTTCTCAGTGTATCCAACACCTCCAAGATAGATCCAAAGTTGAAATTTTCAGATGAAGAGATTAAAACTGTTATTATAACTATGTTTAATATGGTAAAGAAAAGTGTATTTATAATGGCTGAAGAGATAGGAAATCTCAGTAGAGAAATAGAAAACATAATAAGAACCAAATTAAAATTTTAGATCAAAAATATATCTGAAAAAAAATTTTTACTGAATGGGCTAATGGCAGGATAGAGATGACAGAGGAAAGAGAAGTGAACTCAAAGGTAGATCAACAAAAATGATCCAATTTGAAAAGAAAAAAACTGAAACCCTTCTTTTGTTTAATATTTATGTATAGATTTTTCTCAAATGAGAATTTTATTTTTGTATTTAGGAGACCTAATCTCCAGGTTTTTCTCTTATTTAAGACATTTAGTGACAATATCCCTCTTTAAAACATAATACCGCAAATTTGAGGGAATCAAGCAAAGAGAAATAGAGAAAAAGTTAAAGCAAAATCTCCTGAGAAAGTAGTTAAATTTTAGAGCTGATATGTTTCCTTTGCTCTTTCTTTATAAGAACAATAACATTTTCCTCATACTGTTACCATTATAGAAATTCCTTATGTGTCATTGTTTTCTGTCCACATTTTTACATGCGAAGTTTTATTCTCCCAAAAACAAATAATATGAGAGTATAATTATAATTTCTTCATTGGAATTTTTAATGAATTTCTCCTACAGGCCACATTCTTAGTACTTCTGGAAATAGAACATGACAAGTGCATTCTTGCCATGGAATTATAGCAAAATTTTATGTAGCATGAAATATTAAATAGTTCATATGCAAACAATCAAACCAATAGACTATATAAAATACAGAATTTTTGTACAATATCAGTCAACACAATGCATCGATTTCATTTGTAATTACTAGAACTAGATGTTGATATGAAGCTTTTGTATGGAATATTTGCTTCTGTGGTCAGTGTCCTGGCTTTTCTGGCACACCTTGAATGTGTGGAGTTTTAAAAAGTTCTGTCAATCTACCACCTCTTTCAGCCTAGAACTGGTCCAATTTCATCTCTTTACTTCCTTCTTTCTTCACAGAAATTGGCTACACAGTAGTTTTATCTCTCCAACCTAATCACTCTCAAAGTTGGACCCATTGCCAGATCAATTTATGATGTCATCAAAAATAAGGAAGCTATGTTTTGCTAGTGATTATTATGCCACCCTGTTTTCTTTCTCTTCCATTCTTTATCTTTGCTTTCCTAAGCCAAAGAATCTTTTGCTGCCTCTATTAGTCTTTCCAATGGCCCTTCAGCCACCTTTAGTTCCATATTCCATTACTATGTTATAATCACATTATAGAAGTCATTTACATTGAATAATTACGAACAGAGGAAATTAAAGCTTAAAAGTACATAGGAAATGACAGAAGAAGTAGAGGTTATTTGGAATTAAGCCTTATGAAATATGAAAAATAAGGGAATGTTAATCCAAGTTTGTGAAAAAGGAAGGAACTGAGAAATTTTTAAATGGGATTTGCGGTAGCAGGGACTAAAGAATTGAAAGGAAGATAAGACAAATTAAGAAAATGAGCTGTGGAAGGTTAGTTATCAGCAATCCCTGAATCAAGAAGTAAAAAAGATGCTGAATATTTAGATACAAGTTCATTCACATGCAAAAATATCTTTTAATGTATTTATTGTCTACACCAGAGCAAAATGAATTTTAAGTATAAATATTACCTTGAAATTCCCAAGAGGGAGATACAGAAAACTTTGTAGGAACAATGGAAAGTTAAAGGAAATTAAGAGTATAATATCATGTGCAAGTTGTTACTTTTTTGAATTATGTAGCATGCTTTCTAACTCTGTCTTTTATTTAATGTAGACATATAACACCTTCTCATATGCTGGCATCTACCTCAAAAACCCAACTTAAGATTCTACTTAAAATCTTAAATTTTTTGTTAGTAGTAGTTAGTAGTTAGTAGTAGTTGATTATCTAGAAAGATATGTTTATTGGTAGCAACATTCTCAGTTTTTCAAATATTTTTTCATGATTCAGCAAAGTGAACTATTTCTTGATTATATGTACTCTATTAGCAAAACTGTAAGTGGTCTACTTTTATTAGATTTCAATTTATTTCTTTTATAATTCAGGAAGAACTAGCTATTCTTGGCTTGATAACTGGATATCTACTCTCTTGAAATGCTTTCTTTAGTTAATATTTAATTTTATCATTTCTCTCTAATTTCAATTCTCCTCCCTTCTCTTCCTATGTGGACATATGTGCACATATTCACTTCGCCATTACCATCATCATCATCAACAATAGCAACAATGAAACACAGGGCTATAGGAAGTTTTTCTGAACAATGTATAGAAAGAGCTTGGAAATTTGAATGTACTTACTAAATATGAGATAATAAATGAATAATTTGTCAGAGTTCTGTTTAATCCATCACTAACCATCCAACTTGGGTTTACTGAAGCTTCTTAGAGCTTTATTTGCTTAACTCTAAATTGGTGAGAATTGCCTTTTTTTATTTCTTAATCACAAGGTTGCTGTGAGCTCCAAATAAAATAGTGAGAAGCATTTTGAAAACTGCCTAGTGTTACATAAAACTAAGAAAACAATTTATTTCTATCCAGTGTATGCCCAAATGTGTCTTAGTGGGTAATAATTTGCCTAATTTGAAAACAAGACAAAATTTTATTAATATTTTAATTCCTTCTGCCTTCTAATCTGTAGTGATTTAAATCCAAAGTTTTAAAGTGTCTAAGACAAATAGTTTAAAATAAAATTATTGTAACATTTTAAACTATTTATATCATTAATTATTGAGTGACTCTGTAAGCTTGGAGAAAAGCAAATGATTCTTTATTATTTAGCCCAAAGGATCACAGTTTCCAAAAATTGTTTATATATATATGTAAAATAATTTTGGTCAATAGCAATTTTATTCCAGATTATATTATTTTCTAATCTAAATTCAATTTTCTAGATGAAAGCTACTCATAAAACTTGTACTAAATTGCAACAAGGGAGACAAGGAAAATTGGAAGAAAATGTAAAATTTTTTTTAAAGATATTATTGACTGAGTAAAAGACTTACTAATTTAAGTTTGTTTTTGGATCTTGGTCTCCTTGGATTAATAAGGTAGAATTTTCTATGCCTAGCAATTAAACTGAAAAATACTAATTTTTTTCTACATAGTAGAATTGGAATTTAAAATAGTCCCTCTGGAGTATTATTACATTTTTAATGGGAGAAAGTTTGTTATTAGTAGGAATATCTGATTTTTTTTCCTGTTGACTAATAAAAATAAAAGTATGGATGATTGAGAATTAATAGTCATAAAACTCTATTTAAAAATGTACATGTATCTACTTTTTCTTGGTATAGTTGGCAGAGATTATATTTTAAGTCATATTCTATTCAACTTCACCATTTTTGTACTATTTAACTGCAACTGGAATGTTATCAGTCTAAAGGCATGAAAAGTATTGAGCATTTCAAATGAAAGCTGTTGCTTATTTCATACTTTAAAAATTCTGCCTAGATTCCTATCTGAAGTCCTCAGACCTTTTGCAAAAGATTGTGTAGTTCCAAATACGTAAATAACAGATTAAAATAAATTGCTCTTCTGTTGTTTATTACACCTTATGATACTTAAGCAAACATATTCATTATTGCAAAAAGTTATAAAATTGTAAAAATATCACTGAAAAATCTAGTATAAGAAATATTAAACACCACATAATCTCTGCCTCTTCTGCCCATCCTATCTCCTTTCTCTTATTGATGTTCTGAGCACTATATTTAATATTAAAAGTCTGCACATTAGGCTTTGGTTTTCCATACAGGACTTCCTAAAATTGATGTTATCCAGCCTGACAATATTTGCCTTTTGAATACTTAGTTTGTTTACATTTAAAATATTTGGATTTAAAACTATTGTATAGTTATTTGTTTTTTATTTGTCTTGTCTGGCCTATATATTTTTTCTCCTTTTAAAAAATAGATTTTAATTTTTAGAGCAGTTTTAAGTTCACAGCAAAATGAAGTAGAAAGTACAGAGACTTCCTCCATATCTGCGCCCCCACACATCTTTCTCCATTATCAAGATCTCCCACCAGAGTGGTATGTTTATTACAATTGATAAACCTATATTGACAAATTATAATCACTCAAAGTCCATAGTTTACATCAGGACTCCTTCTTGCTGCTGTACATTCTATGGGTATGAATAAACTTATGGCATGGACCCATCATTATAGTATCACAAAAATAGTCTCACTGCCTTAAAAGTCCTCTGTGCTCCAACTCTCCAATCCTCCCTCCCTTAACTTCTGGCAACAAATGATCTCTTTACTGTCTCCATAGTTTTGCCTTTTTAAGAATGTCATATCGTTGGAATCGTATAGTATATAGCTTTTCAGATTGGATTATTTTACTTAGTAATAAGCATTTAAGTTTCCTTCATATCTTTCATGGCTTGAAATATATATTTCACCTAGGTTGACCTATTTTTAGCATTTACCACGTTTGCTCTCTCTCTACTTATCTTCACATTTATCTATCCATCCTTCTTGTTTTTCTTCTTGAACTATTTGAAATTAAGTTTTAGATATCATAACTCTTCACCCCTAAATAATTCAGCTTGCATATCCCAAGAAGAAGGACAATATCCTACATAATTATATCAGTGGTATAACTGAGAATATTAATTCAATGTTTAAGATAGTTTAACATATAGCAAACAGAACTTTCTTACATTGCTGATGAGAGTATAAATTTATTCAATCATTTTTTTGAAAATTTTGGCAGTATTTACCAAAGTGAAGATATAAATGCTCTGTTACGTATCATTTTCATCCTTGGTATAAACTAAAGAGAAATGCATACAGAATATAAATAGCAGAATGATGTTAGCAAGATGGCAGAACAGGACTTTTCATTGCTCATGCCCTCACAGAAACATCAAGTCGAACAACTATCCATTCATAAAATATCTTGACAAGAATTAAGAAATCCAGGTGAGATTTTGCATTACTTGGGTGGAACACAGAGATTAAAAAAAGACATACTGAAGAGAGTAGAAAGGATAGCTTCATATTACCCATGTCACCTGTCTGCCACACCCAGGCAATATCTGCACATGGGAAGGAAAGTGAAAGGAGCACTTGACTTCAACATGGACCTCAGTACCAGGCCTGCCACAGTAAATCTGTCACCAGTTTAGCCTCTCAGGCTGGCCTCCAAAGACTCATGCTGCAGGCCCATCCAATGCCAGGCCACCCCCTGCAGCCCCAGGATTGTGGCTAATCCCTGTGGCCACAGGCTTCAGCAGTCCTAGGGTTCAGGTCTGCTCCAGAAGACCCAGGGTACAGGCTTATACCAGTATACCCTGGTGCTGGACTAATCCCTATAACTGCAGGCTCCCAGATGGCCCCCATGGTCCCAGGGTCCAGTGAACTGTTCAGAAGAGCCAGGGGTCAGGCATGCCCCAGTAGACCCTGGCACTGGGCTGGCTTCTGCTGATCTAACTTAAGGACTACCCCTGTGGACGTAGGCTTCAGGCCCACTACCATGGACTCAGTTGCCAAGCCCACCCAAGTGGATCCAGGAGTTAGGATGGCTCCAGAGAATACAAGATCAAGCTCATCCCTGTGGATCCAGTCTTCGGATCTACACATCTGTTGATCCATGCACCAAGCTAGCCCACCTGAGCATTTCAGCAGCAAGCTTGTCCACAGATCTTTGCCACCTGGCTCACTCAGAATCTCTGAATGAGCTGAATGGTGAAGGGCTTTTGCTGACTAAGCCAGTCTTTAAAGCAGGGAAGAGGAGCCTAGTTCTTTAAATGCACAGACAACAATACAAGACCACAAGAAGTATGAATAATTAAAAAAAATTACCAAAGGAACAAAATAAAGCACCAGTAACTGACACTAAGGAAATGAAGATCTATAAACTGCCTAACAGAGAATTCAAAATAATCATCTTAAGGAAGCTCAGTGAGCTGTAAGAAAACACAAATATATAACTAAATGAAATCAAGAAACAATACATGAACAAAATAAAAATCCAACAGAGATAGAAATGATATTAAAAAACAAACAAACAAAAGTTGAGAAACACTTCCAAACTCATTTTACAAGGCCAGTATTATCCTGATATCAAAACTAGACATGGACTGTATAAGAAAAGAAAATTACAGGTCAATATCTGTAAAGAGAATAGATGCAAAATCCTCAACAAAATACTATCAAACTGATTTCAACAGCATATTAAAAGGATCATACACCAAGATCAAATGGGAATTACCCCTGGATGTAAAGATGGCTCAACACATGCAAATTAATAAATGTAATCCACCACAATAAAAAAATGAAATATAAAATCATGTAATAATCTTAATAAATGTAAAAAACATTTAATAAAATTCAACATCCTTTCATGATAAAAACTTTCAACAAAATAGTATACAAGGAGTGTATCTCAACATAAAAACCATATAATGGTGGCCCTTGGCTAGCATCATACTCAATGGTGAAAAGCTGAAAGCGTTTCCTCTAAGATCATGAGTAAGATAAGGGTACCCTCTCTTATAAATTCTATTCAATATTGTACTGGAAGTCCTAGACAGAATAATCAGTCAAGATAAATAAATAAAAGGTGTCTACGTCAGAAAGAAAGAAGTAAAATTATCTGTTTGCAGATCACAGGATGTTATATACAGAAAATCCTAAAGACCACCAAAAAACTGTTAGAACTAATAAATGAATTAAGTAAAGTTTCAGGATACAAAAATCAACATACAAAAATCAGTAATGTGTCTATACACCAACAGCAAACCATTTGAGAAAAAATTTTGAAAAATCCCCTTTACAATAGCATAAAAACTTTAGAAATAAATTTAACCAAAGAAGTGAAAGACCTTTATACTGAAAACTATAAAACATTTATGAAAGAAATTGAAGAAAGCACAAATAAATAGAAAAATATCCCATGTTCATGGATTGGAAGAACTAATATTGATAAAATGTTCATACTACTCAAAACAATCTACAGCTTTAATGCAATTCCTAACAAAATTCAAATGGAATTTGTCACAGAAATAGGTGCTTGCTTTGGCAGCACATATACTAAAATTGAAATGATACAGAGAAGATTAGCAAAATGTTTTATATTTAAAAAAAAGAAGAAAAAATCCTGAAATTCATATGTAACACAAAAGACCCCATATAGTTAAAGCAATCTTGAGCAAAAAGAACAAAGTTTGAGGCATCTGGTACTGGCACAAAAACAGACAGATAAAACAATGGAACAGAACAAAGTCCAGAAATTAATGCACACATTTTCAGTCAATTGTTCTTTGACAAAAGTGCCAAGAATACACAATGGGGACAGAATATTTTCAGGAAACTTTCTCTTAAATGGTGTTGAGAAAAAATATCCACATGCAGAAGATTGCAATTGGATCCTCATTTCACATGACATGTAAAATCAATTCAAAATAAATAGACTTAAAAACAAGCCCTAAAACTGTAAATCTGCGCAGCCAAGTAAACAATCAACACAATGAAGAGACAACCTAGGTAGTAGGGCAATGTATTTCCAAACCATGTATCTGATAAGGGGTTAATATTCATAATCTATAAGAACTCAAACAACTCAATAACCAAAAAAAGCTCAAATAATCCTGTTTTTAAAAAATGAGCAAAGAACCTTAGTAGACATTTCTTAAAAGAAGACATTCAAATGGCCAACAGATATATGCAAGATGCTCAACATTCCCAATCATCAGGGAAATGCAAATCAAAGCCACAGTGAGATATTACCTTAATCTTGTTAGAATGTCTAATATCAAAAAGACAAAAGGTAAATGTTGGCAAGGATGTAAAGAAAAGGAAAGCCTTGTACGTTGTTGGTGGGAATGTAACTGGTACAGCTACTATGGAAAACAGAATAGAAGTTCCTCAAAAAATTAAAAATAGAACAACCGTATGATATAGAAATCCCACTTCTGGGTATAAATTCTAAGGAAATAAAATCAGTATCTCCAAAGAGATATCTTCACTCCTGTGTTTATTGCAGCACTATTCACAATAGTCAAAAGATGGAACCAAACTAAGTGTTCCTCCATGGATGAACGGATAAATTCAATTAGATAACATGAATAATATTCTGGAGATCAAATGTACAGCATGGTAACTATAGGTAATAATACTGCTTTGTATATTTGAAATTTATTAAGAAAGTAGATCTTAAATGTTCTCACCACACAAACAAAAAAGATAATTATGTGGGGCAATGGACATGTTAATTAGCTTGATTGTGGTAATCATTTTATAATGTATACATATATAAAAATGTCACTTTCTGCACCATAAATACATACAATTTTTATCAATTACATGTCAATAAAGAAGGAAAAATAACTAATTACCTATTAGTACCAAGTATTGGTGATATTGCAGTGCGACAAAAATTCTTCTATTGTTGGTATGATTATAAATCATTAAAATTCTTTGGACCAAAAAACAACATTATAAAAAAGAAAAAATCACAGACGTAGTTTTACCAAAGGGTGTGTGAAAACTGTTTGGAATAGCACACAAACCAGCCTCTCTTCTCTGAGCTCCTTTCCCCCGCCCTGCAATCATGGCCCTTCAAATTGCTACAGTATAAGTAGTGCTCCAATACTTTTGAACAGATTAAAATTATTTCCCAACTTTTCTAGTTACTTTTGGCAGAGACTAGTTTGCAACACACTATTCAGCCATTAACAGAAGCAGTGAGTGATATTATGTATATCATTTCACATATCTATACCTAAATTGTTAAATGGTATCATTAAATTAGAGTCCGAAATAAAGCAGTGTTTATTGTTGTAAATCTGTAGATACAAAAACAGGAATCTCTGAAATTCTACTTAATTTATGTGTGCTTTTTATTAATATATAATATATATACCAATAGAAACTAGAGTGGTCAAAATTTTTAGCTTTCTCAGAGATTCTAAATCAACCTCTATCCAGTCTGATTCTTTTATAATATCTACCTGATTGTGGGTCTCTGATCCCTGAGAGTGTCACTGCTGTTGTGTGGTGGCTATATTGATCATTGTAGTGCTGTGCTTACATACAATAGCTTATTTTCTTATTTTATCTTACTGTGGGTCTTATTTTCCCATCCCACATTATGTTGATTATTTTTTCCATGTGACATCAAGAGGGCCATTTCAAATAAATTTTTCAACATAGTAATTCTCAGAACACTGATGTCAATTAATACATGCAACAGGTAACAGATATTATTATTACAAATTATACTGAAAATATACAGAATTTAAACATATCAGATTGAAGTCTCTAGGAGAAAAACAAATAAGCATTCTTCTTTCCTTAAAACAGAACATCTCTGTCTCTTGAGATTTAGAAAAATAAGGTTCTCACATTTTTCAAAGTTTTAAAATCTGCTGATTTGCTTTGAGAAGAAAATTTTGAGATTCCCCCGTGTACTTTTTAAAATTTTAAAATGTTTAAGTCAATGAACAGGACTGGACTAAGTTGAGAAAAGCAACATCAAATACTGCCGAAACAAGTCTTGCCAAGGGATGGTCTGGATGACCTCATATGGGCCTTTGCCATCACTAACACCTAAGACTTGAGGGACTTTTAGATTAACTGCACTGGAGCAGAGACACAAGCTGTCCTCATTGGAAATTCCTGTGCCTGGTGAGGTTTAAGTCCCATAGTTACTTCATCAAGTAGCGATTTACAAAGAAAAGGAGGGAAGTTGCATGTAGGCCAACAATGATCTAAAATGGGAGCTAATCATTGCATATGTCTAGGAAGACCTGTTACATTAAAAGTTAGGTACAAATATATTTGCAATATTTTTTCTAGTCTTTTTGGTACAACACCAACTGGGTTAAAATGCAGTTGCAAGTCCGTTGACAAAACTAAGGAAACATGACTCAGATAACTCTGTAGAAGATAAAAATTGTCTAAACCAACAATGAAAATTTGGCAATGAAATAACCCATCCCCATAACACCTGGACAATTCTGTGGGATGAAATGTAAAGCTATTGATAACAAGCTCCATTCTTAAGTGACAATGGGCAAAATAATTTTATCTTCTGCATGAGGAATAGGGTGACTAAGAATTTCAATTGAAAGCCTGATGATCACTTGGGATTATCACAGTGAAGTATAAGTACATGCTTTTTGCAGTATTTGTTCTTTTTTCCACATGTAGAAAACAATTACATGAAAATTTTTTTTTGCTTTTGTTTATTTATGCTCATTGAAAGACTGAATGAGAAATACTGGTTTCCATTAATTTGTAAAAACACAACACTATATTTCATATAGTTGAATTTTGAGACTGTAATTATGGTGTTATAGGAATTTACTGTATCAAAACAGAAAGGTATATCTATCATCTCTATATGTTTATCTATATATACACTTAATCCTTTATATTTTAGAATTTAATATACAGACTCTTATTTACTCTAAAAATGAAAATTATAAAAGGTTATTCATTAAAGCTTTATTGATAATATAAAAAGATGAGGAAAAATACAAGTGTCCAGCAATACTTCATTGGTTAAACAGTTATGGTGTATCTATAAAAAATATATCATATGAAGATTTTGCTGAAACTACAGAAAGTAAGTAAAGAATGAATACTCTAAAAAAATATTTAGAATTACTTTTAGTAATAGCTTAAACGAATAGAGAAATAAGGTTTGTCCTAACCTAAAAGAAAGCAAAATAAAGAATATATTGTATTTCCCTGATGTGATTGGCTAATTTAAAAATGTTGCTTTATTTCTCATCCTTCTATTTCATGAATGGAGACATTATAATTTATATTACATATATGGATATATATGTAAACTTTTTTTTACATGGATATATTCTTCATATGAACCTTTGTATAATGGCATTTAAATGAATTATTATTTCTGCCAAAATAGTCAATCTTGGAAGGTCTACATATACATTATAGTCTTTCTATAATACATACCCGTATCCCTCTCTTAGAATTATCTTTAGAGATATTTTATAAGAATTTCCTAAGAATGATGTTTAATATCTTGAAGTCATTATATTTCACATCCAAAGTAGAATTATTCAATTGATGACTGTATTCATTTGCTAGGGCTGCCATAACAAAGTACCACACACTGGGTGGTGTAAACGACAGAAATTGTTTTTCTGATGGTTCTGGAGTCTGGAAGTTTGAGACCAAGGTGTCTGAAGGATTGGTTTCTCTCCCTGGCTTGTGGATGGCTATCTCCTTCTCCCTTGATGCAGTCTCCCTGTGTGTGTGTCTGTGTCCAGATCTCTTTTTGTAAGGGCACCAGTCATACTGGATTAGGGCCCACCCTCATGATAGAATTTTAAATTAACTACCACTTTTAAGACCCTGCCTCCCAATACAGTCACATTCTGAAGTACCAGGGATTGGACCCTCAACATATGAATGGGAGGAGGACAATTTAGCCCACACAATAACTTACCTTACTTAACACATTTAACTTTAGGCAGTTCTTAGCTATTTACAAATATCAAACCCACACTATAATGACAGAATTTTGATAACTCAATCAAGGTTATTAAAGAATTGAGATATAGGCTAGGTATGGTGGCTCACATCTGTAATCCTAGCACTCTGGGAGGCTGAGGCCTGAGAATTGCATGAGCTCTGGAGCTCGAGACCAGACTGAGCAAGAGCGAGACCCTGTCTCTAAAAAGAAAAAAAAAATTGAGATTCTTATTCAGGGTATTCTTCTAAAAACATTTTAAGCAATGCTATCTCATTACAATAAATCAAAACTCTATCAAGATGAATTATTATTAGAACATGTTACTATTTTTATTACTCACTATTCAGTCATAAAAACAGAAAACACACTAGGTATTTCAAGAAGGAAGGGTATAATACAAGGAGTTAGTTGCTTCTGAAGCTAATGAGAGGTGGAGAATCAACGTAATGGAAGACAGCAGCTAGCTTTCAGATTTGCTCAGCTTTCAGGTGATCAGGAAGGTGGCAGTGCTATCCTAGTCTGTTACAGCAGGTAACAGCTGCTGTTGCCCATAGCTGTCTGAAGCAAGTCAGTGGGTGGATGTTTTCTAGGGAAACACCCAGAAGGCACCACACAGCCCCAGGTGTGCTGAATACCATGACTGCCAGCTGTACTGCAGGCAGAAAATGAGAAAATAATAGCTTAGGCTTCTATTCCATTTTCAAAATCTTGCTCACATTCTTCTCACTGGCTGAATCTAAATCAGAACCCTCCTGGCAAGGGCTACACGGGACACATGGATACAGCTTACAGACCTGTGTTTTAGGTGAGAATAAGAAAGATAATGAATATTCTAAACTCAATAGACAAGCTCGAAAGCTCTGGTATGTTGATTAATAATTAAATTGGTACATTATGACTATTGCTTATGGTCACATTTTGAGAGGAAAAAGAATACACTGAACACTGACCTTGCCACTTAAATTTATCCAGTATGTGCAGTTAATTTGAAATCTATAGGATTCTTGACTTCACTCACCAGGTGTTTTGAAACAAAAAACATGTAAAAAGGAATCAGTGAAAACTGAAAGATTTGTTTCAAAAATTAATGCAATATGTATTTGAATTTTTCACAATTATTGAAGCTATTATCACTGACTAGTGGAATTAACTTTGAGAAAATAATTCTTATTTCTTATTAGAATTTCTACCTAAGCACTAAGAATTCACTGGGAAATACTCTTTCTTTTAACTAGTTGTTTATTAGAAATCTGAATCCCTTCTAAATATTGCAAATACAGTATATTCTTTATTCTGTTTTCTTTTAGGTTAGGATACAACCTTATTTCCTCTATTCATTTAAGCTATTACTAAAAGTAATTCTAAATAGTTTTTTAGAGTATTCATTCTTTATTTACTTTCTGTAGTTTCAGCAAAATCTTCATATGATTAGGGAAAAATAGCAGACTTCTCTTCAAAAAGCAGAAGCTTCTGTTGTATAAAATTAAAGTCTAGTGGGGTTGGAGGGTGAGGTGAAGGGAGGTGGTGGACAGAGTAGAAAAATGGATTTGAAACAGAAATATGATGTATTTGCCACATGTTTTTTCCAAGTCCCATTGCTCAATTTCCCATACTTCTGTTTCACCTTACCTCCCAGGATATCTGTGGATAGGAATAGGGGGTGGGGGGCAATAAGTAGATACTCAGAGGTATACAAGTTGATAAGTTTGAAAGCTTTTAGATAATGTGGCTGAAAATAGAGACTTAATTTCTGTCAAACTAACACTATTGCTTGATTTTATAATTCTGTGTTTTGTTTAGCTTGGTAGCATGAGAAATACTAATTATGCCCAGGGAAACATTACCAGCTCCTAGAGTATGGTGCTACTTTAGATGGGAGCAGAGTGGTTCAGAGAGTAATACAATCTCAGTTTGGTAAAAAAAAAGAACAAAAAACCAATCTGGAAAAGAGGGGATAGAGAAGACCAAAGCCTGGTTTTAATTGATTTTTAAGGCCCTGTCCAAGGGAAAAATAGATGTATACAGGCATATTGAATTAATAATTGGTATCCCTAACTTTTAAGCATTTAGCTTTATAAGTTTCTTTACACTCTAAATAATATGACATCATTATTGGAGTGTAAGAATTTATAGCTCAATTTTCCTAACTTATAAAATAAATAGACGTTATTAGCTTCACAATGATTGTAATTTTCTTTTAACTTGGTTGTGAAACACCAATATTCAAACATACAAATAGATTTATAGGCACAGCTGCCTTTGCTAGTGCCATAGTAAATATCCATATTTTCATTTTGCTTTGCTTCCACAGGAAAAAACTAAAGGGCAAAAAAGATAAAAACATTATCTAATTGTGATTTGGAAACATAGATATATGAAATTCTCACTTCTAATTTTTGACTCTTTAATGATGGAATTAACTATTCTCTATACTTTCATCTCAATAATCTATTATTACTTATATTTTTATAACAAAATGTTAAGAAAACATCAGTATCAATTAGCACAGTGCAGGAGAGGCATATGTAATATATGCAATAACAGTATTTTCAGAAGGGAAAAAAGGGATAAATGAGATTATTGAACTGATTAACTTTACAGAATAGAACTGAAGCTTATAATGTCATAGAACTTTCTCATTTAAAAGGAAAAGCAAACTTTGTATATAGAAGATGATTAATGTAACCTTTTTAGCCATTGCATGTTTTTCTTATTCCCTGCTGACTCAGGTAGGATATTTTTAACACAAAGTATAAGGCTAAAGTATCGGATACAGTTACTGCAACTTGGATATGGTTTGTGTGTTCCCATGTAAGCTCATGTTGAAATTTGATCCTCAATGTGCTGGTGTTGGCAGGTAGGGTCTAGTGGGAGGTGTTTGGGTCATGAGGGAGAATCCCTTATGAATGGCTTGGTGCTCTTCTCTGTAGTGAGTGAGTTCTCAGTGTTGAGAGACTGGATTCTCATAGGAGTGTTCCCAAGAGAGCGGGGTGATGTAAAGCCTGGATGCCCCTTGGGTTTTGCCTTTTTGCATGTGTCTGCTTCCCTTTTGATTTTCTCCACCTTGTCTTGACACAACGTAAAAGCCCTCACCAGAAGCCAGGGCCATGCTCTTCAACTTTCCAGCCTGCAGAACCAAGAGCTAAACAAAACTTTTTTCCTATGAATTAGTTATCCAGTCTCAGGTATTCTGTTATGGCAACACTATATGGACGCTTAAAAGAATGTGAACTAAGCAGAACTATATTTTAAAAATCACTGCAAAAATTTCAACTCTATCACATAGTCTGTTGTGTTAACTTACTCAACTTTGCATTTTCTTAAAACAAAAAGAGAAACAATACATTTTTGGGGTGGGGTTGTTGGTTTGTAGGTATTGCCTCTTCAGCAACATTGACATTGTTTTGCCTTCAGTAGTTCTTTATTAAAACCTAGGTAGAGGATTCACATTAAATATAAAAGAGATAAGGTGTCAAAAGTTAGCATATTTTATGTATTCTATTTTATTATATATTAATTTTATAGCCTTTTATTGAGATATACTACATCTAACATAAAGTTAACTATTTTAAAGTATACACTTGGTTTTTAGTGTATTCACTTGATTTTTAGTGTAGGCACTGGCTTTTGAAACTGTCACCAATATCTAATTCCAGTATCTTTCCCTCACCCCCAAAGAAACCCTGAATCTATTAGCAGTTAGTCCAATTCATTTTTTTACATGTGAATATTTAGTTTTTCCAGGACCATTTGTTGGAAAGACTATTATTCCCCCACTGAATGGTCTTTGTAACATTGTCAAAAATCAATTGACCCAAAATGTATAGGTTTGTTTCTAGATTCTCAATTCTGTTTCATCAGTGTATATGTTTATCCTCATGCAAGTACCATACTGACTTGATTACTATTGCTTTGTCTTCAATTTGTTTTTCTTTTCAAAGATTGTTTTGGATTGTCTGTGTCCATTTCCATATGAATTTTAAGGTCAAGTCATTCAATTATCAATAAAAGTAGTTGGAATTTTATTGTCAAAATTCTGCAATTACAGTGTGGGTTTGATATTTGGAAATAGCTAAGAGCTGCTTAAAGTTAAATGTGTTAAGTAAGGTGAGTTATTGTTGTGGGCTAAATTTTCCCCCCTCCCATTCATATGTTGAAGTTCTAATCCCTGGTACTTCAGAAAGTGACTGTATTAGGAGGCAGGGTCTTTAAAATAGTAGTTAATTTAAAATCATATCATTAGGATGACCCCTAATTCAATATGACTGGTGCCCTTACAGGAAGAGATTTGGACACAGACACACGCAGGGAGACCACATCAAGGGAGAAGGAGATAGCCATCCACAAGCCAGGGAGAGAAACCAATCCTTCAGACACCTTGGTCTCAAACTTCCAGACTCCAGAACCATAAGAAAAAAAATTTCTGTCATTTAAGCCACCCAGTGTGTGGTACTTTGTTATGGCAGCCCTAGCAAATGAATGTGCGGCACTCCATGTTAACCTTTGTGGTTTTTTATGAAAAATCAGCTGTTAACTTTATTATTGTATGTGATATGTTGCTTCTTTATTACTGCTTTTAGGATTCTGTCTTCATCTTTAACTTTTAACAATTTGATTATGATGTGTCTAGGTATGGATTTTTTTAGTTTATCCTACTTAGAGTTTACAGAGTTTTTTTGGATGTGTATATTAATGTTTTTCAACAAATGTGGAGAATTTTTGGCCATTATATCTTGGCCATTATATTATTTTGCCCCTTTTTTCTTTATCCATTCCTTCTGCATGTGTTGGTATGCTTGATGGTGTCCCACTGGGCTCTTAGGCCCAGTTCACTATTCTTTTGTTCTTTATTTTTCTCAGACTGGATAACTTTGATAGACCTAACTTCAAGTTTTATGATTTTTTTTTCTTTACTGCTCAAATCTTCTATTAAGTCTTTCTAGTGTATTTTTCATTTAAGATATTTTACTTTTAACCCCCAAATTTTGCAAAATTTTGATTGAGATTCCTTTTATAATTGCTGTCTCTTTATTAGTATTTTCAATATGATGTGATCATTTCCTACTTTTCTTTAACCCTTTAGATATCATTTCCTTGAGTTCATTGAACATATTTAAACTAGCTGATTCAAAATCTTTGTCTGGAAAGTCCAATATGTGAGATTCCTCAGGCAGAGTTTTGTTTATTTTTCCTGTTTATGGGGCACACTTTCTTGCTTTTTGCATGCATTGTTATTTTTTGTTGCAAACTGAACATTTTGAATATTATAATGTGGTAACTCTGGAAATTAGATTCTTTTTCTTTTTTATTTTTCTGCCTATTACAGTTACTATTTTTTTTTCATGTCTTCTCTGAACTAATTCTGTTAAGTCTGTACTCTTTGTTTTGGCCCTCAAGTGTCTATTGGATAGCTTAATGGCCAGCTAATATTTAGACAGAGATTTCTTTAGACAATTGGAACCAAAAATCTTCAATTTGTTGCCAAAGAGCAGTGTGTGTGTTGGGTACACCTTCAACACTAATCTAGGCTGTATTTCCTGCTTATATAAAGCCGTAAGGTCATCAAGAGGTGAGAACTTAGGTCCTTCTCAGGCTTTTCCTGAGCATGTGCACAATCCTGAAAAGGTACATGACCCTCTAGAGTCCCTGAAAAATGTTGAAGCTTTTCAAAGCCCTTAAGTGTATCTCATTTCCCAGACTTTCCTCCCAAGCCATTTGGTTAGGCTATTATTTGCTCCAACTGTTATCTGTCAACCTTAGGGAGCAGCAACTTGCAAACATTTTTGACAAATTCTTCCTGGAATAAAAGGAATAGCCTTCAGAAATAGGCAAGTCAGTTCCAATAGTTGAAATAAAGACATACCTTTTGAACTGGTCTTCCGGGAAGTCATCAAAGAGGTAAAAACAAATAATTAATTACAATTATTTGTACTGAGGTCCATTTTGCTCCCTGAAGCACTGAAAATGCAGGCAAATCAGCTGTTTATTACTTTTTTTAAAAAAACTATTCCCTGGGTTGCTACAAGCCTTTGTTTAATTTCCAGGGTTACAAAAAAGTTTATTCTAACAACTTTTGCTTAGTTTTATTCACCGCTTTATGAAAAGAGAAATTCCATATTCTGTCATTTTTGCTGATGTAGAGGTATCACTTTATGCTAATTTTTGTAACAGAAAGCCCTTACCGTTTTATTGTTCAACAAATTGGTAGCTTATTTTCCTTATTTTTTGTTAACCAATATTTTTTGACAGTCTATTGCAATATTAACTATTATGATGATAAGAATTATAAACGTGTTTGTCCAAATTCTATTTATTCAACAAACATTATTGAATGCATGTTTTATGTAAGCCATATATTTTACCAGACACAGGATATATAATTAAGTAACTCAAAGTCTAGTGGGACAAGAAAAAAACAAAACAAAACATCTAAATAGTATCATCAATTATACATTTTTTGCAATTAAATACTAATGCCATATTTTTCTAATCTGAATAAATTTACCTATTAACTAAGTTATTCAAACTAAAATTACAAAGTTAATTTAGCACCTGGGTATTTCTAATGTTGAAAGCATAGTCCTATTGGGTTATAGAACAAGCATTCTTATAACCAGACATTCTCTCTGAGTTTGTTTAACTTGGACCAAGGGCCTCCGAGCCTGAATGACATGCTTCATTCCAACTTTTAAACTGTCAACTGAGTTAAGATGTGTTGATGAAAATTAATTTCTTTTAATAAAAGCCCTGACACTGAGACATTCCTGTTGTCTACTTGTTCCATCGAATAATGAAAGGTCCTGGTGATTTCTTCCAAAGTGTGGATGTTGGCACCTGGAGCTGACAGGCATATTTCAGACTGCCTGTGCTATAAACTACCCCGTTTTGCCATTTCTGGATGGCCTCGAAGGTGCTTTTACTTTATTTCTGCTGCACGTGTTTGATACTGTAGACCCCTTTTGAGACTGTCCCAGGGATTATTTATAATGTACTGATGTTACCTTATTAGTAGCTGCTATTTCTGCACAGAAGCATGAAGTTTGTTGACACTTGTTTTACTGCTGAAACCTTATTTTTGGTGTCTGGTAGACCACGATGGAGTTTCACTACTGAAATGTTATGGCAACCTGAATGAAAAGTCATCCGATGTTCATTTCCCTACAAGTTCCAAGGGTTTAAATAAGCACCTGAATAAGCTTTAGAAACTTGACAGATAATGCGATTTCACAATGTTATTACATTCCTGTTTCAATTGGCACTTCTAATACTCTCACAAACAGTTTGTGGGGTTGGTAACTTTCCTTTGCAAGAGTATTTCAAAAATAGGTCCAAACCTACAGCATGAATATAAATTTATAGAAGAAAGAAATATTAAAGCAATTTTTTATTAATTTTGGAACAGTGCTCCTTTGGCACTGATGAGTAATTTCCAATGCTGACTCTCTTGTGATCTAGTGATCTGCACACAGAAACAATGTAACAATATGGAAACCTTTACTCTGCCCACTTCGCAAGCACTGCCTCTTCCCCCTGCTACCTCATGAAGAGCTGCAAACTAAGGCAATTAGAGACGACCACTGATCATTTTCATCTCTGCCCATTAGACTTTTCCGTGTCATCTCTCTTCTAGCTTAAGAGGGTCTAACTGTTTATAAAGGATGCATGCAAACTAATTTTTAATTTTCAATATATCATTGGCTTAAACATTAACATAATTGTATTTCCATTCTTTGAGGCAAGTTGTGATTTTTAATTAAAACTTTTCCCTATAAAAATATATCCAAGATTGTTTTATGGTTTCATTTTCCTTTGGTTATAATATAAACTCTGAAATAAAAAGGCTAGATCTATACGCAAATTAAACCAAAACTTTCGTAAAACCTAGAGTAAAAAGTTAACGTTTCTCCTCATCCATATATACATATGTATGTGTGCATATGTGGGTGTGCATGTATACACATATAAGTGAAATACTCATCAGTGCTTATGTATCCGTATTATTCACATATGCACACATGTATACATATGTGTGTGAATGTATTATATACTGTATATCAATATATATGTATGTCTATATATGTGTATCTGTATATATCTATATTGGTGTATGTATATTCCTGAAAATGACTAAAATTCAGGAAAAGACAAGTAGAATATAATTTATATCATTTGTTCATTTATTCAAATTTTGGGGTTTCTTTAAAATTTTCTGAATTGTTTTTGATCCACTGATGCATGCTCAGTGCCGACATACAAAGTGGCCTATATAATAAGCATGGTCTTCCTTTCACATTGCTTGCAATATAGGGCAGGCTACATATAGGTGAATAGGCAATTGCAATAGTCTGAGAATTGCTGATAGGGCAAGCAGAGGGTGCTAGGAGAGGAATCTAACCTAGGCGAGGGGAAACAGAAGACTACCTTGAGGAAGTGCTATCTACTGAGACCTGCAAGGTTAAATCACTCATAGCTAGACAAAGAGAGTGAGTATTGAGGAGAAGGTGAGGAGGCAAAGCAGAACTGAAGGGACAGCATATACCCGAAGGCTGAGAGACAAGAGGTGCATGGCTATAGGAAGCATAGGAGGGTATATCGAGTAACGTGGCTATAGAAATAGGTAGGGTCTAGACCATGAAGATTGTTGTAATTGATGTTAAAGGGTTTTAAGTAGGAGGATAAGATGATCAGATTTAAGCATATGCAAAGAACTTCACGATAATGAGGTTGGAAATCCCAGAAGAATATCATCTTCTAGAGAATGTAAGCACATGTGATTAATATTGAATAACTGAATTTTTTTGGTGAAGTCTATGTGTCTGCAATAATGAGACACCAGTGTGGCTGATATACTTGCTTTATCCTATAAACTTATACAATATGTGATAGTGAAGCTGTCTTAAATTCTTAGTTGACTTTACTATAGACAATTATTACTGGTTAGAGACAGTATTAATATTAATATGTTCTTCTTAATTGGTTTCTTTCTTACTTCTTACTAATATGAATAGAATTTAGGCAAACAGGTAAAAGAAGTTGTCATACCATGATAAAAGAAAACAATACATATATAATAGTCCACTGAAGGATGAAAATTCAGGTTCTATGTGTTTAGCAGTATCAAGAAAATAGGAAAGCCTGCTGTGGTACTGGTCAAATTCCCTGACCAAAAAAGTATGAAGAAAAATAAATTCATATTATAAACATTATCAAGTCCCAGGGAAAAATAATTTTTTTAATGACAAAAGATGACTGAGTATGTAACAAAATTTGAGGGAGGTCCCAAAGTCCTTCATGGCTCAAAGTAACCATACAACTGGATTTCCAAGATTCCTGGAGTTTTCACTTTTCTAGCCACCTCTTTGAGTTGGCTCTGACTTTTGAAGGTCATTTTAAAATGCTTTCATATTTCTCTGAAACAATCATATATACATTTATCAGCCTGGATTAGTCTGGTCTAGGTGACTGTTGTCCAAGAGATTATAGGGTTAAGAGGATACAAGAATCAGGACATATGTATTCTATGAATAAAAGGAGGCTTAGGAAACGGGGATTTCAGAGAAGCAGACTTAGGTGGGGAGGAAAAACGTCAGTCTGACTATCTGTGGCTATGAGAAAAGAATGGGTTCATAAAAATTGAAAGTCTATTGGTGAGTAATTGGAAGAAAAACTTATATCTTGAACTTGCTAATTGCACACTGATTCTCAGTACAAATTTAATCAAGAGAATTTTAATACCATCACAACTATCTGGACAATACCTTAGAATTAGCTGTACGGGGACAACTTTATAATTAAAGTGTATAGAAGCAAAGCTTACTCGTCTGCAGAGTGATTTTAACCTACTGAGGAAGAAAACATTGAAGCTCTGTGTCTCTCCCTTATACCAGTCTCTGTCTGTTTTGGTACTTGAGTAACACTGAGAAACCATAGCCTGTTAGAATGTGGTAATCACACAACCCAATAGTTTCCAAGGTCAGGATGAATATTCTTATTATTATTGTTCCCTGTGATTAGCAAATAGTTTGTTCATAAGGATTTCTTGAATAAATGAGCAAATGAAACAATTGATTTTTTTTTTTTTTTTGAGACAGAGTCTCACTCTGTTGCCCACATGAGTGCCATGACGTCAGCCTTGCTCATGGCAACCTCAAACTCCTGGGCTCAAGTGATCCTTCTGTCTCAGCCTCCCAAGTAGCTGGGATTACAGGCTTGCATCACACCTGGCAAATTTTTTCTATTTTTAGTAGAGACAGGTCTTGCTCTTGCTCAGGCTGGTCTCAAACTCCTGACCTCAAGCGATCCTCCTGCCTTGGCCTCCCAGAATGCTAGGATTATAGGCATGAGCCACCACGCCTGGCCTGAAAGAATTGATTTTTGAGAAACTCTCACATTCTGTGGAGGAGCTTTTGGAGCCACAAAGGTAGGCTGGTGGAGAGAGACAGTGAGAGGAAGGCTGGCTAGGCCTCCTCCTCTCAACCTGAAGCAGACAGAGTCATCGTTTTAGTAATTAGTGCTCCATATGAGATTTCCTTGAAAAAAAAAATGCTTTTTTTTAAGAAGAAGAAAAATGAACAAGTCTATTATCTTAATTTTGCACACTGTACCCAGAGTGCTTACCTCCGAGTTACAGATTAGAGGCAAGATGAGATCTAGAACCTGAATGGCTTGTTTTCTGGCTTCATGTCCTTTAAACTCCACTGTACATTCCTACAATGCAGTCAATACCTATGGATATTAGTTTTTTAATTAACAAAATATGATAGGCAACAGTACCGCAAGCAGTACTCAGTCATCAGTCTCTCTTCATTTCCTAACTTGATAGCTAATGCTAACAGATACCGCAGATGAATTAACAATAAGTCCTGGCTCTTTTCTTTCATAGCATCCTTAATTCTTATTTGTCAATGAATCACTGATACTTATCAGGCTGCTTTTGATTAATTTACTTCCTCTTAAGTAGAAGTGACTCTTTGTAGGATAAAGAACACATATCCATGTTTGGTAATATTTTGAGTGTCTGGGCTTATCTGCCTGCCTGTTTTCCTGTGTATCTTATCAGTAGTATTGATTGACATAAAATATTCCTGAGACAAGGGCTGCTTGGTAAGATTGCCAAGGGCTGCAGCCAGGGTTTTCTGGATCGGCCTGGTGGAAGTAAACATTCTTTTATTAGTTGGAAGTGTGCCCATTTTCAAATTTGCTTAAAAGGAAAAGGAAATTTTCTCCTTACTGCTTATTCTATTTCTAAACATCTTGTAAAGACCTCTTTTTCATCTTTTATTACAAGACATTATGAGGATGGCAGAAATTAGACATTCCCGGGCATTTACAAATCTAGTGTTTTGAAAGGTATATTACTTTTTCCACTAGAAATTAATGTAATGAGAACTGTTTTACAGACACTCTAAACTATAAAAACACAAACACATTTCGTGTGTGGCATTTCTTTCTCAATAGAACATTAGTGTCTGGGTAGATTGATTCCTCCGTGGCCCGGCACTGTGTCCTGTGCCCCGCTAGCTCTCTAGCTTACTTTTTTCTAACTGAACTTTGCACCCACCTTCATTCCTCTTCAATCTGCCTTTCTTTCTCATTTCCTCTGTTTAACTATTTCACTTCCTTATTAGCCTGTGTTCATATGTATCTGAGGGACATTTTTCTTTTAGACTTGCCCTGATGGATTTATATTCTTCCTGGATTACTATTACTCTTATGTGCTGAGTACTCCTAAATCTATGTATTATTGGTTTCTCAACTGACATCCAGATCTTTGCTAAATTGGACCATTTGGAAGGGCCAATGGCTATTCAGACAACACCATATCTGACTTCTATTCCTGACTGCTGGAACACCAGTAACCCTAGCCAGATAAAGTGTATCTTTCATTCTGTCTTTTACAACCCAGCTTATCCCCTGCATTAACAAATTCTGCAAGAATTCCAGCCTGACCCTGTGCCTGAAGGGCACGGACAGCCTGGGTTCATTCTTCAGGTTGTCTATGCTTTTCTCATCTCTGTCTGAAAGAATGTTGAATAAAGGTACCTCAGATATATTTAAGGATAAATAAGGTATATTTCTCTCCTGGACATTTACTATTAAATTAATACTAGAGTATATATGTAATATATATTACTAATAATAACATAAATAACAATGATAAAAATGTCAGATGAGGTAAGTGATATATATATTTTTTTTCTTTTGGCGGCACATACCACACTTGGGAAAGATAAGTGATATTGTGACAGAAGTTAGAGGTCAAAAGGAAAAGGTTGTAGAATGCCTGTCTCAGTCCTCCTATCTTGCTGCCTTCACAATTTCAGTCTCTATTTATAAAGACATACATATTTAACAAACTTATGTAGTTTTGTGACAAAGTTACTTAAAAAGTGGCATGTGATTCATTTCATGCCATTATAAAAACATGGAGATGAATGTCAAAAGAAAGTACAAATAAAGTGTCTGAATTTAGAGGCAGAACCATAGTGCAGCAGAATGAGCCTCAGAATATTGGATTTTGGATATTTTCTCCAGTGATATTTACGGATATGGGGATATGAAAGTAAAGAGGAGATTTGGAGTCTGATAAGGTGAATGTCATAGAAAACCTCAAATAACTGTTAATTGCAAGCACAGTAAAAACTGTATTTATTCTTACAATTTAAATTCCATGGAACAACATTTACATAATGTTTACTCTGTCCTAGACACCAATTGAAGTAGTTACTATTATTATCCTGATTTTACAAACGAGCAGGCTAAGGCCCAGACAGTTAAGTCATTTGTACAAGATCATGCAGCCAATAATTGCTGGAACCAGGCTTTGAATGGTATCTAGTACAGACTAAGTATTATATGTGTGTTGTTAAAGAAAATTTAAATTGTAAAAATTAAATACAGTTTGGTGCTGTAGTGACAGAAAGTAATATCCTTGGTCTTAGGAAATACACATTGAAGTGTTCAGGGGTAAAGGACAACGGTATATGGAAATTACTCTAAAATAATTCAAGAAAAACTATGTATATATACACATATATGTATGTATACACATACTCGCTTGGCATAATACATAGACATGTTTATAGATAGGTAGATGGGCACAGAATGAAAAAGTGAATGGAGTAAAATATTAACAATAGGTAAATCTCAGTAAAGAATATATGAGTATTTATTTTCCCATTTTTTCCTATTTTGCAACTTATCAATCAGTTTGAATTTCTGAGTAAAAATTGTGTTTCTGAATAAAAAGTTAAAAAGACAAAAACAAAAGATAAATATAGTTATTTGCTCTAAGCTGAATTTTCTATTAAAACTTTGTCTGAGACCTTCATTCTTCAAACAATTCATAGAATAAGAAACAAACTGGGTAGAGTCTAGTACTCAGAACTGTTTGGAGCCCCTCTCGCTTCTTCTTCCCCAATGGGCTCCATGTCTCATGAGTTCTCTCTCACTGTCTGTAAGAAACCCATAGAGGATGACTGCTTCGTTATTCAAAAGGAGTTGGTTGTTAGAGAGAGTGAGGAGGGCATTCTTCAGACCATAGGTCTTTGACAAGGGGAGATTTATTCCCATGTGGTAATGTCTGTAATTTATCATGTGGTCCTCTTAAATGAAGGCCTTTAAATGTGTGAGTGTTTTCACAGAATTATAGTAATGTTTATTTAACTGCATTGTTTGATAATATTTTTTCTTTTTAACCTGACTTATGTACAAACTAATTAATCTGCCCAAGAAAATAAAAAGTTGATTACACCAGTATTGGTTAAGAATAGATGATATTCAAAATATCTAACTATTTACCAGCCAGTAGGCATGAGCCAATCACAACAGACACTAACTACCTGTGTTCTTGTATATCTGGCTTTCCTGTGAGATAAAAGACAGGTGTTTAATGGTAGGTTGAGCTGAAGTTGTGTGCACTGGTGGAAAATGAGCTATGATATTCCTATTTTGAAGGTAAAAATGAGAAGCATTTTATCTTTAAAGATAAAAGAATGGATGAAACTTAACTAGGTAGATAGCTCTAAGGTCTTGGTTGATAACTTTATGTGGTTCTAGAACTGCTATTTCTTCCTCCCAAGTTGCTGCTTCTTTATAGAGAGAGACTAGTTTACTAGGCACTTTATATGTTTGATTTTTATATCAAGAATATGAGTTTATGTTTTATAGATGAGGAAACTGAGTTACAGAATGATAGATAACTATGAAGGTGTTTTTAAATTTAGGAAAGATTTGCTCATTGTTAATACAGTAAATTCTACTATTCCAGAGAATCTAGTTTTAATAAGTAGTTTGATTTATTTAGTCTAACACTGTCTTAATTATATAACAAATTTATGCACATGTATAAGTATATAGACATATATAATGTATGCATGTAATGTACCTAAATATATATACCATGTTTCCCCAAAAATAAGACAGGGTCTTATATTTATTTTTCCTCAAGAAGACACCCGAGGGCTTATTTTCAGGGGATGTGTTATTTTTTTTAAGTACAGTACAACAATCTACATTTATTCAAATATAATTAAGTTGTCTTCTTCTGGAACATCATCATAATTCTCCAAACCCCGAATTCCATCCTGAATTTCTTGCGACTCTATTTCTTTTAGAACCATTGGCCCCAATCTCTCATGTCGAGCAATAGAGCTCTCATGGGGCAGATGAGAAGGGCTGCTGGTCTTCTTTACCGCTCCACCACGAAATGCATGGGTTGTGCAGATACACTACGTAGCCACGCCCATCACTAGATCTTATTTTCAGGGTAGGGCTTATATTGCACAAATGCTTAGAAATCCTGCTAGGGCTTATTTTATGGGTAGGTCTTATTTTCGGGGAAACACGGTAGTATGTGTTTACTAGATATTAAGAAATTCTTCTCCAATATAGCCTTATAAATATTTTCATAAGCAGTGTATGAGAGTTATTTTCTCAGATCTCTAAGCTCTGGCAGGAGTTTTGTTATCTGCAATCTGATATATGTGATATCAGAATTTTCCTTTATTACTTGAACATTTCTAATGCTAGAAAGGGCCTTAAAAATAATCTATTTCAAACCTTCATTCGGAAGAGGATAATGAGTCCTAGGGCACTTAGGTGATTTTCCAAAAGCATTAGAACCCAATACTTGACTCCCATCCAGTCCTGTTCCCAGTCTAATATGGTATAATAAGTAATCTGTCTAAATTGTTTTATGCACTGTTCTTAAAGTAAACTTTTTTCAAGTAATTCAGTGCTAATTTTAATTTAAATTATTTGTATGGGAAAATATTATTTAGAAAAATAGAAGTTGATGTTCATGATTTTAGTTCAGTGAATTTTTTCATGCTATTAAACTTGTTCTATAACATTATTGTATGTCACTGTGCAATTTAATTATTTATTCATTTAAATGAAATTTGAGGATTAATAATATACATTATACTCTCCAAGTCTTTCCCTAGCTTTGCATTATTAACATGGATAAAATGAAGTATTAATTTAGAACATTCTATAAAATGAAGCACCTATTATAACTCTAATGTTATCACTGTATTGGATAATGACTCTGCAAGTAAAATTGAATTCCATAGATTAGTTCAGTTGTTGAAATATGGTTTTACTAAGACCATTAAAAGTGCATGAAAACAACCTTTAAATGTAGACGATTTGAATACTTTCCCCACATTTTTAAATGTTAGTTCTATTTCCTGCTACTCTCCAATCATTAAGTCCAAAAAAAAAAAAGGGGGCAATTATCTTTGGAATACATACTGGAAATTTCCCTAGGGACCTAATTCTGAAGAAGATTAAACAAAGATAATGGGAGAAGAGGCGCGGGGTAGTTTTGCATTTCCCATGAGCTGGTGCCTGATTTTCCTCAGGTCTTCATTAGATTTACCTTATGCTCTCTAGCATCTGGGTCAGTGCTTATTTCCAAGATTTTATTAAGATAGTTAATTATGCTATTGTTTGCAGCCTTTTAATCTGAACCTCATTATTTTTTCAATAATTGTTTACTATGAATTTGGAATGCTCAGCAGGAAAGACAAATTAAAGGGGTCATTATAGATCAAGAGGTGCAGTGTGTTTAAGAAGCTTTAAAAGATGAATTTTGCACTAAAATATTTTTTAAAACCTTTTAAAATTATCTTATTTATTTATTTATTTTCCTGGGATTTGTGTCCTTTAGCCACACAGACAATGATATCAGATGACAGTAGAATGTTCTAATGTCTATATGAATTACCATAATGGGCTACAAACTTGAGACAGTCCACCATGATCCCACAAAGGAAACTAGGTTAATATAAATGTATATGTTGGAAGTACACAGTCTAGAGCTGTGCTGGTGAGTCAGAGAGTAGATAGCTTAATTTGAGCTCCCACCACTTTCCTTTCTCTAAATTACTAATATAGCAATATCCCCAAAATTATATTGGTTTCAGAAATTCACTGATGAAGAAATTTTATTTTAGAGTGGCATGGAAATTATTTCCTACTATATTTTAAAAATCTCTATCATTTTGCATTTTGAACCTAAGATGTACTTTGAAGAGTTAAAGTTTTATTATTTTTATGTTTGCAGTTTTGGGTCTGTGTATGTATCTGCTTACCTAGGTACATCACTTTACCAACAATGATTCTCTTAGGGGTCTCAGTTGTGTACCAAACAGGTACTGGTTGAGTAGAAGAAAAGAGAAAATTGTATTTCAAATTATTGGCCAAAAAATGGGATCATAGTGTGGAGAATGTTTTTGTTTCTTTCTCACCACTTATTCTAGCTTGAACTGGAAGACTTACATTTTGGGAAAAGTTACCCATGTAGAAATTACATTTAGAAGCTATCCTGTTTGTTCAATAATTTTGTGAAGTTCAGTAAAGAAAGCTTTGCCAAAGTGGCAGGCAGTCCAAAATAGCTTCAGGTAGAGGGAAAAAGGCAAAGAGAATTTATATTGCCCACACCCAAATGAAAAGTTGCATTCACTTTCTTTAAGTACTTGCTAATCTAGACTGAATTAGCTGCTGTGTGTATGCTCAATAAAATCTCGATTATAAGACACTACTAGCTGACCATCTTTTCTCAATCTTTACCTCTTTAGTCATTTATATTTAAAATATTTTCCAAGTTGAATTGTCCCATCTGCAAATTTTGAAATAGATAATATGATGTAAACTGTATTTATTATATTGTTATATGTATTGTTTGGAGTAAAATTACTTTTGATATTCAGTAATAATTGTTTATTAATTCCATGACTTATCACTAATAGTCAAAACAATGCTTTATGATCAGTCTTACATGATTAGCTTATAGAATTCAAGATGTTTTCAGTTTTTGTACATCTATACAGACATTAGCTAGATAACAGAAAACATTTTCTTGTTCACTACAACTGCATTTCATGTGAACCATAAATAAGAAATATTAGACAACTGAGAGTTTCAAGATTAGACAAACCTAAAGATAGAGATAACTCATGCACATAAATTCCCAAAACTAATTGAGCAAAAGAACAAATGAAAAACCTAGGTTACTTTTACCCTTCAAAGTCTTTCACTAATAAGCCTGAAATGTAATATATATCCCTTTTTATCAGGTTGAAACTAAAGATAAAGACTTAGATCTTTTGTTTCTTTTTTAAATTCTCTCTTTTTTTCAGCTTGCATATTTTATCTTCAAAAAGTCAAATAATCTGAAACATTGATAACTGATTTTTACTTTCTTACTTTTAATGGTTTCTAATTTATATGGTTTTACATATATGACACTCAGCTTTTTTAAACCATGGAAAAGAAGGAAAATTCTGTAAGGAAAGGGCCTTCAGTGTAACTTGAACAGAAAAGAAAAAAGGGCATACTCCATATTTGATAAAAGTTTATACAGTTCTTTTATCAACTTATCTTGGAAGCCTGGTACTTTATTTTGCTAATGTCTCCCAAACAGATGTCTTGAGCACCATAATTAACCAACTACTATAAATTTGTCTTTTAATAATTGATGCGGTTTGTAACACTCTCTGGGTTAATGTCATGCTGATTTTTCTAATACACAATGAAAAAAATGCCTATTTGCCTATTTAACCTAATACTTTATACATCAGTCAAGTTTAAATCATGTAAATCTCTTAACTGCTTGTCTTTGGTTTTACGAACTTTGATCTTGTCAGGTTTTGGGTGTTTTGTCAAATGTCCAGGGATTTTAAATGAGAACTGGTTATACAATTGGATTTGGCATTTGTTGGATGCCAGCCATGAGTGAAGCCCTGGGGTGCCTAACACAATATAGGACCTTGCCTTGAGGTCTGGGGAGGAGCCATCTGCCAATTCTCAGGCACAAGGTTGAAAATTAAGGGAGAAATATCCTCACTTCCCTTCTTCTCATCCTTACAATGAATATAGAGACTTTGGGGAAGGCTCAAAACATGAAAATCACAGCAAAAGAATATTAAATCATGTAAAAACTAATACATTTTATAATCTAGTCTATGAAAATAATGTATATGAACAAAGAGGAAAAGTCTCAGAGATTAGGTCTTATTTTATAAACCAAGAAGTTCAAAGAAAATGATTGCATCTCCATAAAAGGACATTATATACATTAATAAGAATTTTCTAGAAGAGTATTTCCAACGTTCTCCTCTAGAATTCTAATAGTTTCACACCTAAGGTTCAAGCTTGTTACCCAGCATGAGTTAATTTTTGTGAGAGGTGAAAGGTGTGGGTCCTGTTTCAGTCTTCTTCATGTGGCTATCCAGTTTTACCAGCACCATTTATTGAATAAGGATTCTTTTCCCCAGTGTATGTTTTTGTTTACTTTGTCAAAGATTAGACGGCTATATGAGGATGGTTTTATATCGGGGTTCTCTGTTCTGTTCCACTGGTCAATGTCTCTGTTCTCATGCCAGTCTAAAACTGTTTTAATTACTATAGCCTTGTAGTATAGTTTGAAGTCTGGTAAATTGATACCTCCCATTTTGTTTTTATTGCCTAGGATTGCTTTTGCTGTACGGGGTCTTCTATGGTTCCATACCAAGCATAAAATTATTTTTTCTATATCTGTGAAAAATAATGACGGTATTTTAATGGTGATTGCATTGACTTTATAGGTCACTTTGGGTAGAATAGACATTTTAACAATGTTGATTCTGCTGAACCATGAGCATGGTATGGTCTTCCACCTGTTTATATCCTTTGCTATTTCCTTCTTCAGTGTTTCATAGTTCTCCCTGTAGAGGTCTTTTACCTCCTCAGTTAAATATATTCCTAGGTACTTTATTTTCTTTGCTGCTATTTTGAAGGGAATTGAGTCTTTGATTTGGTTCTCACTTTTACTGTTGTTGGCTTATATGAATGCCTCTGATTTGTGTGTATTGATTTTGTATCCTGAGACCTTACTGAATTCATTTATCAATTCAAGGAGTCTCTTGGTTGAATCCTTCGGGTTTTCTAGGTATAATATCATATCATCAGCAAAGAGTGAGAGTTTGATCTCTTCTGCTCCCATTTGGACACCCTTAATTCCACTCTCTTGTCTGATTGCTACAGCAAGGACTTCCAACACTATGTTGAATAGAAGTGGATGTAGTGGGCAACCTCGCCTTGCTCCAGTTCTAAGTGGGAATGCTTTCCATTTTTCCCCATTCAGCATAATGTTGGCTGTGGGTTTGTCATATATGGCTTGTATCATTTTTAGGTAAGCCCCATCTATGCCTATTTTGTTAAGCGTTCTTATCATAAAAGGTGTTGAATTTTGTCAAATGATTTTTCTGCATCTATTGAGAGGATCATATGGTCTTTGTTTTCACTTCTGTTTATATGGCGAATTACATGGCAAAGAATTTATGAAGAATACCTCACAGGCAATCACAGCATCAACAAAAATAAATAAATGGGACCTGATCAAATTAAAAAGCTTCTGCACAGTCAAAAAAACTGTCAAGAGAGCAAACAGACAACCCACAGAATGGGAGAAAATTTTTCTAAGCTACACATCCGATAAAGGGCTGATAACTAGAATCTATTTAGAACTCAGGAAAATCAGCAAGGAAAAATCAAACAACCCTATCAAAATGTGGGCAAAGAAGATGAACAGAAATTTTTCAAAAGAAGACAGAACAATGGCCAACAAACATATGAAAAAATGCTCAACATCTCTAATCATCAGGGAAATGCAAATCAAAACTGCAATGAGATATCACTTATCTCCAGTAAGAATGGCCTTTAACAAAAAGTCCCCAAACAATAAATGTTGGCATGGATGTGGAGAGATAGGAACTCTCTTACACTGCTGGTGGGACAGCAAACTAGTTCAACCTTTGTTGAAAGCAATATGCAGATACCTTAAAGCGATACAAGTAGATCTACCATTCGATCCAGCAATTCCACTACTGGGCATCTACCCAAAAGATCAAATGATACTCTACAAAAAATACACCTGCACTCGAATGTTTATAGCAGCACAATTCACAATCGCAAAGTTATGGAAACAACTCAAGTGCCCATCAATACATGAGTGGATTAATAAAGTGCGGTATATGTATACCATGGAGTACTATTCAGCTTTAAGAAACAATGGCGATATAGCACCTCTTGTATTTTCCTGGATAGAGCTGGAACCCATTCTACTAAGTGAAGTATCCCAAGAATGGAAAAACAAGCACCACATGTACTCACCAGCAAATTGGTGTTAACTGATCAATACCTAAGTGGACATATAGGAATAACATTTATTGGGTGGTGGGCAGGTGGGAGGGGGAGGAAGGAATGGGTATATACATACATGATGAGTGAGATGTGCACCGTCTAGGGGATGGTCACGCTTGAAGCTCTGACTTGAGGGGTGAGGGGAGGCATGGAAAATATGCGTAACCTTAGCATTTGTACCCCCATAATATGCTGAAATAAAAAAAAGGAAGGAGAAAAAAACAGAATTTTCTGAGTTAGGAAGAAAGCATATATGGATAACAAAGGAGAAAAATAGAATGAAAAAGGAATCCACAGAATCAGGCTTTACCAGAGTGATCAAAACCAGGTTTGACACTAGAGAAAACTGAATCAACTAGGTAAGATAGATGTGAATAAGTGTTCTAAGAGTTCAGTTTATATGAATAAAAGAAACAAGAAGAAAGCAATCATTGAAGGCAAACCACAGATTTCCAAACTACAATTAGTAATCATTTCCAAAAATATAGGGCATATGGATCAGAAAAAATTATTAAAGAGTAGTAGGAGGAGACTTGCCAAACTTTAAAGACATGAGATGGGTGATTTAAAGAAGTCGAGACAGTAGGCACCATATTGCTTCTCTACCCACCGTGTGCCTTTGTGTTCTCCAGGGGGTTTCAGTCTCTCAGTTTTTGGCTTGCTTGTTTCCACACAAACATTTCCCAACTCTAGCCTAGACTGTAGGAGCCATAGGTGTCCTATGCATCCTGGGAGATCTGTGTGACCCTGGAGTCAGGATATTCCAGGCAGGTTGCCTTGCAGAGAGAGGGATGAAGATGACCAGAATGCTAGCTTTCCTCCATGCAGACCCTTTTCCTCCCCTTTCCCACCCCTACCTGTGACTGCTGAGAGGGAGACAATTGAGCCACCATACTGAGGCTTCTACAGAAAGCAAGGCTCAAACAGTTTCTTCTTAAAGTCCTGCAGCAGACTAATGGGTGCTCAATCTGTGAGCTCCCTGCTCACTGAACCTCCCTGGTGCTGTGTGCCCAGTGGCTCCATCAGAGTAGAGCATACCCTGAAGCAGAGGGACATCAAACCATGTAGGTAAATTGGGACCAGAACACTTCTCCCTGACATGGTCAAGGATTGTTCTTCAGGGACCTGAGGGCAGGCCCGTAAGCCAGATCCCATACCCCTAGAATGTGATTGTGTTGCTTGAGGGCATGGAGGGCAGACCTGTAAACTATTCTTGGGAGGTGAGGGAGCTTGCATGGGCAAAACTGAGAGGAGAGTGCAGTGTGGGTCCCAGTTGTGGTGTACTCATGGAGCACTTCTCCCCTATAGGAAGGCCAGGCTCTTAGCCCAGGCTGGGATCTGGGCAGGGAAGTTCCCCAGGCCACAGCACAATCGTAGGGGAATCTTAACTAGTTTGAGCTCCTGCCTGCTGGCAGGCATTGAAGGGAAACTGCAAAGTAGGGGAGTGGGGAGAACAGTGAAACCCACTCCTGACAGCCAGATTGTGAATTTCAGATGGCCCTGTCTCCACAAACAGGCTTTCTGGTTGCGTGGGCCATTTCAGCCCCTCCCTGGTGGCTTTCCCCAGAAGCTGGAAGTGGACCTTTGACCCCTGCTGAAACAGCTACATTGCCAGCTTTTGTGGAGCCTGAGAGCAGCCTCACCCAACCCAGCTCTGCCCAGGCTTACTCCCCCACCTGCCTCTGCTGGAGTGAAAAATAAGGATTCACCTGGAAGTTCCAGGACCCCACCAACCACCTGGGGCTTTTAAGTGTTTCTCCTTAGGGACCAGAGCTGGTCACATGTCCCAGAAATAACACTGTAGCGTGTGCCTTCCGGCAAGCAACACCTACTGACAGGTAGGTCAATCTTCACAGCCCTTTACAGCATCTATTGACTTGATTATACAGAGTGAAATTGATTCTCATCCACAAGCAACACCTACTGTCTCTGAGATTAAACTGGGCATACCAATATAATTCACACTGTTAAGAAGACCACAGAGCTGAGAAAGAGAAAGAATTTCAAAGACCTCCATCTTCCCTCATCAAAGAGAGACAGGGAATCTGCTCAATCACATAACTCATCACTGCCTCAGCCTACAAACAACTTGCAGCTGAGAAAACCACCACACTAGGGATATCTATAACCAAGGCATCCATCCAGAAACTACAGCATCATCAAAGTATCCAGGTTTGGGATTGGTAATCTTGTCTGTTCTTGGTTCTTGGTGTGCTCTTGGCTGAAGAATGACCAGACATACCAAAAGCCATGTTTTTTGCGGAAGGACAAAATAGATTTACTGGGCAAGAGCAAGATATAGGTTTACAGAGTAAGAGCAAGGTACATTTGCCACAGAATGGTAAATAGAACCCTCTGTCATAACAAAAGGGCTCTGATTATGGTCTGGGGTCCTGTTATATACTGTCCAGATTGGGCCCTCTTCATGGTTGAGATATCACCATGGAACCACTTTGATGGACAGTTAAAGACATGATAATTAGCCTTAGGTTACTCTAGGTCACTTTCCAACTCCTGTGACTAGGCTGCCTGTTTTGCAGGCTGGGGATTCCCTCCATTATTTTGCAGATTAGCAGGGGTTCCTCTTTCCCCCAAGTGTGGCAATTGCTCGGGGTAGGATTAAGATGGGGCAACATGAAGATGGGGACCGCCATTCTCCTTCTTCCCAGGTGGGGCAATTATTCAAGGTAGCACCAAGACAAGGCACCCACTTTTGTCCCCTAGGAAAGCCTCAGAGGTCCCTTGCTATCTACCTAACAAAACCACCCACAAGAAAAGCCAAAGCTTTTACCCTAACATATGCTACAAACAAACCTGGGAAAGTGAGAGGTGAGAAAAAGGGCCCATCTAAACAAAAGAAAACCCCAAAATAGGAAGCAATAGCTGCTCCAGATGAGAAGTTGTCAGTGAAAGAACTCCAGAAGTATGAAAAATCAGAGTGAAAGGACACCCCCAAAAGGGAACACCAGTTCTCTAGCAATGGATATCAATGAAAATGAAAATATTGTAATTGTAGGTAGATAGTGAAGGATTCTGGGTCTCTTAGGAATGAAAGTGGGTGCTGTTGCCTTGGTACAATTGCCTCACCTGGGAAGAAGAATGAGGGTGGGTCCCAGACCTCCATCTTGTTCTGGTCCCACCCTAATTCTTTCTTGAGCAACTGCCATTCTGGGGGAGGAGGGGATACCCTATGAATTGGCCAATCATAACTTAGAGCACTAGCTGCAAAAGAATGCAGAGGACTCTCTAGCCCATGGACCAAACAGCATAGGTACCACCATAGTCTGGAAATTGACCTAGAACAACCCACATGTGTAGTAATGCAACTTCCAACTTTCCAATCAAAGTGGTTTCATGGTAACATCTGAGCCACTAGGGAGGTCCCAATCTGGGCACTATAAAACAAGACATAGATCATAACAAGTCCCTCTTTTGGGCCCTTTCTTTGGCTCTCCCTTTGCTGTGACAATGGGTCTGATCATCATCTGTGGCACATGTATCATGCTTTGTAAACCTATATCTGTCCCTTGGTCTATAATACCATCTTTCTCTCTCAACAAACCTCATTTTCATGCTTGCCTTACTTTGGTATGTCTGGTCATTCTTCAGCCATGAGCACACTAAGAACCAGCATTTCAGACTAAAACCTGACATAGTGACCAATAAAGAATTCCAAAAATGGATTCTAAGGAAGCTCAAGAAAAATCCAGGATAAAATGGAAAACCAACTGAAAGAAACCAGAAAAACAATTTGGGAAATGAATGAAAATTTCACTAAAGAGATCAACATATTATAAAAAAACCAAATGTAACTTCTGAAAATGAGAAATTCATTTAAGGAAACAAAACACAGTGGAAAGTTTTAATAATAGACTAGACCAAGCAGAATAAAGAATCTCAGAGCTTAAAGACAATACTTTTGAATTAATCCAGTCAGTCAAAAAAAAAAAAAAAGGAACAGAGAATTAAGAGAAATGAACAAAGCCTACAAGAAATATAGGATTATGTAAAACAGCCTAATATAAGAATCATAGCCATTTCTAAGGGTGAAGAAGAAAATGCACAAGGGCTGGAAAATCTATTTGAGGGAATATCCAAGGAAAATTTCGCTGGTCTTACTAGAAATTTAGACATCCAAGTACAAGAAGCTAAATGAACACCTGGGAGATTTATTGCAAAGACCACTCTGCAAGACACATAGTCATCAGACTGGCCAAAGTCAACACAAAGGAGGAATTCCTGTGAGCTGTAAGGTGAAAACATCAAGTAACTTACAAAGGAAAATCCATCAGGCTAAGTGCAAACCTCTCAACTGAGACCTTACAAGCCAGAAGGGACTGGGGTCCCATCTTCAGTCTACTTAAATAGAACAACTGCCAGCCTAGAATTTTGTATCCTACAAAACTAACTTTCATACATGAAGGAGAAATAAAGACTTTTCCAGACATGCAAACACTGAAGGAATTTTTCAAGGCCAGACCTCCCCTGCAGGAAATACTCAGATCTGCATTATACATGGATCAGCATGAGAGTCACCCATCACTGTAAAACCACCCAAAAGCTAAAACTCAAAGCTCATATAAAACAATAGTACACGAGGTAAAACAAAATAATAACGTACTGCACAATAGGATGAACGGAACAGCATCCCACATGTCAATTCTATCAATGTGAAGGATTTGAATTTCCCACTGAAGAGACATAGGCTGGCTGAATGGACAAGAAAATACAAGCCAAGTACCTGTTGTCTCCAGGAAATACATCTGACCCACAAGGATTCATACATACTTAAGGTGAAAAGGTGAAAAAAATATTCCATGTAATTGGAAACCAAATCAGTAGCATTCCTATATACCGATAACATTCAAGCTCAGAGTCAAATCAAAGACTTAGTACCATTCATAATAGCTACAAAGAAAAAAAAATACCTAGGAATATACTTAACTAAGGAGGTTAAAGATCTCTACATAAAGAACTATGAAATGCTGAAGAAAGAAATTGCTGATTATACAAACAAATGGGGAAACATAGGAATTTTGTGCTCATGGATTGGTAGAATCAACTTTGTTAAAATTCCCATACTTCTCAAAATGATTTACAGATTCAATGCAGTTCCCATCAAAATAAAAATGTTGTATTTCACAGATCTAGAAAAAATAATTCTACACTTCATTTTGAACCTTAACAGAGCTCTAATAGGCAAAGTAATCTGAAGCAAAAGGAACAAATCTGGAGGCATCACATTATCAGACTTCAAATTATACTACATGACTATAGTAGTCGAAACAACCTGGTATTAAAACAAAAATGGAGACATAGACCAACAGAGCTGGACAGAAAACCCAGACATAAAACTGTCCCTGTACAGCCAATTGATCTTTGACAAAGCAGAAAACATTATACACTGTGTAAAAGAATCCCTATTCAATAAATGGTGCTGGATAGATCCATGCAGAAGAATAAAACAAGATCCATGTCTCTTACCATGCACCAAAATTATTAATAATTTAAGATGTATAAAAGACTTAAATGTAAGGCATGAAACCTTAAGAACTCTTGAATAAAATGCTGGAAAACTCTTCTAGATATCACCCTAGGGAAAGAATTTATAAAGAAGACCCCAATGGCAATTACAGAAACAACAAATATAAATATTAAATAAATGGGACTCAAAAATCTTCCGCACAGCCAAGGAAATTAATCAACCAAGTGAATAGGCAACTACAGAATAGGAGAAAATATTTGCAAGCTGTACATCTGATAAAGGGCAAATAACCAGAATCTATAAAGAATTCAAGCAAATCAGCAAGAAAAAAATTAAAAAGTGAGCAAAAGATAAACAAAAGCTTTTCAAAAGAAGATAGACAAATGACTAATAAATAGATGAAAAATGCTTAACATGACTAATTATCAGGGGAATGAAAATTAAAAGCACAATGAGATATCACCTTACTCCAGTCAGAATGGCCTTTATTAAAAAGTCAAAAAACAATAGATGCTGGTCTAGATGCAGATACACTGTTGGTGGGACTGCAAATTAATACAACCTCTATGAAAAACAGTATGAAGATTCCTCAAAGAAGTAAAAGTAGACCTACCATTCAATCCAGTAATTACATGGTCGGGTATTTACCCAAAGGAAAAGAAGTCATTTTATCAAAAAGACACCTGCACTCAAATGTTTATCACAGCATAATTCACAATTGCAAAGGTGTCAAATCAGACCAAATGCTTATTAATTTATGAGTGGATTAATAAAATGTGGTATGTATACCACAACAATATGAATGGAACAGGAGACCATTATCCTAAGTGAGGTATCTTAACAGTGGAAAAACAAACTCTACATGAACTTCCTATTAAATTGGATCTAACTGATTAGCACACATGTACATACAGGGAAGTATAACTCAATGGAAATCAAACAGGGGGGTGGGAGGAACCTACCTAATGGGTTCAATGCACTTTATCTGGGTGACAAGCACACTTATAACCCTGACACAAGCATTGCAAAAGTGATCCTTATAACCAAAAACATTTGTACCCCTTTAATATTTTGAAATTAAAAAAATTATAATCCCATAAAATAGCAATAAACAATTAGGAAATTTAAATTTAAAAAAATATGTAAATAAATATTAACATTTTAATAAACCATAAAACACTGTTAACTAAAATGAGATAAAATAAAAAATAATGATAAATGATTTATAAATAAAATAAATATAAAAATAATTTCCTTTCCATAGTACATGTTATATATATTTATATCAATTATCAGAAAATTACAAAAAATTAACAATTAAAACAAATTCTTGAAGCTAGAAGAAAAAGTATTAAAGAGGCAAGTTTTTGAATAATTTAATATCTCTTTCTCTCTTAGTACGACTAAAGACAAGGAAAATCTTTCTTTCGGGTTTCACATCCACCATCGCGTATTTTCTGATATTTATTGTTATATTTAAAAAGCAGTATATAGCATCCCTATATTTCTCTCATATACATAGCTCTTCACCATAGATTCATAGGAAAAATTCTTAGTTCCTGTATCTTAACCTTCAGTTTCACTCTCGAGCAATGTAAGTGCAAATAGGTTATTTGAGAGCTAAGTCTGGAACCTGAGCCAGAGAAGGAGATAAAACAGAGAAGAAAAAGAATTCATGATAGAGTTTATTAATGAGATGCTACCTCTATGGGTAAATGAGACTTAGACCTGTCAGGGACTACAGGGAGACAACATAGACAACATTCCACTTCTTGGAATCGTCCCACTCAAGGAACGAGGAAGCTGGGGTGTTTGACCTTCAAATGTCATTTATCAAGGGCCAAAGATGCTGGGTTTGGGAGGTAGTCACCTCCCTCGAACTATTGACCTGCCTCTGGCTGAGAGAAAGCCCTTGGATAAAGAGTCACAGGTGCAAGTACTAGATGGTGAATGCCCAGGGAGTATAAACGGCACCTACAGTATGGTCACTTCCACCCCCACCGCCAATGATGAATCACTTTACCCAAAATCATTACGATGGGGTAAGCAAATTGGCATTAGTAATACAGTATCTGAGTCATAATTAAACACCATGGCCAGTGAGATATTATCCTTGGAAAAGACGAGTTGCTGAATGTCTCAAAATTATGAAATAGGTCAATACACTTAATAGAGAAAGGTTTTTCTTTGGACAAGGGTAAAATGCAAAAGTGAGAAGACATATTAAAGTAGAAAGGTAAGATTAAATGAGAAAATTTTATAACGTATTTATATAGAAAGCAATAAATATATAGTGTTTCAAGTGAAATGTTATAAATTGTTTCAAATTATACCTAGGTTCAATTTTGGAACAGTGACTTATAATGGAAATTTAAGGGACTTTGCATTTAAGACAGGTATTTTAGAACATAAATTCTAGATTTTTAAAGAAATATTTCTCTCTACTTGTTGAAAAAATAAAGCATTTATTATCTATATTTGAATATAAAATACATATTTAAGTAAATATCAGTAGTATATGTTTCACAGTCCTTAGTCAATTGGTCAATTTCAAGTCCAATGTTAATGGCTGCCTATATTTCACCCAATCCTGAAGATTTTTCAGGCTAGATAGTATAAAGCACAATTTGTATAATCACAAGATTCTGAATGATTCCTTTAAAAAAAAACAAATAAAAAAAACTGCATTCTGTTTTTTCTGCCTTTCAAGAAAGTATCATGGACTTCAATTGACAGTGATATAGTTACATGGATAAATTTTTTCAAAATGCACTGTGTTGTTGCTTCTTCTATTAGTCTCAAAATAACCTGCAGCATCTCTCATATCTTGTCAACATTCTGTTGTTCAGACCCACTGTTCTAGAGTTAACTTCTTATTGCTATGCTTAGTGTTACTGTTCTGAAACCTGAAGGAACAGGTATTTAGTCTTAATCACACTCAACATTTTTTGTTTTTTATCCATCTTTTCTTGCATGATTAATCTTTTATTTTTATCTTTTCCAACTTCCCTTTTCCTTGATTAATTTTCTTTAACAGAATGATGTAGCAGGGTGAATCAGGCGACAAATAGACATTATTCAATTTTATTATTATTGAAACATGAACAGCTGTCACATTTCTAGACTCCTGATTGTGATTAAAATTGCATTTGCAGCACATTTCTTTTTTTAATATGCTTGCTCTGACAACTCTGGATTTTTTCTTGGAAGAAAAGTCCACCATGCAAAGTTGCTGAGCCTGGCTTAATTCCAACTTCAGTTGTCTAATTGGACATTTGTCTTCTAACAAGATTTATTTTATCATTTTAAAAATTTTGCAATTTTGCAAGTTGCTGTGATGTTTAGACTCAGATTCAGAATTTTATCTGTCTAGAAATTAATATGTGCTTTCTTGAAGGAAATTATTTCAAAGGTTAACTGAAAGACACTATTTTTATTTTCATTCATAGCATAGTAAATCTTGATTTAAAACGAAAAAAACTCCTGAGTCATTCCCCTCCATGAGGCCTGAGCCCCTGGTGCTAATCAAGCCCTGAGGTCTAATCAGCCAACACAGGTTGTCAAAACTCCAGCTTCTGTGTCCTCAGCAATAAGTGAATGAATCCTGTTCTCTATTAACAGGCCCAGAGTCCACCCTCTTCAAGACTGTTGATACTAAATCTACTATTTCTCCAATTCCTGTTTTCATCAGTCGAAGACTAAAAGGTAAGCCCTTGGTCCATTGATTTTTGCCACATTAGTCCTTCATAATGCCTGGAAATGGTTATGGCAGTGCTGTCCAATATACATGTAATGTGAGCCATATACGTAGTTTTACATTTTCTAATAGCTGCATTTAAAACAAGTAAAAAGAAACTGGTGAAATTAATGTAATAATACTTTATTTAACCTGATATATCCAAATATTACCATTTCAATATACAATTAATATAAAATAATGTATATAATATTGTAAATACATTTTATTCATACTAAATATTTGAACTCTGGTAGGTATTTTAGATTCATGGCACTTTTTAATTCAGAGTAGCCATGTTTTAAACATTCAATAGCCACATGTGGCTAATGGATACCACATTGTATGCAGCCCATTAGGAAGGGACATGACATTTCTTCTCAATCTGTTTTTTGTATTTTGCCTAGATTTCAGAGATTAAAGGGATACATTTACAATCCCCTGACTCCTTTGTGTGTTAGTTTCTAGGTATGATTTAGGTTCTAGCAATGAGAGGTGCTACCATGAGACTTTGAACGTGGGAATGAGTCTGAGGCCATCTTTCTTCTGCTGTGGCAACTGGCAGGAATACCACAGCATATATGGGGAGTGTGGAGACCAGGCTCCACATTCCGTGTCGGGTCACCTCCTCTGTGGGGCTGAGGCACTGCAGGTAGGCGACCAGTGGGAGCTGCAGCAGAAGCCTCCCGATCTTTGCTTCCACTTGCCTTGGGCTCCTGCGATGTTTTCCCAATGTCTGGTTTTCTTTCACCCTATTCTTTCTTCCTTTGCATAATGCCTATTTCAAAAGACAGCTCAGGAAATATCTTTTCCAGGATATATTTCCTGACCTCACTCATTCTCTCACTAACATATATTTACTTCTTTCCTAAGTACTCATCACACTGTTCTATAGTTGTCTAACTTTTCTATCTTATTTATGGCAGAGACAGTTTATTAGTGCTGTTTTTATTATTATTTACTTAATATCCAGATCATTGTAGGTTCTCAGTAGATGTTTATTAAACATATGATTGAAAGATGGAAACAATAACAATGGACAGAGTATTTTCAGTTAGAGATAGGACAATTCTAGGGCATGTGGCACAAAAGGACTTCTGCAATGTGGGAATTCTTGGCAATTGGTGCACAGGCTGTATATCTTATGTCCTTGGGGGGAAATATGCAGAAGTGTAAACAAAGGAGCATCGAGTGGTTCCAAACATTTGCTTTATGAACTTGAGCAATGTACAGGGCTGCTTTTAGTATGGAATACACAGTAGGAGTCTAATGAGTCCTTATTGACAACTTAACTCAATAAGTAAATGAAGAATATTTATAGGATCTTGACATTTCTGCCATAAACCTTTCATTCCAGCTAATACATACTTTGTCTTTTCTAACTTATGACATTTATTTTGTACCTAAAGGGGTCTCAAAAGAGATGACCTGTCCAACCATTTGTTAAAAGGAGCATGTTTTGCTACCTTTTGGTTATACCTTCCAAATGTAATTAGCCCCAAAGAGGCGTAAGTCTAGAAAGAAACAGTCTTATTTTTAAGGAATGGTAATATAAGTATTGCTTTCAGAATCCAGTCACTTCATGGACTACCTCTTTCCCTTTGTTTTGGTCCCCTGAATTTACCACAAAAGAGGCTCTTTATTAATATATAGTTCATCATGCAGAGTCAGCCACATCTTTCATAAAGTGCCTTTAAATTTCTTTTTGGCTGTTTTTGTGTTATTCCCTCCTGGAATAAGCAAATTGTCTCATGATTGATTTGCAAATTTATTCACAATTTCTGAAATTGAGACAAAAATGAGATGATAATGGGATATGAGAAATGAAGTTGAAAGTTTAGGAGATTTAATTAAAGATTAAGGATTTATATTATGAATTTTGACCTTTAACATTTTGAGTTATATATAGAAATCCTATAATCATATATTCACTCAGCTCCTACTCACTACTGATTGCTATTATAGTTGGAGTAAAATTTCCAGCAGGAAAAATAATGGTGAGAAGGCTAAAAAAAAAAAAAACTTGGAGAATTCATATGGCACTAAAATTGGAGCCATAATGAGGATTTGTTGGAATATTCAGATCCCTTTCCTCATATAAAAGCTTGGAATGTCTTTTTGGAATCTGATTTTTGGCTATATCCTTCCTTTTCTTATTTTGTCTCAAATATTGAACTCCCTCCTTTCCTTTTCACAGAAAATGCTAATTATTTTTCTTTGAAGTTCTTTAGTTCTTTGTGCCCAATTCACCGTGGGATAGAATCCAGTTTTATCCTCACAGTTCTTATCATGAAATTAGCACAAGGCCTATAGTAGATAGTCTAATAATTTATCCTAAGGGAAGCATCCAGATATAAATGATAAAAATTTTAAAGAATTTTAATAAAACTTCTCCCTATTACTTATTATAATGTATTAATAAACAGAAGTAAGATGATAGTTTTCACATCATTATCATATCTTTATTATCAAGAATCTCAGTGACTATGTCTTCAGAATTTCTCTTGATGAGATCAGGGACTTTTATTGCCCAATCCTCCCTACCTACTCATACCCAGAGTAACACTTTTTTTTTTTGGTAAAAGACCAAAATTTTCCACAGGGGGTTCTGTTAAATGATAATGTATCTGAGGAACATTAGTGGGTATTACATGAAAGAAGGATTCTTGCTGCATCTAAGTTGGGTAAATGCTCTAGCATATATACTTGTGGTGGTTAATTTTACGTGTCAACTTGATTGGGCCATACCCAGACAACTGGTCAAACATTATTCTAGGTTTGTCTATCAGAGTGTTTCAGGATGACGTAAACATTTGAAGCCAAGATCTAAGTAAAGCAGATTGTCTTTCCCAATGTGGGTAGGCCTCGTCCAATCCATGGAAGACTTGAGTCAACCCAGAACTCCAACTTCCTGACTGCTTAGCCTGGACATTGGTCTTTTCTGGTCTTTGGACTTAGACTGATACATTAGTTCTTCTGGGGTCTCAAGCCTATTGGCTTGGAACTCCAACATTGGCTCTAATGGGTCACCATCTTGCTGACTGTAGATCTTAGAAATTCTAAACATCCATAATTGCATGGACCAATTCCTTGTAATAAATCATAGATAGATAGATAGATAGATATCTCCTATTAGTTTTGTTTCTCTGGGGAACCCTGACTAACATAGTCCTAAAGGACTTTTCAGAGATTTTAGTATGCTGACATGCAATGAAACTCTCTAAAATGAGAGAGAGTATTAAGTATTTCTCCAACTTGTTTAACCATAGAATGGTAGAAGGGTCTTACTTTTTGCTTTTTAGTTTTTGTTTTTAAGTTTTTCAACAGAAAATACTGGTATGCCACGAACATTTTTTTCCCAATCACTTAAAAATATATTTTATATACACAAGGATAATAAATATAGCTTCTATTTCCCAAAATATTCAGGCAACATTAATCCTCAATTCTGGAATAATTTAAGCAGTTCTTTTGTTTTTTTATTTCAGAATTTTATGGGGGTACATACGTTTTAGTTACATCATTTGCTTTTGTACAGTTTGAGTTGAAATTATAAATGTACCCTTCAGTTAGTGTGCATTGTACCCGTTAGGTGTGAATTTACCACCCCCCTCCCCCTGCCACTTACTCGATTTCCATTGAATTTTACTTCCATATGTGCACATAAGTGTTGACCGATTAGTTCCAATTTAGTATCGAGTACATATAGTGTTTGTTTTTCCATTCTTGAGATACTTCACTAAGAAGAATGGCTTCCAGTTCCATCCAGGTTGTTACAAAAGATGCTACATCACCATTTATTTTTTTATGGCTGAGTAGTGCTCCACGGTATACATACACCACATTTTATTAATCCACTCATGTATTGATGGACACTTGGGATGATTCCACATTTTTGAGATTATGCATTATGCTGCTATAAACATGCATGTGCAAGTATCTTTTTCATAAATTTTTTTTTCCTTTGGGTAAATACCTAGTAGTGGGATTGCTGGATCAAATGGTAGGTCTATTTTCCATAGAAGTTGTACTAGTTTGCAGTCCCACCTGTCTCTCTGCATCCTCGCCAGCACCTGTTGTTTTGGGACTTTTTGATAAAAGCCATACCTAAGCGGTTCTTTAAGAGTCTGCTATATTTATAAAGGAATTTCACCAGAGGCATAAGTCTGATCTTTCTTTTGTGAGGAGGAAAAATGGTGAGGTCTTATTATTTTATATTATCTATATTCATGGAAGCAAATAGAGAAGCCACATCAGGAATTATCTCTTACAGTTTCATCTTTCCTCTAGAAGCACTACCTTCTACTGTTTCACTCTGGTTTTGCCCAATAAAGCAGCTGTCACCTAGGTGTTCTAGTATGAATAAGTTTAAAACAAAATTATACGTACATACCCAACCTTAGGAATCCTCAGAGCAAAGGTCAGGAAGTCTGTCTTCACTGCCTTTGAAGTACAAGGATCACAAAGAAGCTACCACTAATGGTTTGAGCTGCCCTCAGTCCAAACCACATGTGAGAGGGATTCAAAAACAAAAGGCAAAACCTCACATCTGCCAGTGCCTACATGGCATCTACCAGTGCCTAAGTGCTTTTACACAAAGGTCAACAGAAAATAATGGTTCTTTCTTTCTTGCTTGCTTTCTTTCTTTCTTTCTTTCCTTTTTTTTTGAGACAGAGTCTTGCTCTGTTGCCTGGGCTAGAGTGCTGTGGCATCATCATAGCTCACAGCAACCTCAAACTCCTGGGCTCAAGCAATCCTTCTGCCTCAGCCTCCTCAGTAGCTGGGACTACAAGCATGTGCCACCATGCCCAGCTAATATTTTCTATATAGTTTTAGTTGTCCAGCTAATTTCTTTCTATTTTTAGTAGAGACGGGGTCTCACTCTTGCTCAGGCTGGTCTTGAACTACTAACCTTGGGCGATCCTCCCGCCTCGGCCTCCTAGAGTGCTAGGATTACAGGCGTGAGCCACCATGCCTGGCCGGTATTTTCTTATCGTTTGTTTTTAAAACATTCCAGGATCACATCACATTGGCCAATTATAAACAAAATAGCTGGTGAATGAGTCTGCAAAATATCTATGGGTTCCACTGCTCTGCAATCTAGAAAATAGCTTAGAAGGGTGGGGATTGAACTGAGTGTCAAAAAACAATATGTGGTATACCTGAGTTGCATTAGTGGCATTAACAAGAACTCTGTAAGGACACAGGACACAGTTGCATTGAGCTGGAATGGCTATCCAGTGTTGGGAGGGAGAAAAAAGAAAAATGATGTTCCTTATGCCACTGATTGGTGTAATCAGTTATCAGAAAGATTCACACAAAACAATGGTTCTTAAACTATGGTTCCTGGCTCAGCAGCAGCAACATCACCTGGGAATTTTTAGAAATGCTAAATTGTGGGCCACACCCCAAGTTCTGACAAATTGAATCAGAAACTCCAGGGATGGGCCTAGAAATCTGTGTGTTTTAATGAGCTCTCTAGATCATTCTGATACACATGAAATTTTGAGAACCACTGGGTGTAAAGTTTTCAAAAGGAGTGTTTCATGAGTATTACTTTGATTCTAGGAAGGGTAAAGAATGCTTGAAGCTTTATAACTTCTTACTAGAGGCTAAAATTACATGAGATTCTGTCCAGGAATATCTGGGTAGGGCTGAGAAATTAAAAGGAAACAAGCCAGCTAAACTTTGTATTTTGCAGAATATTAGTGTAAGAGTAGAAAGATTGCTGCCTGAGTTACTGAAAAATGAGTTGGCGCTCTCAACAAAAAGGTATTATAAGGAAGTTGTTTAAATGATTCTAGTTTTTATACACATATTCCATGTAAAAATGGATATGGTATGGAACATAGATATGGATTAAGCTACCTGAAAGGCCAGTCCAGTTCCATAGGATTCTTCAAAATTCATGCATCTCAAGCAACAGTACAGAGTCTCAGGCAGCTCCTGTTCTATCTGTGTTTGATCCACAATAAGCTTTTTTCAGTTAAACTTTCATCAATTTATGAATAACAGATTACACTGAGGAACCATGGGTATGTGCAGATGAGCTTTGCAGACACCCTAAGAAGAATTATGGTAAAGGGAATACTTTATTGCTTCCAAAAGGGGGTCTCCATCTTACCCTCCCCATCTCTAACTTAAAAAATAGTTTAAAAAAATAATAGAAGCAGTTATCAGCTGACAAAGCTGAGGGAGTTTGAACTCTTACCATGTACAAAGTAAAAACAGGTTTTCAGACTGTCTTTTTTAATTTAAATATTGCTTCTGTATAAGATTTTTCCAAGTCATCTAGCAGGTAGCATGAGGGCAGATTTACTCTAGCAGACACTCTTCCCTGGGGATTGAAAGGAATAACTTCTGAAACCAGGCATTTCTTAGCAAATCATATAAAAACCTCACTGGAGATTTTTGCTGCCAGGAGAAAGATTTTAAGTATTCACTGATGGAACCTCTAAGACAATAAAGAATGCCAGATGCATCAGATTATGCTTTAAAACTGCTGATGTCCACATTTAGCCTAAACATGCTTTATCCGATCTTGAAAAACTAATGTAGTGCTACATTCTTGTTTGTGAGGTAATGTCGTTTTGGAGAGATTTTCTTTCCTGTTAATACAAGTCAGAAGGGTGGCTATCTGTGTAAAGAAGAGAAAAACAAAAATAAAGAGAACCTTCTAATTTATGTAGCAAAGAAGTAGGAAAGGATATGTGTGTTGGGGAGGGGTTAACAAGTAGGTGGAGGAGAAGGGGAAGAGAGAGAGGGAGAAAGAATGGAAGAGAAAGGGGGGAGAGAGAGCAAAAGAGAAGGGGGAAGAGAGAATACATGCTTCTTATTATGAAGAACAAGAGAGTTAAGTCTAATAATTATATATAATTTTGTGTATATTAATCCTAAAATTGAATATACTCATCATTCTGAGCAAGAATAAACAAAGGAAGATACTGAATTTTTGTCATAGATCATGCATTTCACAAGTTGCTGTTATTAAAATGCTATAGATACAGGGAAATTTGGGAATAATGGTATTCTACATCTTGATTTTGGTAGTGGTTATATGACTATATGCATTTCTCAAAACTTGTACAATATAATCTAAGAAGTGTGAATGTTATTCTAGTAAATTAGATTTTAATAAAAAATGCTAAATACATTTTAGACTGCTAAGAGATATGTATCATTGTTCTGAGCATATCAGCGGTTAACTGTCACAGAAACATTAATTGTATAATTTATTGAATTAAATAGTATATGAAATATGTCAAAAATTAATGCTAAAATCTAGAACATCTATTAGAAAGTTACACTGAAATAAAGCAATACAAGTAGTTTAACTTAGCATGGGTTATAAATGGAAAGTTTTCATTTAACTTCTTTGAATTTTATTCTTCATGGTCCTCCAAAAAGCTATATTCACCTTCATATTTAAAAAGAGGCAGACAAGATGACATTGTCAATCTTCTTCACAATCATTTTTACACATTTTATTTAAATGGCCTATTTCTGTGATATAAATAATCAATTATTTTCCATGAATATATACACAGGCTTTCACATAGGTGCCTAAATGCAGGGGAGTATGCATTAACCAGGTGGTGTAAAATGACCTTAAGTCAGTTTCTCTTTTACAATATACAATTAATGATTTTGGATTTTTATTTTTGCTTCCACATTATGCTTTATTAAGCATCTTAATAAAGTCTATTTTTAAACCTGATTGTTAAAAGGATTTTTAATGTGGCTTTTTCCAATCTCTTTAAACTTTGGATTCCATCCTTTCCTAGCCAACCCATGTTTAACCTCCTAATGGGTCCCTTACTTTTCCTTGTTAAATCTTAACAGCCTATTACTAGCTCTAGGCTGGTCTGGCTTTCTGTACAAATGTATGCTGTCTTTGAAAGCATAAGTGCATAAGGGCTTTTTTGGGTCAGATAAGGGCCATGGGGTACAGCCAAATTAACTGGAAATATTCATATCTAAAAGAAATCTGCAATGAAGGCTTATTATGGAGAGAGTGATGAGGTGAGAAACCAGTGAGGTTTGTGTGTAGCTTACTGTATTTACTGTTTGACAAAGGCATCCTTTAAAAATAAAAACCCATTTTTCACTTAAAAGGAATGAATTGCATCATACCACCATTTTTCCTTCCCGCTCCATTTTATATACTCGTCTCAATATATTGGCCCAAACTAATGAGTTTCTTGATCCAATATAGTAGACTTTTACTCCATTCATTTGCAAAATCCCTGAAAGAAAAAGAAAAGCAAAACTTGTTGCTGTGAAGTCCATATTTTTTTAATTTACCACTTTATTTAAAGATGGATAAATCTTCAAGAGACTTTGAAATAAATTGAAATTGAAGTTTTTCAGTGAATAGAATTATTTTATATAAATCACCACAATAGGTCATCTTATTATGTGAGAATACATAATATTCTTAAATATTCAATTCAATATCCAGCTTATCATACTCAAACTGGTACTAAAATATGGGTTATATAAGATCACTGAACATGTAGAATTAAGTTTTAAGCAATGTCCAGTTAATAGTAGACATCTTGAAAGAGGTAGGAAATTAGAGTGGGTGGAGTTATAGAAAGCTAGTTCTGGGAAGATATTTGTATGTAAGTTTGCAACCTCATCTAGTAAAACTTCATATCCTTACTATATAGCTACAACTACACATTGAAGTGAATCCATTGATTTTTGGCACATAGACTTCATTTTCCTCACTTCAGATTTTTGTTAGGCTATCTTTTTGTGACCTCTCTATCCACAGTTACACTAGTCGAACGTGGTATAATTGACAAGAATTGAAGGTATTTGAGGAACTGGTAAGGAATGGAAGGTATACTGGATAGGGATTTGGATATGAATAAAGGAAGTTATACCTGTTAGGGAAATTAGAAGTTTGAAGATTGTAGGCAACCAGTATGACTTCTTCACTAATTGGAAATAGAAAAGAAGAAGGATCCCTTTTATGTTATGGTCACTCTGCAAAAGCAAAATCTGGTTCACGTCTCATGACTAATGACACCACACATGCACACCTAGAGAGTATGAAAAGTTGTATTACTGACAGAATTGAAGTCTCTGGGACAAGCAGGACAGCTTCTTAAGCAGGTCCTAAATGGCTTGAGAGAGCATGGATAGGAGACAGGCTTGGGTTTTAACTGTAGTGGGGGTCAGGCCTGAGTGAAGGTTCCCATGCATGGGCAGGGGCTTGCATGGTTCAAATCTCCCTCAGGTGCTAAAGAGGGAAGCAGCCAGGCTTTCCCCACAGCTGACCAGATGCAGGGCACAAGAGGAAGAGGGAGAGGTAAGGCTTAAAAGCTGTCAGCAGCCAAACATCAAACAATGGTGTCAGCTTCTCATTTTATTTTAGATTGCAAATTTCTACAATTTATTCTCAAGAAAATTGTCTAGATAATTTTTCTTACCTCTTATGATAAATTTCCTCAGAATTTTTAGTTCACATTCAAAACTGAGGTTTATTATCTTGTTTACCTGCTATTGGGAGATAACTTCCATGTTCTGTTTGATGCTTACACAGACAATTGCCAGCTTCCAGAACAGACTTGCCTGGCACTTCAGGCACTGCCTTCTTGCCATTGATTGAGAGGAGACCTGGAAACAGTGCCAGAACCCAGAAAGTCTCCACCTGCAAGAACAATCCTTCAGAACCCTCTGTGGTTGTCACTGACTCCACAGTCACTGATGCAGGTATCACCTGGTCTGTGCAGGCCTGGGTGGAAATTCTCAGGGTGGAAAGTTAGAGGAAAGAAAGGGTGTTCTCCAAAACCTCACTCAGATTTCTGTGGACTGAGGAGACCGGCAACAGTTCCAATAACAGTAAAAAATGTCATGACCATGCAGAGCAGTCTAGGCAATCACTTTTTGAGGAACTTCCCTACACTGAGAATGGTGATTTATTTCAGGGTTAGTTCCCACTCTGACCCTCTAACAGATCCTTGCAGAAAAGCCATTGTTTCATTTCCCATGTCTAGGTTTTTTCTTTTTATCGTTTATCGTGTGAAAAATACACTGTCTATAGGTAATGATTATGCTTCTTCAGGAAAGTCTGAATGTTTCAGGTTTTTTTGTTTTTGTTTCTTTTTGTAAGTCAGATGCTTCTGGTAATGCGTAGAGCACATCAAAAACTCTGCTGGTTGTTGGTCAGTTCTAATGATGTGGAATGATAAAGTATGAATATGTGTGTGTGTGGGGAGGTGGCTGCTGTAGGTTGGTGGGTCAAGAAAGTATTTTAAGAAAGTGTCTTTGAGAGGGTGACATCAAGAAGATATTAAGATAAACCTTGAACATGATGAATATTCTCTTTGACCCCCCTTCTCCTATTCTCTCTCCATTGTTACACTCCTGCTCTGTTCTTCTGGCATAGTGACTATACTCACATCAGGCTTCCTGTTGGGTTTGGTTCATGGCTTGGCCAGTGCTGTGCTCCTCCACCTAAGTCCATAGCTCTTGATGGGAGACCCTCTTTCATTGCTGTAGCTAAGCTAAGCTTTCTATGAGTCCAGTAGCACCTACATCTCCCCTGCTCTTTCTAATCCTGGGGTGATGACTTTCACATGGTTGCTACCCCTAATTTTTGGTTTCCTTTTGACTTGCCCAGACTTTGCAAATAATCCACCCATTAAAATCTTCCAAATTACTCTCACTTTGCTCTTTTCTCTTCCTACAACCTTGGCTGATTTATGTGAAAGACAAGGATTTAGTCATGCAAATTTAGGGGAAGGGTATGATAAGCTAAGGCATAAGCAAGTGCATTTGTGTGCAAACATACAAATTGACAAGGCAGACAAGTTATGTTGCTATGTAAAGGTCGTAACTTATCTATAAAACACACAGGATTGTTTCTGATTGGTGATATTTCTTACATTATTGTTCAACAAACATTTTTAATTGCCTGTTTCTGTAAGGCAATGACTAGGTACTGCAGGTATATGGATCCTATTCAAATGTCGCCATATTCATTCATAAATTTGGCTTTGTGAATGGACAATATTGTTTTGCTGTCCACTTCTTGGAAGCTAAAGTAGAAGTAAATTTACATAGTGGGGTCACTTAAAGATATCCTTCCTTAGTAACAAACTTTCTGTTCTTTCATGCCCCTACACACACACACACACACACACACACACACAATCTACAAAGCAAATTTTTAATTTATTCAAAGTGCAATTTAGTATTTGAAATTGTCTGCAACGAGGTCATTTTTGCCTCCTTTGCTGCAGGTTTTATACTTCAAAGCATATTATAATTAGTTTGACTTCTGCTCTAATATTGTATTTATGTTGCTTTTATGAGATCATTGTTTTCTGCTTTGGAATAATGTAATGCTTTGATATGATTAATGATGGCCTAATATTTCATTCAGTATTTCAGTAGAAGAATTAATCATTTAATATACGTTTTTTCTCAAAATGTCCTTATGAAATAAATACATGCCAAAATTTTCTTCCATGTAAGTTTTCATTGGATATTAAATCTGAAAAGAAAATGTAGGTTGGTGAAATAAAAGGGAGTCCTGATTAGTTTTGGTTTTCTGGTTTGGTCTTGTTTTTACAGTAACTTTTATCAGCCTTCTTCCCTATCATGAAGCTTAGGAAAGTTTGGGCTATTTCCATTGCTTTTCCTGTTTTTGTTTGGCAAATATTCATGCATCTTGAAAACATGTCCTCCTCTCTTCCAAAGGAAAGAGGGTAAAATGCTTTCTTGAAATTTTAATATTTTCTTTAATCTAAGTTCTACAGGTCTCATAATATTTTATCTTTGTTTAGACTACACACCTGATGAAAAAATCTCAACTATTTTTGTTGATCACATATTCATATTTTATTTTTTTACTTTTATCGGTGGCCTGGTTTCAAGAAAGATAGTCTTTCTTTTTCCTATGAACATATTTACCTCACAATTGTCTAGGATACACTCTAAGAAAGTTTCTTGTGGTGAATTTTAATTCTTGTCTTCTGTCATATTATCAACTTGTTCAACTAACTTTTAACATTTTGTTTTAGTTTTGAGCATTATATCCCACCTTAATTATATGTTAAAACAAAGAAGAGATGTAATACTGAAGATAGAATTGGATCAACTACAAAAAAAGTGTATTACCTTGTATATGGTGCTCTATTTCTACAGAAACTAAAAGAATATTCTGAAATCTTTTAGGTCAATTTTTGGTTGTCTATTTATATCTCATTTATATTGCTCTTTAGAAGGCATGGTAGGTAGAATGTCTTCCCAAAGATGTCCACATCCTAATTTGTGGAACCTATGATTATATAACATTATATGGCAAAAGTTATAAAGGTACAAACTTGAGACAGATATTATTAGACTGTATTTATCAAATATCACTTAACCCCTTTAAATTTTGGAGAGAGTTCAATGATAGAAGTCTTAGGAAGTTGCCAAAGTGCCAATAATGTGAGTCATTGTTATAGAGACTAGATGAATTTAAATACTAGGTGAAAAAGTATAAAATCAATAATTTTGTGTACTGTCTGTATAATGGGACAGATGTGAAACTACTCTCAAGGTTTGAATGAAATGTTGGCATATCCTTAAAGAACAGCAAGTGTTTTTATACAAAATAATTAACAAGCATACTGGTGGTGAGTAGGTCAAACTCAAGAAATTGATTGAATGGAGATTTGTTTCATCTCAGTAAATGCACTAAAATCCAATACTTGCTTAAACCATAATTTTGAGGTCATCAGTGGTTCCCTCACCTTTCTCTCATAACAATCAGTGAAGAATTACACTGGACTCTCCAATATTTCTTTTTCCAATCATTTATTTCTCTCCATACTCATTGCTACCACTCTAACATTTATAATCTGTTTACTACTAAGTGCCAAATGCAGTACTAAGCACATTCATGAATTCATTTCTGCAATCCTTCTACCATCTCTAATAACTACTGCCATAACATAAGTCTTTTGAAATGATAAAGAATCTGGAATGTAGAGTTTTGTAATTTGCTCGGTATCACACAGGTAGTAAGTAGAAGAGCAGGGATTTCAACTCTAACAATCTTATTTCATAACCTGCATGTAACCATTCCATCATATTCTCTTTCAAGTCCAAGATCCAAGGCTCCTCCATTTCTTACAGACACTTCAATACTACCTTCCTACTGGGATGTTTAACTATGGAAATGCTGCCTCTTTCTATCCTTGCTCAGTTTTAGTGAGTTCTCTGGTGTATAAGAATTGGTTAGAGGCACCCCCACCCCCAATTTTCATTATAGAAACCAAAAGAATCAGTTTTTTTCTGTTCCCATCTTTGGAAGTTTGAGTATGGGCACATGACAGAAGTTTAGACTTTGGGTTCATAACCCCTAGGAATATGAATTAAAGAGAATGATATACAGAGTCAGGAAGAATCGTGAAAATGTTTGTGACAACATGGTGGCATCTAGAATCCAGGGAAGATTTTGAGAGTTCAGCACAGGGAGTCATGAGTAACCAGCAGCAGTGGCATCGAGAGGGCATCACACCAGACTATGTCTTTATCTCCATTTGGCTGTATTTCCTATTGCCTACCCTTTCTTGATTCCTGTCTGACTTCTGTATCTGAACCTTCAGCTTTCTGGATGATTCCATGGGTTGCTTGATACTATTCCAAATAGTTCCTTTCACATGTAAGTTAAAGTATGTTTCTGATGCGTGTAGCTGAGAACCTTAATAGCCTTTCAGCTGGCACTCTTGATGTGTTTGCATTCTGTTATCGCCTTAGTAGCCAGGGTGGTCTTTTAGAAAGGTTAATTGATATTACTCCTAAAAGCTCACAATTACACTCAGAATAAAATGCAAACTCATTACCAGGGCCTACGGGCTTATAACATCCAATAATCTTTATCCTTTTATCTACATTTCTTACCTACCATTGTTTCAATCTCTCTCAGTGTTTTCCCGAGCAGTTCCCTGTGACTATCAAGCACATCGTTCAATACATATTTGTTGAATAAACTAACAAATAAAATAATAGATGAATAATTTGTTATATTTTGGCTGTACACTATATCACTTCTCCTTTCTTTCCCTTTAGGAAAACTCTTAGGTGTAGCCTTCAGGAGGAGTAATGTACACTTTCCATATGGAAGCAGGGGAAGTTAGATGCTCGTTCTCTCCATTCCATGAATGCAGGTTGAGCAGGGGGTGTAGAGTCAGCTTCCTGACCTCATGACCAGGCAAGGGTGGGGAGATGGATAAAGGTCATATTTTACCCGGTGGCCAGCCTCTTCCATCTATGTGACGTTGCTATGGTTTTTATTGCTTCCTTTTTTCAAAAGCCCTTGCTTTCTATTAGCACTCCAAAGCTGATACTCCAGGCTCCTATTATTTTTGTGAGACCATGATATTTTTCCAATATTCGATCTGTTACTTAAAATATGACTAGTTAATTTCTATTGCTCACTGCCAGGAACACTCACTGATAATTATAGCCTAGTAACCTTGGTCTTACCAGAAACCTATTTGAAGTTTAAAAGATAAGACCAAGATATAACCACAGTATAATCAATTGTATTTATGGGATTGGGGATACACGGAAAGGGAATGCAAATGGTTCAGGAGGTTTGGTTTATTAATCAGGATCATGTTCCTAGAACATCCTTTATGTTCTTGGGAAGGAGATCCATTCCACCTCTGCCTGAGGTAATGCCGGAGCCAGCCGGCGACGTGCGGCACCTGGAGTTTGGGGGTGAGGATGAGAAATAAAGAGACAAACAAAGATGGGAACGGGAGGACAGAGTCTATGATGACTGCCGTGCCACGTTTATTTTCAGGCTGAATTTATACAAGTAAAATCAAAGGAATAGATGCAACTGAGCAACTGCCTAGTGTTTACTTCAAAATAGCTAGAAGCCAGAAAGTCCTTGTTTTGGGTTATAAACTAACATCACAAAGCCTTTGTTTACCCAAAACAGTTAGGTAAATCTTATTCATCACTTTATAGCCAAAGTTACTTCCTTATACGTGACCACCCAGGCATTGCAATAAAACGGCCATAGATTCCGGAACACATAGCCTAAGGACACAGATGTCCCAAGACTCGGGGTCTTAATGGGTTGCTTAAGCCTACGGCCATAAGCCACAGTTTGAGAAGCACAGACAAGCAATGCAGCCACAAAAAGGGGAACTTTGTTCCCATTCCTTCCAGCCTGACCCCCCCCCACCGCGACTGCGCCTATCTTAGGTTGACCCCCCTCTGCATGAGGGGATTACCCGTCGTCGGCTAAACAGCCATCCCATGAGCTCAGGTGGTACCCCATAAGGGCAAGTTGTTTATCAAGTGGCCTTCCAGCCCCCAGGGCTGTGGGGCTGGGCAACATTCGCTTATGTGCAGAAGATCAAACTCTTTGTTATGCCTTCAAACAGCAACCCTATTAGTTAGGTAAACCTAAGCCGGAATGTATGACTCTTATGCCGCTCTGGGTTGGGCATATATTCCAGTAACTCTGCAGCCTGGAGTAAATAATGCCCAGGCCTAAAGGGCACAATGGTCAAGGAGAGTTATGTGCAGGTGGCTGCTTCAGTGACCTTTCCATGACCGCAGCTGCACTGTCTCCAGCACCTTCTAATTAAATGGAAGGGTAAGAATGTCAGAGCTACAAGCTAGGGCCAGTGCTACGTCACGAGGATCTCAGTGTTCTGGGCAGCAGCCGTACCCCAACTCTCCCGTGTCCAGGACAGCTTCCGACAAGGTAATACCATATCTATGGAAAGAGAAAACATATTCCTCAAAAAAAATTAAATGAACTTTGTGTTTATTAAAATAGAAAATAAGCATTTTGTATGAAGCCCTAGAGTTCTGGGCCACAAAACGCTATAGGACTAAATTGGTCTGGTGATAATTAATGACCTATGAATATTTAGTTATGTGTAGTTCTGCAATATGATATGCAGCAGGTAGAGTTTACTACAAAATATAACCCCATAACATTGTCACTGCCCTGCAGTTCACTGGGATAGGAAATCTTAATGATTCAGGCAATTTTTACTCAAAAATTGAATGAACTCCTTGTTTGGCAATCATATTTATTAGAAGTAAGCTGTATGTTCTGCTGCTAGGGAGTCATTTTTCTGTGTTCATGACTTAATTAATTTTTTTTTTTTGCTTCTCTCCTCTATGATCCATTTTCCACATAGTTGCCAAAGTGATCTTTTACAAATATAGGTTAGATCACATCATTCCCTTGCTTAACTCTGCAATAACTCCCATTGCATTGCCTAAAATCAAACTCTTTACCATGCCCTGAAAGGGCTGACTTTACTATAGCACACTGTGCTTTCTAATATCCAGCCACACTGGATCTCTGGTCCTTTGTTGCTCAGTGTTACCTCTGCCTAGAATGCTATTTCCCCAGGCTGTCCCTTTACTGGGTTGCACCTTGAGTGTCATCTCTTCAAAGAGCATCTTGTCCATCCTCTCCAATGTACCCCTCATTACTTTTTAAAAATCACTTTTATAGATTTGTGGCTAGACGTGCAGATTTGCTACATGGATATACTATATAGGGTTGAAGTCTGAGCTTTTTGTGTAACCCTCACCCAATTAGTGTACATGGTACCCATTAGGTTGTTTTGCTTTGTTTGTGGCACTTAGTATCTTCTTATGTTGTATCTGTTTACTTGTTTTCTATCTCTTCCATTTAAATTTAAACATATTGATCAGGAAATCTGTTTGTCTTCACTAAGAAATTCCCTGCATGTAGACTGTGTCTAGTTTAGGTTATTAGGTGAGTAAATAAGGAGTGTTTTGCATAAGATTGTGGTGAAGGTTAGTAAACAGTACTGTACTTGCTGACAGGGTTGTGGATTTATTACTGAATGAGACCAAAGTACTGTGGGAGGCCAAGGCAGTGGGTGATACAGGATAAAGACCACCTGAAACTAGTCTCTCAAATGGGTCTCTGATGATATATTCTCAGTTTAAGTGACCGGGGCTCCCTCTAATGAAAACAATCTTTGATGTACCTATAGACATTCAATCTTCTGCCAGGTCCTTAGCTCCCCTTACACCTACTATGCTTCAGGAGCATTCCAGCCCAATCCACAGGGCTTGTTAGAAAGGAAATGTAGTCTGGAACTTCGCCAGAGCAAGATAGAGCTAGATGCAGAGCTCAATTAGCTTGGCTCCTCTGCCTGATTTTACAGCCAAGTCAATTCATCCTTTGGGCTTCCTTTGAATACTTTTTGGAATTACACCTGCAGTGAAGTATGATCCAAGCCAGTTCTTGAGTAAGCAACTAAAATGCCGATGCATAATAAGCAATAAGGGATGTTGGAACAAAAAGTAGAGTGGTTAACTGAGTTATTAGGTGAAGACTTCACAGATAGATGACATTTGCATTCAGAGTTAAAAGATGAATAAAATTTCATCAAGCAAAAAAGAAAGAGGGAATCCCAGGGATATGTTATAGAATATACAAATAAATAGAAATGGGAAATTCACCGGGTGGGTAATGGTGGGTAGTTTGGCCTTACTACATTATGAAGGAGAGGGAGAAGTCAAGGAACAATGGAAGTAGAGACTGGAAAATCACAAGAGTCCAGTTTATGAAGGCTCTTGAAGCTTAGAGTTTCAAATTCATTTTGTGTATAACAGGAAACCAAAGGTGTCTTTCATTTTGATGAATTTCAGTATCACTTTTGTGTCTCAAGCAGCTACTTTTAATATCATTCATTCAAAAATACATATTTTTGAAATTACTACCATTTTCTAGGTACTATATCAATAAAGATAAAATGGAACAATGCCTAACATTGAGGATCATATAATAATATAAATAGAATAATATATTTTAAATTTTATATTAGATGAATGTACTGGTTGAAGTGGGAATATTCTGAATGAAATGCCCAGTAAACTAAGCCAGAGTCTATCATTGTGGTAGATTAAAGGGTGACAAATTATTTGCTCTACTGCCAATTATACAGTAGTGTTTAATTTTCCTCCCCTTGAAACTAGGATGACAGTACTGACATACAATCAATAAGCTAAAGCAAAAATGATCCTCTGGAAATTTATAGGTGAAGACATTGGACACTTTGCAGGTTTCTTTCAGACACATTGTAACATTAGCTGTTGGAGCCCTAGATAACATGTAAGACATTTGGCTACCCTGAGGCCACCATGATGGAGAGATAATATTCAGAGAGAACACAAAGAGGCCCTGAGAAAATATGAATGAAAACTGATGCTTGGCCAGTCCCCAGATGTTCTAGCCACCAGCCATTAGAGTCAATCCAACTGAGATGTGAGACACTGTGGAGTAAAAATGAGTCGTTACTTCTCAGCCTGCCTAGATCACAGATTTGTGAGATGTTTTAAGTCACATAAAATACCAGAACAATAATTCAATCCAAGAAGAGAAAGAGAGACAAATTCAAAGCTAAATTATCCAAAGACAAGTAGATATGAGAATGGAACATGTAATGATTCTAAGAATTAGAGGGAAAGGAAAAACTTCAGGACAATTGCTACAATAGGCATGCACCAGCTATATAATATACGGTAGGTTAGTCCAGAGGAAGGACACAGGGTCAGCAAGAACAGCCACGGAAATCGGGAAGATTCATCACATAAATGGTCTAACTTACTACAATTTAAAAAAAAAGACAGAAATAGCATGAGAAATGTGCATATTCCCAAGTAAAATAATAGAATAGTAGAATTGTATGTAGAACAGTAGGATAGAGTGACAAATGCCTTTATATATGTAAAATTACAATTCTTGATTTTTTAAAAAATAAACAAAGTATCTTGAGTTTTTCATAAAATCAGATACCTTTGAATTAACATTTATAGGAGAAATAAAAATAGAATGCACACTGGATAAAACTGACCAATTTTGAGTATTCAGGAAGCTGAAGGTAATATGTTCTGGTGATTGTATTATGAGTGTTCTCTTTCTTTACTAGCATTTTTGTCTTCTGTTATTGTTACATAGTTGTTTTAATTAAAGTTAACAAAGTATAGGAAGTAAGAAACAAAAAATAAATTTTATTTTCGTAACATTTAGTACATTTTCATTTTGTTCCTAACAAAATTGGATTTCATTCATTGCTAATGTTGATATTGCCACATCTTGCTAGTTTTATTTTCTTTGAAAAATTTGCAAATATTTGGCACATTTTGTGATTGTCTTCAATTTACTCACTTCTATTTATATAACATTCTTGTGAAATTTTACCAATAGTGCTAAAATGTAAAAGTAGAAATATTTCTAAATTTTAAGGGCATTTTTAAGACTGACCTTATATCACAATTTTAAGAATTTAATTTCTGTGGATAGAGAATAATAGCAATACTAATATGGGCAGTTGGCCTTGAAATAATTTCTTTTTATATAAAATGTTTATTTTCCAGAATTGTACAATTAAGCGCATATATTCTTTTAAATTAAAAGATATTACAGTGATAGGAAATTTGTCTTCTAGGATGCTCCCCTATATATATAAATATGTATATTAATATATATTACAGTTTGATTCTATTTAATGCTATAATTCTAAAGTAGTCATCTGAGAGATTTTTTAACAGTTGTCAGTAATGGGTAAATTGATTGTCCTCATCTTCATATTTAATAAGCAGTAGAAATATATATTCATGGAATTAAAGAATCAATTTTTAAAATAATCTTTGAATTACTAGAAACTTAATATTGATGTTCTTGTTTGTCAAAGAAGTAATTAAATATTTAAATAATATATATTCCTCTTTTTATGGGTATTTTCTTAATTAACTAAAATATTCTCGATTATAAGTAATGTCACATTATATCTTTCTAGGAAAATGATTCATCTATAAAATTAAGACTATAAAGTGTGTTATTACTGCAAAACTGAAGATTAGAAATATTCCATGTGTCAAAGTTTATGAAATTATATATATATTTATGAATAATCTTGGCTATGTTTACAATTTTTGAGGTAATAATTCATATCTATAATATTCCTGGCCCTATTTTTAGGTTCAGAGGATATATTTTAAAACAAATACAGTAGAAAGAAAATATTTCTATATTATCATGGAACTTGTACTAAATATTAATATATGTTTGTATAAAGAAGTAAAAGAGTGAGAAAATAAATGAATAAGATAATTTTTGATAGTGAGAAGTACTATATAGTATACAGTATATATACTATACATTTTATATATAAATATATTTTTATATATATTATCTATCACTATGTATTTTGATAGTGATATGCTATCAAGAATATATTACTTATCACTATCAAAATATATAGTGATAGATAATATATATATAATATATATATAAATCTATTGTTACCATACCTGTTTAAATTAGTTTGTTTTCTTTAAAGAAACTAATTTCTTCATTGATATCATGAAATGTGTCACTACTTTCCATCAGTATACCCATCATAAAACCTCATTATCAAGGTACAAATTCCACAGGATATTTTTGTAATGTTATAAGTAATACTAAATAATATAATAAAGATTGATAAATTGTATATAATTTGTATTGTATACATATTGTATTTAGGAGCTTGGATGCATTAAGTTGGGTTTTAAAGAGAATAAATTGGTCTCAGGAAGTTTTAACCAATACATCTTGACTTATAATATGCAAATAAGCACATAGCCACAATTATATGGCTATGAAAAGAAAATAAGGCAATGGAATTAAGTTAATTATTCTGGCTCCTTTTATTTATATGTTTGGTGGTTAAGGCATTCAAGATACTCATTGGCACTTGTGAGTATAGGTATATGTTCAACAAAATCAATGATATCTCATTTTGAAAGACAGCATCTGTTATATTATGAAGTTTATCTTTCCTAAGAATAAAAATCCATGACTATTTGTAGCCTTGAAATACTTTATATATTTTACTTTTCCTTTTATTTCATGTTTGGCTTTTTTGCCCTGTAAAGTTAATCTTTGAAGTTTCAAGGTCTTGTTAAGTTTACTGGTATATGAGATCAAACATGCTATAAACTACTAAAGTTTTATGCAATCAAGAAAAGGCCATAAGTCATTTATTTCTATGATGATGACCTTTAATAGTATTTTTAGTTACATGGCTTTACTAGAACTTGAAATTTACAATGACTACTTTTCATGTATTTTAGAATGAACTTTTATATGGAGTAAAGCCTCCTCCTCCTAACTATTAAAGTCAAAGATGTCATTTTGAATTTATTATACATATAAAAAGGCACTCTCCTAACTTTCTGCATAATAATATTGCCCTTCTACACCTATCACAAAGTTATGAAACTTTGCCTGTGCAAGCTCTAATCATTGGATATTTGTGTTTAAATGAATTATACCAAAAGTTTCTTGATGTTGGTCTGGGCAATGATTTTTTTGTATGTGAGTCCAAAAGCAAAGGTAAGGAAAGCAAAAACAGACAAATGGAATCACATCAAAGGAAACAGTCAGCAAAGTGGAGAAAACCTACGGAATGGGAAAAAATATTTGCAAACCATATGCTGTTATCTGAATGTTTATGTCTCCACAAAATTCATACGTTGAAACCTAATCATCAATATGATTGTATTTGATTATGGGGCCTTGGGGAGGTGATTTGTCCTGAGGGTAGAATCCTTATGAATGGGGTTAATGCCCTTGTAAAAGAAACCCAAGAGAGCTGCCTTGCTTTTTCCACCATGTGAGGACACTGAAAAGGTACTTATTATGAACCAGAAAGTAGGCCCTTGCCAGATACCAAATCTGCCAGTGCCTTAGACTTCCCAGTCTCCAGCAGTGTCAGAAATACATTTCTGTTGTGTATGAGCTACTAGTTTATGGTATTTTTGTTATTGCAGCATGAACATACCAAGACAACATACTTTGATAAGGGATTAATATTCAAATATGTGAGGAACTGAGACAAATCAATAGCAAAGAAGTTAATAACCAGATTTTAAAGATTGGCAAAGGACCTGAATAGATATTTCTCAAAGAAGAAATGCAAAGACCATCAGATATATGAAAAAATGCCCAACATCACTAATCATCAGAGTATGCAAACCAAAATCATGATGTAATGTCACCTCACACCTGTTAGAATGGCTATTATCAAAAAGACAAAAGATACCAAGTGTTGGCAAGGACGGAGAGAAAAGGGAACCCTTGCACATTGTTGGCAAGAACGTAAATTAGTATAGCCATTATGGCAAACAGTATGGAGGTTCCTCAAAAAATTAAAATGAAACTACCATATGATCCAGTAATCCTAATTTTCTGTATATATCTAACAGAAAGAAAATTATATATCAGAGAAATATCTGTACTCCCATTGCAGCATTATTCATAAAAATCAAAATATGGAATCAACCTAAGTGTCCATCAGTGGATGGATAAAGAAAATGTGATATGTATACACAATAAAATACTATTCAGCCTTAAAAGTGAATGAACTTCTGTCATTTGTGACAACATGGGTGAACCTGGAGGACATTATCCTAAGTGAAACAACTAGGCACAGAAACACAAATACTGCATTATTTCACTTATCTGTGAAATCTCAAATAGTTGAACTCATAGAAGCAGTGAGTAGAATGGTGGTTTCTAGGAGCTGAGTGATGGAGGAAATAGAGAGATGGTCAAGGGATAGAACGTTTTAGTTATGAATGATAAGTAATTTCTGGAGACCTCATGCACAGCATGGTGACTATAGTTAATAATACTGTATTGTATGCCTGAAATTTGCTAAAAGAGTAAACATTCTCACCATTATTAAGAAAAGGTAACTGTGACAGGTGATGGATGTGGTAATTAGTTTGTATGTGGTTATCATTTCACAATATATGCATATATCAAAACATCACATTGTATACCTTAAATATTTATAATTTTTGTCAATCAACCTGGAAAAAAATAAATTTATTACACCAAAGTTTCCTTAGTAAATTAATAAATATGCACCTTAAAAGGACTATGACTTGTGTTTTTACTAAAGAAAAAGAAGTCAATTTAAAATTTGGATCCCCTGCACATATGGAGAAAATTTTATTGAACCACCATCAGTTGGCCATGTGTCTTTAGTTGTTTGTCCAATAATTGTAATGGATTGACACTGACTCATCCACACCCTTTCATCCAATTCTCATGTGAAGAAGAGCACACATGTGCAAGAAGGCCTGTATTTAGAGTGCACACGATAGCCACAGAACAAAGAGAAGTGTACATAAAACATACATCTGTACAGGGCTGCTTATACCTTTATCTGTTTTTAAGTGTATTTTTAATTGATTATATTAATGAAAACTTTTGCATGGAGGAAAATTAATCTGTAAGATTATACAATAAAGTTTGAAAATGTAAACTGAAAGAAAGACATTTAGCTTCTTTAAAAACAAATAATCCATCTATAGAAGAAACATGCATGAGGTAAAGAAGAAACCATGTAAGTATAAATGTCCTTTTGGAGTATGGAAGTCAGAGCCCACAGCAGCCCTCAGTTTTGGGAAGAGACCAAACTAGCTGAGTGCCATGTGCAGTGATATTCTGCTGCTGAAGGCAGCTAGGAAAAATCAGGGCACAGAGTCCAAGGTGTGGAAGGTAGAGCAGCCCTATACATTCCAGTAAGAGTTCTTGAAACTTTCTGAAAACCTGACATACCAGGTCCTGATTGAGTAGACATTTACTTATATTTTAAATGCCTATTTTTTATCTGTTTACAATGATTACCTAAGGGACTTCTTGATGTCACTTCTGTGATTTTTATCTTCTTGGAAATGTGGAAAGAGAGCAGGAATCAAGATGATTTTTGCAAGTTTTGTGGTACTAGAAGGTAAATAGCATTTTTGCTCTGGTCTATCATTGCTAACAGCAGGAATGATTCAGTCCTGAGTGTCACCATAATTCTTCACACTAAGCAAGGTAAAGCAGATAGGCTGAAAATCATTCACTTCCACATGTCACCTATTAGGCGAGCCTTAGGAGCACGTAATCTAAGGAGCTCAACTACCCACTTCAGATGGACCCTCTGTGAGCAAGATAGACAAGTGAAAAACAAGGTCTCCTTCTCATCCCCCTACTTGTCAGATCAGGAATCGGGGGAAGATAGAATAAAACATGGCTGGTCTCTGGTTATATTTATCACTCTTACATCTTTGGGAAAAAAAGCCAACTTTAAAGTATAAAGAAAAAAACAAAGCATCAAAAATCACTGTCATGGCCTGGGCATACTTTACATATCATTTCGAAGTACTTCTCTAGTATATTTTGCTACATATGTTTTAAGTAGTTGAAATCACTCTTTATTTATTTTTATAATTTACACTTTTTTCTGAGTTTTATACTTTTCATTTTCTGTGCCATTACGTGAATACGCTTGGTTCATTTTAACCTTTTTTATTTTGAGAGATTTTGGTTTAGTTTTCACTTTTATCTTTTTTTTCACTTTTATCTTAACATGATTAGGCTTTTAATAAGGATTGCTATGAGGAAAACTTTTTGCACATATATATTTATGTGTGTGTTTTTCAGATATAGTTTTTCAGGTAGATTCTTACAAGTGAATTTACTATAGTTTTTCAGATAGATTCCTACAAGTGAATTGACTTGGTTCAAAGTGAAAGACAACGCTTAAGGTTGTTAATAAAGTTTGCCAAATTGCTTTCCAAAAATGTTATTTTGACTTCCATTTCCCCAAGCAGTATGTGAAAGTGCCTGTGGACGACGCCCAGGGATGCCTGAAGCAGGAGTGGCTGGGCTGAGGCACTAATGTTCACACATTCTGCTGAAAATAGACAGAAGGCTGAAACATTTTGGCAGAGAAGAAGTCTGGCCACTTCTAAGTACCTAGAGCCAAAGCAGCCTGAGGCCTTCTAAAGCCAAAGCTTTTCACTACTTATGGGACCAGCTGCGCATGGCCCAAGCCAGGGACTGAGTCACAAAGTCTGGGAACATCAGTGTGAGTGTGAAATAATGTGCTCCCTCAAAAATAATCAAGTCATATATAGATTGTTTCCATAGTACCTATGCATTATTAAGTTCCACCCCAAATGGCTTTTTATATACCAGGATCACACTTTTGTACATTGGCTAATGAGGGAATGGTTTTAAATATCAACGTGTGTCAAGCTTTCCAGGCTATTATTCAGCAGTAGTGGTATCATTCTCTTTGTCTGTGAGCCTGCTTATTTATGTAACTAATTATGTAACTATGTAATTATCTCACCTAAACGAGTGATAGGATAGGGATGAAAGTTGTGATAAGTATTTGTATTAAGGATTAACTAGCGTTTTAGCATTAAGTATTAAGAGGAATCAAATTGAAAATACTAATTAACTGAAGATAAAAATAGTCGTGAAGTAGACTGAACCATATGAAATTGTTTTGACTGTCAGAAACAGCAATTTCATATATTTCAACATAACTATTCAGTGAATATTTAGCCTCTTTAAGATGAGCATTGGAATAAAGAAATGTAAAGGAAAATAATGAAATTAAGGGCATAAATAAGAAATATATTAAGAAATAATAGAAATATATTTTAAAAAAACCATGTCCAAAGGTTATTTTTTCTGGTAACTAAACCCACCTATTTCATGGATGTCTGTTGATTGACTTTATTCCACATTCTCATCACACATTCTCTCAAGAACACCAGATGCACAGAAGTAGTGTATCACTTGTGAATACTTGTGGATGAGAATGTTTGTAATCAGCGGTGCACCCAGGGTGGTTAGGATTTTGTTTCTTTGAAATTACTCTTTAGTATATCTGTGTGTGTGTGTGTGTGTGTGTGAGTGTGTGAGAGAGAGAGAGAGTAGTGTTTCACCTCTTGTGTATTAACTATTTGTAGTATTTTATTTTAATAAAGAAATAATATAAAATTTAAACTTTGTATTATGGCACTAATCTTTTCCACCACAAATACACACAATGCAGATACTTTTTGCTCAGTCTTCATTCCAAATTAAGACTCCATCAATATTTGAGGGCATAAAGTTCATTACAGCAGTTCAGTTTGGGGAAAATGCCTATCAAACACTGTTCATGGTTTGGAGATCAATTATGTTAAATTTATTTCAAAATTAATTTTTCAAAGTTGTAATATAATCTAACATTTTCTATCATTGCCATATCTAAACAAGTACTGTAAAAATAAATTAATATAAAATATTTATCATTGAATATTCAATTAAATCCTAGCAAAATTACAAGATAATTATTTTCATATCTTGTCTATTGTTGGCTTTTCCTTCTTTGTTTAATTGTACAGTTTTTATTAATACATGTTTTCCTTATTTTCTCCTTCTAACTATAGAGTAAATAAATAATAAAATAAATATATAATAAAAATTTTAATTGTTAATATATTGCTATCAATTGAAAAGCATATATTCATTATAATCTACTTATTTTTTAATTTTTAATAATGGGTATATAACATTTATATATATATATTGATGGGGTACATGTGATGTTTTGGTACTAGCATAAAATGTATAATGATCAAATCAGGGTAATTGGGTACCTATCACCTCAAGCATTTATCATTTCTTTGTTAGGAATATTCAAATTCCACTGTTTTAGTTATTTTAAAAAATATAATAACTTGTTGACTATCGTCACCCTATTGTGCTATCAAATATTAGCTATTGTTCTTTTTATCAAACTCTAGGTTTGTACCCATTGGCCATCCCCACTTTATACCCTCCTCCTCACTACCTTTCCAGCCTCTGGTAACCATCAATCTATTCTCTATCTCCATGAGATCAATTGTTTTAAGTTTTAGTTCCCACATATAAGTGAGAACATGGAAAATTTGTCCTTCTGTGTTGGGTCATTTCACTTAACCTAACGGTCCCCAGCTCCATCCATGTTTCTGCAAGTGACAGAATTTCATTCTTTTTTTGTGGCTGAATAATATTCCGTCGTGTATATGTACCACTTTTTTTTATCCATTCATCCGTTGATGGACACTTAGGTTGATTCCAAATCTTGGCTATTGTGAATAGTGCTATAGAAAACATGGGAGTGCAGATATCTTTTTTATATACTTTTTTCTTTCTTTTAAATATATACCTAGCAGTGGGATTACTGGGTCATATGGTAGTTTTATCTTTGGTTTCTTGAGAAACCTCCATACTATTATACATAGTGGCTGTACTAATTTATATTGCCACTAACAGTGAACAAGGGTTCCTCTTTCTCCACATCCTCGCCAGCATTTGTTATGGACTTTCTTTTGGATAAAAGCCATTTTAACTGGGGTGAGATGATATCTCATTGTAGTTTTGATTTGCATTTCTCTGATGACTAATGAAGTTGAGCATTTATCATATACCTGTTGACCACTTGTATGTCTTCTGAGAAATGTCTATTCAGACCTTTTGCCCATTTTTTAACCAGATTATTTGATTTTTTTTCCTATTGAGTTGTTTGAGCTCCTTATGTGTTCTAGTTATTAGTCTCCTGTCATATGGGTAGTTTACAAATATTTAATCCCATTTATGGTTCCTATAACCATGCCTTTTATCATATAACTTGGTAGTGCCCTCCCACTGTGGGCTGTGATTCTTTGCAAATATCTTTGACTTTTGGTTCAGTCACATTGTTTCCTTTGGCCAATGGCATATTAACACATATGATGCAAACACAGTTTGAAACCTACCTTTAAAAAAATTTTGAATAGATTTAGGAGTACAAGTGATTTTGGGTTACATGGATGAATTGTATAGTGGTAATGCCTGCGTTTTTAGTGTATCCATCATCCAAATAGTTCACATTGCACCCAACAGGTAGTTTTTTGTCTTTCACCCCCACCCTCCCTGCCCACTTCTGAGTCTCCAATGTCCGTTGTACCTCTTTATGTGCCCCTGTATACCCACAACTTCGTTCTCACATACAAGTGAGAACATGTGGCATTTGGTTTTCCATTGCTGTATTACTTCACTTAGGATAATGGCCTCCAGTTTCATCTAAGTTGTTGCAAAAGACATTACTTCATCCTTTTTTATGGCAAGTGGTATTCACTTGTGGATAAATATGACATTTTCTTTATCCATCCTTGGTTGAAGGGCACTTAGGTAGATTCCATATCCTTGTGATTGTGAATTGTGCTGTGAGAAACATATTGCAGGTGTCTTTTTGACATAATGATTTATTTTCCTTCGGGTAGATACCCAGTAGTAGAATTGCTAGATTGCATAGTAGATGTATTTTAGTACTTTGAGAAATCTCCATAGTGTTTTCTATAGAGGCTGAACTAATTTATTACTAATAACCTAATACATTTCCACCAGCCGTGTTTAAGCATTCCCTGTTCACCACATCTGTGCCAACATCTATTGCTTTTTACTTTTTAATAATGGCCATTCTTAATGGGGTAATGTGGTATGTAAACAGAAATAGTTTAATTTGTGTTTCCCTGATGATTAATGATGTTGAGCATTTTTTCATATGTTGGTCATTTATATTTCTTCTTTTGAAAAATATCTGTTCATTTGACCACTTTTTAACAGAATTACTTGGTTTTGTTTTCTTGCTAATTTCTTTGAGTTCCTCATAGATTCTGGTATTAGTTTTCTGTCAGATATATAGTTTGTGAATATATTTTCCCATTCTGTAGGTTTTCTATTTAGTCTATTGACTGTTTCTTTTGCTGTGCAGAGCTCTTTAGTTTAATTAAGTACCATTTATTTATTTATTTTTGTTTTTGTTGCATTTGTTTTGGGGTATTAATCATGTATTTTTTGCCTAGGCCAATGTCCATAAGACTTCTTCCAGAAATTTTATTGTTTCAGATATCACATTTAAGTTTTTGATCCATATAGAGCCATATAGAGTTGATTTTATATATGGTGAGAGATGGGGTCACCAGACCAAGCCCCGGCAGGCAAACTTGTTCTCTGGCATCCCTGGGTTCAGGCACTGGCTGTGATAGGGAAGGGCAGGATGATCTTTTGCTCCAGAAGAATGTTCAGGCAGGGGAAGGGCAGATGCACTGTGAGCCTGCCACTGAGTATTGTTGGCCTCCCTTGGTGAGATTACCAAAGGCAAACAGCTGTGGGGTGTACAAGCTGCTCACACCTCCCTTGCTCAGCAATTACTGTAGTCTCTGTCCTTCAGGGACAAAAGCACCCAAATTCCCTCCTCCTTCCCTGGCCCTGTGGAAGCAGAGGTGGTGCAGGCAGCTCAAACTGCTATGTGCTGTTTGTGGGCTATGTCCCAGAACGGTTTGGGCTGCTGCTGAAATGCTTAGGCATGGGAGTGGCAGTTGTGCCACAGACTTGTCTCTAGGGAGGGCAGATTTCTCTCACTAGGGGCAGGCTGCTAGGGGCATGGATTGCTCACCCCGCTCTCCCATAGCTGTGGCTGCCGTTCCTGTCTTTTTGGGGTGCACAAGAGTGGACCTTCTTCTCCATGCTCCTTCAGTGGCCCTGTGGCTGTGGCTGCAGTGGCATAGGTGGCAGCCCCAGAGCAGGATAGAAACCTCTTGGGGATGTGCTCTCCGAATGGCTCAAGATTCAAAAGCCTGCGGGATTCTGCTGCTGTTTACAGCTCAAAACCTGTAGAGCTTCACTCAGTTCCAGAATTGTTTCTGCACACCCTTAGGGTAGCTGCTTGCCTCCATCTGGGAGCCTGCAAGGGTTTAGGGGTTCCTCCGTAGCTAGGATTTTAAAAATCCCTGGCAGAAGGGTGGAAACTCAGATATCTCTCTTCCCCACATAAGGGAGGTTCTCTGTCATCCTGCCAATCTTGGCCATGCAAGGTGTCACTCTTCTCTCTTCTCCACTTTTTTGATTTCTGTAATTTCTCTGTTAGAATTGAGTATTCTCTCTTCAACTATCTGTTTAAAATGTGAAAATCTATTTCCTAATTTTAATTTCTCTCCCTGGGAGGGGTGCACACTGGTTTTATTTAGTCAGTGATCTTGAACCAAAACCCAAACATGCTTTTCTGATTGGACTTTCTTTGTCATGCTCATCTGCCATTACCATGCGAAAAACATACCTGCTTTATCCCTATAATCCCAGTAAGAGGATGTGAGATACCCCAGTATATGAGTCAGATCCCAGCCTATATCACTCTATCCCCAGTCTTGTGATTTGTGAGCTATAATAATAAATTATTGTTGCTTTGAATTAATGACTTTTGGGGTGGTTTGTTACTTAGCCTAGCAATAGGTGAAATTCAAAATTTCTGACAGAAATTTATTATAGAAATTCTTAAGAAGGAAAAATGAAAGTTTACACAGTTATGTAAACTTCACGTAGTACTTTTTGGTATACTAACACATTTTTTCCTCCAAAAAAAATCAGTGAGGTAGGTTAAATAGATTGACGTAACACCCAATTTGCCAGATTTAATTTTGTTCTACAGGAGTGACTAACACTATATATATTCAGTAATAAAGGTGTTACTAAAGTATTGTGGTTATCAAATATCATCATTACCTTCATTTTTTTTCCCTCTCCAACTCCTTTGCTATATGTTAGCCATCATGATCATCTTCAATCACAAACGTTACCCTGTCAATTTGCTGCTGAAATCTTTCTTTTGCTTTTTGTATAAAATTCAAAATTCTTAACATTGTATATAAGACTTGACATAATCTATATCCTACTCTATTTTCTACCTTTATTTCATACCATACTTTCTCCTCTTTTCCATGATATACTTCTGCCTTAATATAGTAGTCCCTTCTAATCTTTGGGGGATACATTTCAAGACCCCCAGCAGATGTCTGAAACCACAGATAGTACCAGACCGTATATATACTGTATTGTGTCCTATACATACATACCTTTGATAAATTTTAACTTATAAACTAAGTATAGTAAAAAATTAACAATAATAATAAAATTGAGCAATTATAATAATACACTGCACTAAAAGTTATGTGAATATGTCTCTCAAAATATCTCATCGTACTGTACTCACCTATTTTTGGATTGTAGTTGACCATGGGTAGCTGAAACCACAGAAAGTGAAACTGCAGATAAGGGAGGACTATTACACACTTCTTTTTCTTTCTTTCTACCTTGTTGTTCTTTCTGAGACCTGTGCCCTCATGCACTGTTCTCTCCAAATATACTACTTCATTCCTTGCCTAATGTACTTTTTCTTCCATTTTCAGCTTAAAATTTTTTTTAAGGAAGCCATCCCTGCCCCTCTAGTTTGAGTTAAGTGGTCCTTCTATATTTTCATTTATGACTCATACTTCCTCTTGCTATCAGTTATCACACTGCAGGCAATTATTAGTTATTCTAATTCTATCAGACTGAGTGCCCTGTAAATTCACTTGTTGCTTTCTTAGATACTTGCATGGGGTCTGGCAAGTTGTGTGCACTGAAAGTTCTTGATAGATGAATAATTCATTCAATTTCCCTATAAAAGCAGGAATAGTAAAGACTCCAAGCTATTGGCCAATTTGCCCATTCAGTCATGCTTATAAACCTAAGAGTTAGGCCAAGACTTATGGTTTGAATGCTCTGTAATCTATTTCCTGAGGATATAGACATCATTATGAAAGACTGGGACAATTTGATTCATTGAATTACTTTACAAAGTTTTATATAAATTATTCCTACACGAATTAGTCATATTACTAGTCAGCCATATAAAAGAAGTGTTGTTTTGAGTTAAGAATTGTCTCCATATTCATTGAGTTTTCCTGGCACAAGCACATTAGTGACTGATACAATAATTGTCATTACTTTCTTTAACTTGGTTTTATTTTCATATGGCTGTATATCACATTGTTGTTGCATTTGTAGTAAATATAGTAAAGATAACCATGATACATTTATATCTAATGTCTATATTATATTACATTTGAAAAACCTTAGGGAAAAGTCCCTTCTTAGTGCTTTTTGGAAATAAATACTCAATTGTTTTAAAGGAATCTTCCTATAAAGAACTCTTTGAGGAACTATATATGTATGTGTATATTTTTTTCTTATCTTTTAGATTAATGAGGCAGTGTTTTTCCTGAAGAGCTGTGGACAAGATATAGAAAGAGTGTGGCTTTTTCTCTAGGGTAAAAGGCCTGTACTATTACTGTCTCATGATGTTGCAGGTAGTGAGTCATTGCTGAATAAAGGATAGATGTAAAACACGCGTGGATCCTAATGCATGGCCTTTACTAAGATAACACTAAATTCTTTCATTTTGTTAATGCTACATGGGCATATAACTCTGGCATAAATGATCACAAAGGCTAATTTTTGAGGGGCAAAATGAAATTGCATATCCCATTTGTTTTGGTGCATCGATTACAAAGCCAGATGTTAAGAACAGATGTCAATGAGCTATTTTTCATATGGCATGGTTTGCAGTCGTGAACTCTCCATTTATCACCTCAGATGGGAACAGTTAATTTGACAGTGAGTGTTTTGGTTATTAGCCAATTTCAACATGAGTCTTTGGTGTTTGAAATCCGATGTACGAAGATGTGATAAAACACTTACAATGGAAGCATTGTCGAATTGACTTTTGTGCCTTGAAGTTTACCAACATTTATAATGCAATAGAAATGAATGTTCCCTCTTACAGTGAATGAGCATAAATCCAATGTTGGCAAAGAAATAATGTAAATGTTATGATTGAAATACAGAATGGTTAATTCAATTGTAAATTCCAAATGACCAAAAATCAGACCCTTATACTGATGTATGGCATAGTGAGTTTTGCTCATTTCTTATATTTCATTGTAACAACAATGCTCATTAAAAATATTTCTGGCAATGTTTGTACTAAATATGTTTTTAACATTGGTTTCAAAATTTTGCCCTACTATGGAAAATTTTTCATATTTAGAGAATACTGTATTTCAAATTGTCTGTTAGCTACTTGATATAACACATATTTAAAAGCAGCCATCTACTGTATTCTGTTAGGAAACATAGATAATAGAAAACAATTGCAGAATAATACTATTCAAAAAATGTGTGGACAGTATCTGGAAGATTAAACAAATATGTTAGCATATATTATATTTTTATATTTTCACATCAAGTCTGTGAGATAGATCACTATTTTTATTTTATTCCAAGGCTGTTAAGAGATGGAGGTAGGACCTAAAGGTTTTTTTGTTTTTTTTTCTATTTTCTATTCTAGTTTTCTTTCTACTTACTTTATTTCCTTTCATTCAGTTTAGAACTCAAAGAACAGTAGTCACTTTAACCTAGATGTTGAAAAATGGATCAAGTTCTACCCTACGAGATCTGATTATGTTGCAGACAATTTAAGCTTTTTTCAAATCTCTACAAAAACTGATGACTTTGATAAGTGCAATAGAAATTGGCTTCAATGGTTTACTCTTAACCAACTGCTGGATTAACTGAAGGCCTCCATTTTCTCTGTAAACATGCTGATTAGAGCCCACAGAACATAGAAACCTTTGCATTTCTGCTCCTACCACTTTAATTGTATGCTGAGTATGAGTCGATATTGTAATTTCAAAATTCTGCAATAGTTGAATTAATAAAATTTAATTGAATACTGCATAAATTAGTGAAAGCTGAAAGTGAGCAGAAAAAGAATTATATATACGAAAACTAAGTGGCATTGTTTGAAAGATTTAGATAAAGGTTAATTGCAATAAAATTAACTAAAAACTTATCAGATTGTTTGGGTAGGAAAATTATAAAGTGCTAAAAGACTTCTTCATTCAAATTGCCTTGCAATTCTTTTTTGTAGTTTCCAGTTTCTCTTTAAAGAAATCCAAACTGTCAATAGTAGACTATACACTTTGCCTGTACTTGATGTAAGACAAATTATGGAAATTGCAAATAGTAGACCCAGTCTTCAAGAAACAGTCTTATTCCTACAATGGAGAATGAGCAAGCATTTCTATGTTTTAAGTTAAATATTTCTGTTATGACTACATCACTTTTTTATGATTTCCAGATGTGACATCCTTTTATAATGAATAATCTTACCAATGACTGATTTCAGATGTGCCAGATATGAAGAATTGTGTTGTTTATAAATACCTAATATTAACTAATTAAATATCCACTACCTAACCCAGTTAAGTGATGGTTGTTCATAGAGTCCCAGAGTAGACAATCAAATGTTTTAGAACCATTATGTGAAATTTGCCAAATGAGGGATCTGAATTGCTGATGGCAGGCATGGAAGAAGAGAAACCTCTGTATGATGGGAAGAAATATAATAGTACCTCACAGAAAATAGAAATGGTGATTTTTTTTTCAGGGATCTGAGGTAGCATCTTGGTTCAGAAAAGTTCTCACTGTGCCTTAGAGGTCAAGGTCTCTTTTACAGGAGTGGAAGGGACAGGCAATGAGGGGACTTTGCTAGTGTGTGATTCCAATTCCATCCCCAGACCTTAAAGAGAAGTGGGTTGATTTGGCATGCTGAGGGATGAATAGACTCAAGGTAATTATGCCAGTGAGGATTCCAGCTTCAGTCTTTTTTTTTTTTTTAATATCACTTTCATATAAGCAATTACTTTTTAAAGGGTTACAGGCTAAAGAGCTGAATAAATGTTGATTAGGATAAACAAAACAACAGTAAAAATACTCTTTCAATATAAAAACTAAATGCAAACACACAGATACTTTATACCAATTCTTTTTAAGTCTCCTAGAACACCTAATGCTCAATTTTATAAAACTTCTTTGATCTTTCAGGCATCTAGATATATTTCAGAGAAATGTTTATTTTTGCACAAATATTAATGACAATTACTGGAGGGCTTACAGATACAGATTATTTTGTAAATTTAAATTTGGCTATCTTAAAATTCCATAATTCTATTTTATGATCCAGATAAATATGATCCTCTAAGAGAAAACATATAACTTAAAATATAATACCTATCAATTCTTAAGTTTTGTTTTTTCATCTGCAGTCCTGCAAAACACATTCCATTCCCATCCACAATTTAATTTCTTAAAGTTGTCTTAAGAATTTTATCTGCATGAAATTTTCAATAACTACAAAGTAACTGAAAATTTCTCCAAAGATATTATGATTAAATTACCAGGAAAAATTTTATATGCTTGGAATTTCAGAAGGATTTGGACAAGCAGCCAAAAATCTTCTTTGTCATCCAGTCTCTGTTTACAGAGTACAGCTAGACACCTTACTGCCTTTTCTATGCTTTCTATTCCTTGCTTCTGAGAAAAGAATCGAAATTATATGCATTTCTCTGTGCATAGCACAATTTGGTCAATGAGGCCATATTGACTTATTGACCTTGGGTGAGAACAGAGGATATTCATCAGCAGAAGTAGTTTGTTTATTTCCTCAGTATGTTCTTGTTATTTGTCTGTTACTTTTATAAAAATGTGCAAACTTATTGTATATGCAAATGAAACCTGAGTTCATAAAGTGGATTCAGTTTTTATGCAATAAATTCTGATGACATACAGTTTAAATGGAATCTTGAAATTTTATGAAAACTCCATATAGTAACTGAGAGAAATTTTGATGAGTAATTGAGTGAATAAAAGATTGAACATGCTTTCCTTTGGCTGTAGCATTAAATTGTCATACAACTTCTGAGAAACCATTTTTTAGGTTTATTCAATTTAAATTTAACAGAAATATTATCTCTTTAACAGTATATGCCTCTTCTTTAGAATTACTACTATTATTTAATCAAAGGATTGCAGATTCATAGATTCAATTGCTGTCTTAACTGGAAATCTTCATCAAGTGTTTTGAGTTCTAGGCACTTAGATTATTTTAAAGCGATAACAGCAAGCTTGAGAATTTATGTAAAGCAACCAAGAGATTGTAGAGTTTAGAGACCAGATTATTTGTAATAATCAAAGGAACTAGTAGGCACATTTATTGTTGATAAAACTGATTGTGAGGGTATACCATTAAATGTTTGGATGGCCAATATTTAAAATGAATAATAGATTACTATTTACATCTCCAATAGGATGAGTAAAGAAAGAATAAAAGGAATGTATAGAAAAACCGATTTCATTTTAAAAAATGGAATTTTAAATATTGCAGTGATCTAAAAATTGAAAGAAATACTTTATGAGATTTTGATTTACTTTCCTTTTTCATCTGAGAACATACTTTGTATAATTTCTATTATTTTATTTCTGTTAAAGTATGTCTTATGGCACAAAATGTGACCTATCTTGTTGAAGGTTTCATGTGAACTTGGGAAGAATGTATATTGTTGTGTTAATGGATGGACTGTTCTATAAATGGCAATGAGACCATGTTAATTATAATGATTTTCAGATCCTCTATACCTTTACTGATTTTCTGTGTACATGATCTATGAATTACTAACAGAGGAGTGTTAAAGTTTCTGATTACAATAGTGAATTTGTCTATTTCTTATTTTCGTGCTGTATGTTTTTGACTAACATTCTTTAATGCTCAGTAAACACCTAATATTAAATATTAAATGTGAATATAGGTTAGATGCATGCAGGTATAGGGTGGTTATGGCTTCTTGATACATCAACCCTTTTGTCATTATGCCATTCTTGTCTTATTCCTGATAATCTACCTTGTTTTGAAATCAGCTTTGTCTGAAATTAATATAGTTATTCTAGCTTTCTTTTGGTTAGTGTTATGGTATATCTTTTTCCTTCTGTTTACTTTTAACTTACTTAAGGTACATTTCTTACAGTCAAAGTATAGTTGGGTCTTGCCTTTTAATCTTCTCAAAAATTTCTGACCTTTTAATTGGTTTATATAGATCATTAACATTTAAAATGATTATCAACATAATTGTATTAATTTCTATCATATTTGTAACTGTTTTCTATTAATTGCATGAGATCTTTGTTTCTTTCCTGCCCTATTCTTTTTCTGTTTTCCTTGGTTTTAATTGAGCATCTTATATCCTACTACTATATTTAATCACATCTCATTGTATATAAATTATCCTTTTATAAAAATTTATAGTGGATTCCGTAGAGTATACAATATACTTTTTAATCTAAGTCAATGCCAAATAATCCTATGCTACTTCCATGTATTCAGACACTTTATAAAAGAGTTTTCCTAATTCTTCCCTCTTGTCCCTTGTGACGTTGTTGTCATTCATTTTATTTATTCATATGCTATCGATATCACCCAATACATTGTTACTTTTTACTTTAAAGAGTTACAGTTTTTGATCAATTAAGCATAAGAAAAATGAAAGATTTTTATCTTTCTTTCACTATTTATTCTCTAATGCTTTTCATTTCTTTATGTAGATCTGAGTTTCTATATCATTTTTGTTCTCCCTGAATCATTTTTTTTTTCACAT
>VBSM01000483.1:23663799-23679191 GCA_008086735.1 Cheirogaleus medius
CCTCCCAGAGTGCTAGGATTACAGGCGTGAGCCACTGCGCCCGGCCTTTTTCACATTTCTTGAAGGGCAGTTCTGCTGGCTACTAATTCCTTTAACTATTTTTTTGTTGAGAAAATATTTATTTCTTCTTCCATTTTGAAGAATAATTTTGCTGAGTATAGAATTCTAGGTTTTCTTTCAACAATAAATATTTCATTCTTCTCTTCTTGCTCAAGTGGTTGTGAAAATTACACTCTAAATATTATCCTTGTTCCTGTTTAGGTAAGGTATTTTGTGGTTTTTTTCTTCCTTCTGGGTTTTGTCAAGATTTTCTTCTTATCCCTGTCTTTTTAATGTTTGAATATGATATAACTGGGTGTGCTTTTTTTGGGTATTTACACCACTAAGGGCTCTCTGAGTTGTATGGTTTGGTGTCTGTCACCAAACTTTAAAATACTTTCCAAAATTCTCATCTCTGCTTATATTTCCCATATGTTCTTTCATATTGTCTACTTTTTCCATGAGAGTCCTTAATGTATTAATCATAGTTATTTTAAATCCCCTCTCTATAATTTCAACATTTGTGTTATTCTCAGAGTTTATTTCTGATGATGGATTTGCCTCTTCAGACTGTGCATTTACTTGCATTTTGGCATGCTTTGCAGTTTTTGGTTGAAAAGCAGATATGTTATATCAGACAGTAGGAACTAAGGTAAACAGGCCTTTAGTATGGGGATTTATGTTACTCTGGCTAGCAGTTAAATTATGTTTAGTGTTTGCTGTACCCATAGGGGTTAGGGGTGTAAGATGTCTTTAGTCTCCTTACTTTTGTCTCCTCTTATAATTTTGGGCTGACCTAAGTATTCTTTATCAGTTTGATTTTAGTCTTTTTAACTCTAATCTAATGTTTGTATACTGGAGCCCTGTTGTGGTATAAGATTTCAGGGAACAGGAATATTCTATTATCTTCAATTATATCTCAGGATTTTAGTAGGATTGTGTCTTAGGATTGTGACCTTGATGAGTGTTTTTCCAGTGATATAGTTTTATATTCCCTTGACCCCTTAAATTTCACAAAATGATGGTGATTATATGGAATATCCAAGTCTAACAAGCATTTCTGTTTACAATACCTAAGAAAATCAGGGGGGATATTTTGAAGGAAACTGAATAATTACATGACTGTTCCAATTCTCACTTCATTTTAAATTTGAAAATGTTACATTAGAATCAGTAAAGAGTTCACATATATTACATAAGAGTTAGTGCATGGCTGTGATGTTTATGATAGCAGCTTATTTTCCAAGCTTACATTATTGTCAACAGTTTATAATATTCTATACTTTATGTCTGCTTTTGTTATCAAATGCTTTGCCATATTTATTATCATCAATTTATAAGTTAGCATCCAGATATTGACGATGTCCAAAGGATTGTCCCACTTGGCAAAGAAAGCACTTGTTACATGGAATTAGGAACAAGTTGTCAAATTACAGAAGGGCCCATGATATGTTTATTTATTTATGAACTTGTTACATTTATCTATTTCTATAATTTACACTACTTTATACTTTTTAAGAGCAGGACACTTTATTACTGAGGTCTAAATTACTAATTGACTATGGATATGTCATTTAATCTTTTGCTACCAGGAAAATTTGTTCTTGATCCAGGGGGAACAGCAACACTGAAATATTTTTGCAAGCCAAGAAGAAAATAGGTCCCACTTCTTTGTCTTAATTCTGCCAAATTGGTCACACTTCTATTACCCTTGAAAGGACCTGACAAATTTGTTGTGTATCTTCCAAATCTCACACTTAGCTAAGAAAAATTTATATCTTTTGGATTTTCCAGGCATTCTTATTTACTTCTATATTATTTCCTTCTCCACATCATCTAAATACAAGGCTAGGAAAGGAGGAATTCCTGGTTTTCAGACAGAAAATGTTCAGTTGTACTGCCAGTTCTTTGGAAGAACATACACTCTTTTTCCCAGTTGTATGAAATATATACATACACACATAGGGATATTTCATAGCTCTATAAACAGACAAATTAAACTGCTGTTCAGGCTTGTTAGGTCAAGAACTCCAATTGCATGTTATTGTCCATGTCTTTTTGTATTGACAAAACATTTCCTTATATTTCCACTTACAATGAAAATTCTTAAGAGAATATTTTTTTTAAAGAATCTCCTCAGAAGATCTTATTAAAATAAAAAATAATTCCCTGAGAACAATTCTTAATTCTTTAAAAAATAGATGCATTCTGATACTTTATGAAATAGCAGATTTCAAAATGAGTCCCGACGTGTGCTAGAGTTGTTGGCAAGTGCCTCAGGGCTGCCGCAGGGTGCAGGGAGAGAACTGTGGAAAGGGAGATAATGAAGGGTAGAGTTACAGGTTTTCTACTCCCAGCTAAATCTGAGCAGGAGTTCTTCATGATATTTCATTTTATCATTAACAAAAACAAAAATTCTGCTAAAATAGCATCACAAGTTTAAAGGCTGCCAGGATTTTGCAGCTCATATTTTGTACAACATTTTTAAAAGAACTGATATTGGTGTGTGCTGTGTTAGAAAACATAAAAAATAAGTGTGATGACTTAATTATAAAATTTTAGAGCTTTCTCTGGGAAATAAAAATTTGAGGAATATGATAGGGCTGAGAGTTCACAAAAGGAACAGGGTATTTCATGTATTTCAGGTATGTGAGAAAGTAAGAACTTTTTTTTTTTTTTTTGTCTGCAAGGTAGTCTGTGCATATCCAATTGGTCATTATTTTTAAAAGTTATTGTCTGAAACTGTGGTCCCTAAACCCCTGGGAAGGCCCTGGACTAATACTGGTCTGCAGCCTGTTAGGAACTGGGTCGCACAGCAGGAGGTGAGCAGTGGGGAGGGAGCAAAGCTTACAGTTTATTCACATTCTGCCTCCTGTCAGATCAGCAGCGAGTTAGGCATTAGCTGCAGGAAAACAAGCTCAGAGATCCCACCGATTCTGCATTATTGTGAGTTGTATAATTATTTCATTATATATTACAATGTAATAATAATAGAAATAAAATGCACAATAAATGTAATGTGTTTGAATCATCCTGAAACCATTCCCCAGTCCATGGAAAAATTGTCTTCCATGAAACCAGTGCCTAGTGCAAAAAAGGTTGGGGATCACTGGTCTAAAAGGTACAGATACCTAGATAGCCAGTCACTCACAACTTCTTCCTTGATAGCTGAAAGACTGTTAGCCTCCAAATACCCAGAATAATACCATATGTCCATGTTAAATTACTAAAACTTGAGGCAATCATTGAAGTATAATAAGGTGAACTAAAGACATTACAAAAAAGTAATTTTAGTTTAATATTTGTAAGTAACACAAGAAATGTTACTTGCTAGGAGAAAAGTTGTATTGCAGAAATACAGATAGAAAGTCCATAAAAATCCAATGTGGATAGTTTTCCTTTGCTTTTCTTTTTTGTCCCAAAATCCCTTTGTCACATTTCAACCTTTAACTTTAAATTTGACTGTAAGGCCTGCCAAATTCTCATCAAGGCAACAGCATATAGATACAAAGAGAAGTATAAATTATTATCATTAATAATCCATCCTGTTCTTCCCCCACCTCATTTAAACTAATGGACCATATGTTGCCATTTTCTTTCAACTGCATCCAAGAACATTTCAGAAGAAAAGAGGAGAGGAGGTTGTAAAATCATGCAACCACAACCTCACATTCATTTACCAATTAAGACAAGAAAAATAATGATAACTAGGATATTTTTCATCTGTCTTGATGGAAATAATTCTTAAATAAAATGAATTTTTTTTGTTATTTAAGGTTGCAAAGGATAAAGATATTCTTAAGGATGTATCAAGGATTTCTAAAATTCAAAAGCGTTGTGATGGACTTACATAAATAAAACTCTTTCAGTCTACACTTCATATTGTATTGAAGCTGATTTTTTTCTTTTACTACTCAAATTAATTGACTAAGTTTTAATTTGTCTGTGAAAATCTTAAAATTTTTATATCAATTGCAAAGGTGTAGATAGCACTGAATGAGCTAAAATGCTTTCCAGGTAGTAGAGAAAATTAACATATAGTGCATAGAAGTTAGATTTTAGGATGCAACAAGTAATAGAAAGAAACTGGGATGTAGCTTCTACTAAAGTAAAATGTGGCTTGATATAGAGCTTTTGAATATTTCAAATCCTGTATGTCTGAAGGATGAAGGGAAACCAAATTGTCTCTTGAGAAACTTGGCAAACATAAAGGGAAGTATAGGAGAGCCACAAAAATTAGGTTCAGAAAACTACACAAGGGTAAGCAGAAAGAGGTGCTTTTTCGTACCATATGGCAGTGAGCCAGTCTATCCATGAATTCAAGCCTGGTGGCCCTGAGCTAAGCTTGGTATTACAGCTCTTTCTTAAAGGCTATCAGGGCACTATTAGTGTTACTTTCATTGGAGAGGGGGACTCCTCAGACTTTGACAAAGCTGTAAGATGACAATGAGGTATAGCCATCAGTTCTCTCTCAACCTTTGGCTTTGTGAGCTAGAGTATCTGCAAAGGGCTTAGGGGTGAAGCTAAAGAAATGATTTTTTTGCAGTTGCTATGACTCAGTGAAAGTCAGGCTGTGAAAATATTTAAATTACGTTTTCTTATTACATTTCTAATAATATATGGATAAAGAATGCTAAACACTAAAATTGTAGAAGATATATATTTTATTTAACTCATACTTGATGACTCATGATTCAACTTGACTTCATCATTTAAAATTGACTACTCAACATGTGCTGGTTACCATGCTAGGCCTTAGCTATAGAGAAGGAAAAAATGAGGTCCTGGTCTTTGAAGCTTATGTTGTTATTTGATCAAATATTCTTTTTTATAAATACTTTTCTTTTACTTTTGTCTCAAAAAAGATTGAAATAAAGACAGAAAGGAGGAAAGGAAAAAAGGAAATATGGCATTGATAACCTCCTATCTAGTTTCTCTTTTTCTTCTCTTGTTACCCTTTCAATCCATTCTCCATAGAGAAGGATTCTTTTAAAATTTATATTAATAAGTCATTCTTCTGCATAAAACATTCAAATGACTTCCTCTATGGCTTAATGGCTAACTTTGGGCAGTTTATCTCATCAAATTAACTTTCTAAACTTCAGATTTATTGGTCTCTTTCTTCCCCTCTACACTTCTCATCCAGCACCTTTGCACTAAGTAATCATATATATATTTTTTTTTAATTTATTTTATTTTATTTTTTGAGTAAGTGTCTCACTCTGTCACCCTGGCCAGAGTGCAGTGTCATCATCATAGCTCACTGTAGTCTCACACTCCAGGGCTCAAGCAATCCTCCTGCCCCAGCTTCCCAAGTAGCTGGGACTACAGGTGCACACCACCATCTCTGACTAATTTTTCTATTTTTAGTAGAGACTCTTTCTCAGGTCTTGCTCTTGCTCAGGCTGGTCTCGAATTCCTGAGCACAAGCAATTCTCCTGCTTTGGCTTCCCAGAGTTCTAGGATTACAGGTGTGAGCCACTGTGCCCGGACACTAATTATATTTCTTTGACCGGAGAAACTTTTCCTGGATCATGACATCTCTTTCTTTAGTTCTGTCATCTCTCCAGAGAGTGCTGTCATGCATTACCTTCAAATGTAAAGCAGTCCCTCAATCACTTTCCAGAACACTGACATACATTATTTTCTTCATATGACTTCTTACTGTCAGAAATTTATTGCTCTACTTATTTATTATCTGTTTTACATGCTTGAATGTTTCACGTGTTTATTTTATTTACTAATAAATTGCCAGATCCTAGAAATAAGCTCGTCTCTAAAATTTTCATTGAAGCTCCCCATGAAATTCTCCAAATAAAGTTAACAATCATAGGTAAGAAATATCAAAGAAAAGAAAACATACCATGCAGTAGAATTCCTGAAAAAGTTATTCAAGCACATACTACAAGTCCCCAGAAAATAAATATAAATGAATAAATCAAAAATGAGTATAGTGTAACCACAAAGAACCAGTATTAAATATTGAACTCATTAATTATATAGTGATCTCTGTCCTAGTCATGACTATTTTAATCAAGGGACAGAAAATTATCTCAAACAAGAGTAAAAAAAAAATTTAAAGTAAATTCATTGGTTCATACAAGTGAAAATTCCAGTGGTAATACAAACCTTGGGCATGGCTAAATACAGATACTGTGAAAATATCCTGGAAATTCAGTTTCCCTATCTCCATATCTCCAGTCTGCTTTCTGTTTTAATGACTTGATTCTCAAACAGGCTTTCTCCACATATTGGCTACCATTCCCTTCAGGCTTATGCCCTACAAAGTAGTAACCTCAACCGAAAGAGAATCACTTTTTCCCTAAAATTTTCAGAAAAAAATCTAGTATTAAGTATTATCTAACTGGCCTGAGTGATCTGCTCATCTCTTATTCAAGTACTACAGAATATTGTAACCAAGCTTTGGAGCCATACAGATGAGTGAGATTAGAACAATATGGAATGAAAGTGGGGTAGGAAGTTCCTTCAGAAAAGCAAGAATTTTGTCATTTGAGGAAATAGATGGATTATAAGCAGGCAAAACACAAACAATATTTATAGAAAAAAACAAAATAAGATTTTAAATGTATTCAGTACACGAAAACAATAGTGATTATAATATTTGTTTGTACAAATAAGACACAGGAAATGAGATAAAAGAAACAAAACCACTAAACTTCATGTTAAAAAAAAACCCCAAACTTTTATTATTAATGTTAATCAGATTGATATGAACTTAAGAACTATTTTAAAAATGTTAAGTCATGAAAACTAAGTTTACAAAATTAATGGGTATCTTCCCAACTAATGAAACATGATCTACATGGTATATTGGATTCTATTCTTTCTTAGCTGGCCAACAATGATTTTGATGATACAGTACTTTATGTTGCTATAATATTGACATGAAAACCATATATTATCCAGCAATATAAACAATGAGGAATTTTTAACAGTGCGATGGGGTGCACAAATGTCATAACTTAGCTTCAGGAATGGAGTCTGATGCAAGTCATAGTCAATATGAAAACATCGACCTTTGAAACACTGTCTTCCGCCTCAGAGCACAGCTCAAAGAGAAATGGAGACAGTACCCTAGAGGTGGAAAGATCTGTCAGAATCAACTGATTTCTGGAAAGTAGCTAAGGCCAGGGTTTCAAAGAGGGCTCAAAATGGAGGGGTGGGGGGTACTTCTTATAAAAAAAAAAATGCCAGAAAACTTTGTGCTTATAATAAACTTAAAGCAATTGCAAACAAGATATATATTATCATTAAAAACATCATACAGAAATTTTCTTTCAAGTGATAGGATGATTGGTTTGTGTTATGAGTTGAATTTTGCTTCCCCAAAATTCATGTGTGGAAGTCTTGGCCCCCCAGGACCTCAAATGTTACTATATTTGGAGATAGGGTCTTTATACAGGTAATCAAGTTAAAGTGAGGTCATCAGGGTGAGTTCTAATCCAATATGGACTGCTGTCCTTAAGAAAAATGAATATGTGGACTAGACACACATTCAGGGAAGACAATGTGAAGAGCCACAGGAAGAGGACAGCTATCTCTAAGCCAAGGAGAGAGGCATTTAACAGATCTTTCTTTACAGCTCTCAGAAGTAATCAACTCTGTAATCAACAGTTATTCCTATTCCTTGATTTTGGATTTCTCACTTCTAGAAATAAATTAATTTCTGTTGTCTAAGCCAACATGGTACTTTATCATGTAAGCCCTAGAAAACTAATATGGCCTATGAATGGAGTAGAATGTGGGCTAGCATAAAGACACAAAAAAGAACAAACAAGAGCAATGAAAGAAGGAAATCTAGATCAGAAGAGAAACATTTCCCTCAGCCACATGAGTTTTTTTTTCCTTAAAAAATAATTAGAAGTTGATATCAGATCTATATTGTATACCACTGTGTACTATCTAAAATTTCTTGTGTTTGGTAATAGTCTCAAACCACATAAATTCACATCATGGATGTAGCTTAGTATTCAAAGTAATTCATTTTATGATATTTGTAAATGTTATATTAAAAAAGCATCTTTAATATGGATGAATTGAAAATTTGTATTTCTTGAGACAGATGTCCCTGGCATTCTATTCCATTTGGGGGATAGAAAGACAAATGCAGACATGATATCATGATTTTAGTATTGCTGTCAACAGATACCTAAATGAGCTGAACTGATTAGCACAACTCTTCACAGAAGTGTGCTTCACTTATATGTTCCCACTTTATTTCCTCTTTACGTAGTAGGCTAAGACTTAATCATTTGCACAGAGGGCAATTTAAATGAATAGCTTTTCTGGTCAGTCTCTGAAATTCACAACCTTTTCTGTAAAAATCATATAAAACAAAATAGAGATCCTAATATTTTAGTTTGAGCTTATTAGGTAATTACCAATTCTTAATCACAAGCTAAGAGTATAATCTGATCTATAGCATTTAATGTGAGTTTTCCAAAGGAAGAACTAATACTTGAGTGTTAATTAGCATATTTTTCACGTACTTCTTTTTAAGGGTCAAAAGATAAGTGAACTTTTCCTAAATAAAAAAATAAAACTGATTTTCTGAGTTGTATAACAATTTCTGTGATGGTCCTCAATTATACAAAGATTAGGTTCAGGTTTAAGCATGGCATGCTAATTTGGCTAAATATAAAAATGTCTATATTATGTACTTTGTTGATGTTGCATGTTTTTCCAAAATTAATAATTTTCCCCCTTTAATTCTCATGATCTCATTATTTTGTTAAAAATCAGCTGGATCAAATAATTTTCATTAATTTATTAAAGAAAGAAACTAATCAGCCTAAAAGACTGTTGGTCAGTATATATGCTTCTTTTTATTTACTGGAAAATAAAATCAAAACATATATATTTAGAAATTCTGAAAGAGACAGCAAGCCACATTTTATTATACTTTTATCAGTTTATGACTTGAAAATAGATAGGAAACAGGCTAATTATTTAAAAAATTCCTTAACATTATTGTACACATTATGAAAAATTGGGGTAAAAAGTGTATAAAACATGTCACCAAGTTTTTAGCATTATCTGTTAATGAGGTCTGCTTAAAGAGTCTTCTTTTCTAAAATGTTAATATTTGTAAGTCATTATATTTTAATTAAATAAATCAGGCACATTTATGTCTAGTATGTAATGAAAATCACTGTTTCACACTTCGGCCATTGTACTGATAAAACTAAATGAAAAAAGTGTGTAATTTTCCCTGAAACAGAAAACACTAATTAAATAATCTGGAAACTGTTACTCATGAGCTACAGGCTGGCTTCTATATTTAGTTTTGGAACAAAGCATGCTTTACCCTTTCACAACATTTTAATGCTGAAAACTGCCAGGGAGTGTTTAACAGAAATAAAAGTCATCACATGCATGCTTAATTTTATATCAAATTCAACTTGCCTGTATCTACATCATTAGGATTGCTATTCCACTATTTCTAGTCAGTTCATTAGGGTTTGAAAAAGAACAGTAATTATTCAGCTTATAGGATAGGACGATGACTTACCCTTAGGTTTATTAAGAACAAAGTTTTTCTAGAGTAAAAAAAAAAAATGCAGAAAAATCCATGGATTGTAAATAAAAATACACAAATTTTACCAAGTAAGGCAAAGCATGGATGTGGCACTGCTGAATAAGCTAACATCTCAAATCGTCTTTGTCTTTGATACTCTCTGCTTTTCTTTTTCCGGTTCAGACTCCATTTAAGATGCATGTATAAGACAATAGAAGTAGTTGAAAAAGAAAAATTTAGTAATTGGAAGAGTTACACATTATTCCAAGAGTTTTGTTGATTTTTTTCCTCTTCAATTCATCGATTTTCCCTGACTGAAATATTAGGTGATTCTTTTCAGTCTGCTGAAAAGAGTTCAGCAGGAGTTGTTTCAAGAGTTGTTTTCATGTACTTTTGTTATTTTTCTTAATATAGCTCCCATGGAATTCTACAATAACATGAGTTTTAAAATGATCTTCATTCTTTATTTTCTCTCTAGTGAATTAAGAGCTAGAAACTATTTACTTTCAATTATTTGTTTTTTCCCTCATTTTTAATACATTATTTTAAAAAATAAAAGCAACATATATATAAAGCATTGTATTGGATTATTTTACACAGTTTGCACAAGCCAATTGCTGAATTCTGTATCTTCAGATTCCTTCATTGTTAAATATTTATTAGGCCAAAAACATAAAATCTGACAAAGTTGTCCTACAGCATTTGCACTACTGATTGTATAAATGCAGTCAGATATTTTGAAGAAAGCCTGATCTTGTTATAGCAAAATCTACATATATCTTGAAATAGTGTAGAAAGCAAAAGTTGTAAAGTTAGACTGCCTGAATTGAAATCCAGACACTAAAAGTTAATAGCTTTGTAAACCTGGATAAAGTACCTAATTTTTTTAACACTCAGTGTTCTAATGTAGAATATTGGAAAAATAATAGTGCCAAACTCATAATTTATTGTTGGGCAAGTTGTGCTCTGTGCAAAATAACCAACAAGGTACCTGGCAATTTGTGAGCTCTCAGTAAATGTTGGTTATTTTTATGTTTAGATGTCTTCAATGTTTCAGTTAAATTATAGTTCACCTCATACCATCTTTGCAGACTGAATTAAAAGCTTCATTTTGAGTTTTATTCACTCAATGATAGTAAATCTTTAAGTTACTTCCCACCCCCATTGCCACATGCATAATTTTACCTAACAGAAGCAAAATACAGAGATGCTTTTTCATTCATAGTTCAGAAAACACTGCTACTTTTTTGCTTTGGGGTAGCCTAGCAGTTTTCTCAGTATATATTGACAAACTTTGCAGGACACAAAGGCCTACTGTCATAAAAATACAAAATTAATCTTCCATATAAATGAAAATTTTAGAAAAAATATTCCATTTTAGAATATTTGGTTAAAAAATAGCACCCTTTACTAAAGGTTGATTCAGAGTGCCTTATTTTTCCCGAAGTTAAATATATAAAATTTTGAAGCTATAATTTATCTTTTCATTCAAATTCCCTTCCATAATGATTTCATTCTATTTCATCCTCATGTTAAATCAATAAATGTATTCAATCAGCAAGTATATTTTCAGTATGTTTTGTCACAGTAATTCTGATTGTTCCATACTCAATAATATGAATTAAACAATAAAACATTGTTTTTGTTTTAAATTCAACCAGGGCATCTTTAGCAAATTTTATTTTACTATATTTCAGAAAAGAATGAGTTACAAATAAGAATAGTTTTATGTCATCTTTTAAAAAATTTTAGGTGTTAGAGATATTACATAGAATATAGGGATACATAGAATTCATAATTAACAATATGACTTCTCTTTGTTATCTAGGAGTTAAAAATTTTTTGCAAATAATTGCATTTCTATAGCCATCATTTTTTCTGAGAAAAAAGGCATATATTTTGGTTTATTTCTTTGTAATTTATAGGGAAGTCCCATCCATGTGTCTTCTGTACGTCAACTGTCTCTACATGGCTGTCTCAGTTCAGTAATAATTTCAATGTTACTATCTGCATCTGCTCTATTTAATACCTCAATTTCTAACTAAGCTTGAATGACTTAGTTAGAATTAAGCAAAACTGAAGGCTATTAGCTTTCATTGAGACAGATGGGTAAATTTATTTTAAGAGAAGTTATAATTATTAATGCAGATATAATCATTATAAACATTTATGTAATGTACTGTGCTACATCAAAAATACATATGTAAAACTGTTAGGGATCAAAAGCAAATAAACAAAACAATTGTTGAAATTTTTTATATATCTTTATCATTTGACATTGTTCAACAGATCAAATATACAACAAGAACACAGAGAAAGTATGAATGTTATATTAACAAGGATTAATTCATGCATTAATAATGTTGATTTCTGTTCTTTCCCCTCTGGTTAAGACCAGACTTTCTTCCATGAGTAATGGCAAGAAGAGTAATTTTAGCAATATTTGATCTGGCTTACTAAATTCCAGGCCACCTTATATCAGAACAGTGAACTTTTGTCTTTTGTCAGTTCATAGTTTCTTCTAAGCAATGGTGCCAATAAATATAGCAGATAAGAATATGTTACTACATTTCTACTTAAAAAGATTTGACCAGAGTTACAGAGTAACAGGGACTTGCATACATGTATATGTGTGTAGAGCACTATATATGTACAATTATATACCTATGTTGATATGTTATAAACATGTTATATATAAGACATTTTGATTTATTTGTAACATCTTCTAACTATACCTTATTTAAAAAGAAAAGAATTAAAGGAGTAATTCTGCAAATAATCCACCATAATCCCAAATCTACATCCTACTCAAAGGCAAAACATTGGAAGGACTTTCATGAAGTGAGAGACATGTCTGCTCCCATTACAGTTTAACAGTGGACTGCAGGTTACATAACAGGCAGTTATTCTTTTTATTCTGTAGCATATTGTGTAACCTCTTCTGACATAAATCAAAATGACCTATTAATTTTAAGGAAACTTTTAATTAAGGCAAAACATCCATGCAGAAAATACACAAATCCTAGTGTCCAGAATGATACTTTTTTTCTTAGAAGTATAACTGTGATGTCAGCACTATGCTCAAGAAACAATATTTTCAGATCCTTGGAAGCCTGCCCGGTGTTTCCTCCTAGGTACTACTTACCCTAAAGTTTACACACCATTCTGACTTCTGATAATATAGATTATATTTGCCAAAAGCAGCTCTTCATTTAATTACATTTACTTCTTATGATAAGGAGAGATGTGTTTTAACAAAAAAGCAAAATCTTCAGTAATTAAAACTAATTTAATTCTGCAAGTAGTTGGCTAATAAGCAAGAACTGGGTTACAGAAGTTGGAGGCAGAACTAAACACACTAAATACACTTTATCATGTAACTGAAAGTACTGATGCTCCTCGCCATAGGCCTCACTTCTGATAATTAGAACCTCAGACCTGGGAATCTGGCTTCTGTGTCCTGTTTGAAGCTTTATCCTTGACCTACTTTGACACTGGTTATTGGGAGTTTGAATAAGGAACTCAGATGCTTAGCTACAGATAGAGAAGATAGTCTTAAGGGAAATTGTGGAATCTGAATTGTTGCAGCGTTTGTTGAAATCCTTTTTTGTCTGGGTTTAGCCTTTGTAAATACAATATTCACCTTCTATTTCTCCCAAAGAACATGAATAGCTCTGTATAGGAATTGGTAAATGAGCCATGGAGAATGGGGATGAAATCAAATTGAGTGAAATAATTTCAGCTGCTGGGAACCTTTACTAGGCATGTAAACAAGAGGGGATTTGTTGTGTGTGAATGTTTTCACAGAGTTGCATGAACTCTTATCTCTTCATGCTGGCTACATTTGGAGAGGTTTATGTTTAATTTGAAACAGTCTCCTGATGGTTCACATCAATTTGAAACTGTGCTCAGCCCATTATTTTATTATTTTTAGCTTAAAACAAAAGAAAATATCTCAAAATAACAGCCCTTTCAAGTTGGTGGGTTGCACAGGCCCACTTCATATCATTTTTCAAAGTATCTCTGCAGTATATGGGTATGTGGCTAAAGGGATAGAGAGACTACATGCGATGCATTTTATTTGTGTCAGGGTTCAAATAAATAGTAGGAGAATCACACCTAAAAATTCCTTTAAAAGATGTAGTTTTTTGTTAACAGGATTAAGTCTTCCCTTTGTTTTCCATCTCTCTGCCATTGTAAATGTATCCTTGTTTTTTGTTTGTTAGCAAAACAAGTGAAAATGGAACTTTGATCTTTGCCTTCCAAAATACACTTCCTTGGGTTGTTTTTTCATTCTCCACTGTCGTTTTTCTAGGAGATTTTGAATGCTCTGCCAAAGGATCAGTTCCCTTTTGGAGACCTCTGATGCTAAGGGCACAGCTGTTTTATACGTGGTCAATAGAGAAGCACTTTAATTATACAAGCAACTGTAAAAGTTTTAGAATAAAGTTTTAGCATAAAGAAAAATATGCTATGTTTATGATTAAAATGCTCCCAATAACATTTTAACAATTTATGCATCAACATAAATATTGAAAAAAACACCCCACAATTTCTACAAAAAAAGCTCCATTTTTCACAATTAACTGCACACGTAAGGAATCCTAAGACAGAGTACTGTTATGCCCTGTCAATCATTATATATTCCTTCAGAACATACTAATACACTGTTTTTGATAATTTTAAACATGATGGGATTTAGCCCTAATTTTACTGTACTCTAAACACAGATTTAACTGTAGCAAACATCTGACAAAACTAAGTTTAATGCTTACTTTATTTTTTGTTGTCCTACTCTGCCTTTGACTTTACTAGTTGCTAAGAAAGAAAAAAAAAAGCCTTATTAAATATTATTAACAAATCAAATGTAAAAATTCTAGTAAATACATTTATAATATAAATAATAAAATGTGTATAATATCAAATAAAAAAATGAAGTGATACAATTTCTGAACTACTAATTTTGATTTTGAACCACATCATCCAATCACAGTTAATAACCAGCAGGAATGTTTACATAAAGGAAAAGTGGCCTGGGAACCATAAAATGCTTTTTGCAAAGAGGATACTTTGAATGAGAGCATGGTGTTGGGTCTATTTTTGGTGCAATTTGTGTTCTTCTTTACATGTCAAACAGTCTCAATGAATCATTGTCACAACAATGAAAATATATATAAAAGCCAACTTTTTATCTGCAGCTTCTAGTTCAGGAAAAAGTTTTCCTTCAGTGGAATTCAGTAATTTACTTCTGACCAGAAAAGAAGCAAAACTAACATTTCTAAGCTTATCATGTTCTTTTTGTCTCATCAAAAGCCATTTTCCCCAAACTAATTATAATAGAAACATGAATTACAAAACCCATAGTGCTTCAGATAACTGGTGAAGATGTACACAGGATAGTCTTTCCAAAATAAGATCGATTAGTACAGGTAAAATTGGGAACTAATGAAGAAATTTCCCTAAGTTCTCTTCTTTTATAATAGAGCTGGGGAAACTATAGTCTGAGGGCCAAATCTGGCCTCTTGCCTGTATTTTGTAAATAAACTTTTATTGGAACACAGCCACTCCTGTTCATTTATTTACTAAGGCTGCTTTCATGCTACGACCATAGCAGAGTTGAGAAGTTTTGATGAAGACCCTACGGCGTACAACACCTTAAATATTTACTATGATATCTGATCCCTTTTTTAAATTTTTTTTAATTTCAGCATATTATGGGGGTACAAATATTAAGGTTATGTATATTGTCCATGCCCCCTCTCCCCCTTGAGTCAGAGCTTCAAGCGTGACCATCCCCCAAATGTTGCATATCTCA
>VBSM01000483.1:23679291-23695267 GCA_008086735.1 Cheirogaleus medius
TGATAGGGTTGTTTGATTTTTTCCTTGCTGATTTTCCTGAGTTCTAAATAAATTTTAGTTACCAGCCCTTTATCAGATGTGTAGCTTGCAAAAATTTTCTCCCATTCTGTGGGTTGTCTGTTTGCCCCTCTTGACAGTTTCTTTGGCTATGCAGAAGCTTTTTAATTTGATCAGGTCTCATTTATTTATTTTTGTTGCTGCTGTGATTGCCTTTGGGGGTCTTCTTCATAAATTCTTTGCCGAGGCCAATGTCTAGAAGAGTATTTCCAACGTTTTCCTCTAGAATTCTAATAGTTTCACACTTAAGGTTCAAGTCTGTTACCCAGCATGAGTTGATTTTTGTGAGAGGTGAAAGGTGTGGGTCCTGTTTCAGTCTTCTACATGTGGCTATCCAGTTTTCCCAGCACCATTTATTGAATAAGGATTCTTTTCCCCAGTGTACGTTTTTGTCTACGTTTTCCAACCTGTGTTTTAGAAAAGGAATATCACACTTTATTTTTGATTACACAAATGATGGTTAAGCACTATGACTGAATTACTCTAATTTTACTTTATTCAGTGTCTAAACACAAATAAACCTTTAATAATGATAGAAATAATAATTGTGTACATTTGTTCATCACCAAATATCTGCCAGGGAATGTACTAAAATGGATGGTTTTTTTTTTTTTTTTGGTTTTTTAAGCTGCTAAGTATGTGGCAATTTTATAGAATACCAATATAAGATTAATATGTAGGTATTCCTATTTTTTTGATAAAGAACCTGAAGCACTAAGATATTAAGTCATTTTTCCAATTTGTCACAAATTAGGAAGTGACAGAGACTCTATGCTATAGATAACCTTGTACTAAGAAACATCTTACTGTAAACTTTTGGAGATTTTTTGGTGTTTATTTGGAAAGTCTCATGCATAGTGGTTTTGTGTGCCATAATATGGATCTGAATTTCTAAGAGGCTACTCTTGTTTTCAGATCAATGAAACAAGTTAAAGTGAATTATAGCAAAGAGAAGAAAATATTGGAATGTATTTCAACTTCTTTTCATCATAAAGATTGAAAAAATGTCATCACATTTTATTTTAGAAGAAATAAACATTGCTTTAAAAATATTGCATGTGGTCTGCCTTACTATAGGATCATTTCCTTGGAGCCAGTGATCATCAGCTCATCATTTTAAAGAGAGACATGCTATGAACAAGGCAAGCTGATCTTATCATTTAGAACATCAGAAAGCAGAGAAATGTAAACCTGACTTATTGTAAATTTTTGAATATAAGGGCAAGATAGAGGAATCAGAAATTCAGAATATGACAATATGAGTGTTACAGTTTATAATGTTTATAAAACAGACTGTTTTTTCCTTTGTAGAATTCATTAATATTAACAATGTAGTTAAGGTAACATTATGAAGTTGGAATCAATTCTTGGGGTTGTAAGATTTTTAGTACATTAAGATCAATGTAAATGTTATATTTACTCTAGAGGTAATGGAGCTAGAAAATGGAGCTACTCAAGAGCTAATGGAGCTAGAAAAAATTATACCGGTATATTTAAGATACATCACCATCTGGTTGTCTAGTTAAAACTGCTTTCTTATTAACTGGAGTGTGCAAAGGAAGTTGGAGAGTCTACCCTAACAACATCTGGTTACTTGCAGGCTAATCAAAAGTCATCTTCATCCTCAATGCACTACCTGCACCTGTGCTTACTGAGATCCTCAAAAACTTCTTTCTACGGTGTATCAAAAGCATCACTTGGGTGCTGTTCATATATTTTTTAAGAGGGGGTTTAACCAAAATTTCCTAAGCTTGGGAAATAGTAAGCCAACTAATCATAGTGTGTGTTCAATATTTAAATGTTAATTCAAAATGTAAAGTAAATTACAAGAGTTTGTAATTAGAGCCAAATGTTGACAATACATCAAAAACCTAAAATAAAACTTTCTACCAACAACTAGTTCTTTAAAGAATTATTGTACTTCCTGTTTATATTTTTTTGGGAGAAAGAACAGTATGACTGACTTTAGAGTTTTTATTCAGCTATATCTTACTGAAATAGACACAAGCACAAATTAAAACGAAATACTCAAACCAGATGATATAGTCTGTTTTTCTGATGTAATTAATAAGTTCTATTTTTATTATAATAAACTTAGTCCAAGATTATAGGAAAGTATAAGATAATAGAAACTTAATGAATTTAGAAAGAATAATATTATGGGATATTTCATAAATTTTAACTTAATTTTTTCAAGATACATCTTACAACTTTATTTGGGCAGCTTTTAAAAACTAGTATTCAGGATTTACAAAGACTAGTCCATAAATAACATGAAGTATTATTGTTATATTGCTTAAGAGGTTCTTCATATAAAATAAACTAAATAGTATCGTGATGTTTTAAAGAAACTTTTGCCTCCTCTTGGTTATAATTGTTGATCAGTAGTTGCACAAACTATTATGGAGTCAAGATTAGAGGCTATAAAGCTATGCAGAGAAATGTTAAGATTTTACAGAAATACTCATATTTTATAGGTATATTCATTTAATTACTAAAAGTAAATAACAATTATGTAAGGTTAAATGGTTATCATTGTTTCTGAAGTCATAGTCCTAAATTGAACTATTTGTGGGTTTCTCTACAAGAAAGGGAGTAGAATTCTAGTTTAACTAGAGTATTGCTGAACACTATCCTAAACTGAATTAAAACACATGCAGTGGAATTTATGCTGATTGAAAACATAAGCTGCTTTTAATTTATCTTTAGTTATTATTTTCATTGTTGTAGATTTTGCAAAAACTTGGAAGTACCACTTCTATCTTATGGAGATGGCTTCTTTCCTTAAACCACATGAATCAACCTCTGCTAGCTTCCAACTTTTCTTCTGCAGCTTCCTCACCTTTCTCAGCCTTCATGTAATTGAAGAGAATTAAGGCTTTGCTCTGGTTTTGGCTTTGGCTTAAGGGAATGTTGTGGCTGGTTTTATCTTCTATCCAGATGATTACAACTTTCTCCATATCAGCAATAAGGTTGTTTTGCTTTTTTATTATTTGTGTATTCATTGGGGTAGCACTTTTACTGTCTGTCAAGAATTTTTCCTTTGCATTAACACCTTAGCTAACTGGTGCAAGAGATCTAGCTTTTGGCCTATCTTGGCTTTCAACATGCTTTTCTCACTAAGTTTAATCATTTCTAGTTTTTGATTTAAACTGAGAGATGTGCAACTCTTCCTTTCACTTGAACACTTAGAGGCCATTGTAGGGCTGTAAATTGGCCTAATTTCAATATTGTTGTGTTTTAGGGAGTCAAGAGGCCTGAGGAAAGGGAGAGAGATAGGGGAACAGCTGGTTGGTAGAGTAGTCACAACACACACATTTATTAAGTTTGCTATCTAAGGGCAGAGTCTGTGGTGCCCCCAAACATTTATGATGGTAACATCAAAAATTACTAATCACAGATCACTATAATATACATAATAATAATGATGATGAAAAAGGTTGAAGTATCGTAAGAATTACTGAAATCTGACAAAGAGACACAAAGTGAGCACATGCTATTGAAAAACAGTGTCAATAGACTTGCTCCAGCAGAGTTGCCACAAAATTTCAATTAGCAAAAAGTGTAAAATCTATGAAGCACAATAAAGTCAAGTGCAATAAAATGAGGTATGCTTGTATATATAACAGTATACATATATTATATATTATAAATGCATTGTAAACACTTATATATTCTGAATATTCTTAGAAAGTATCAGTTGAGCCCTATTTATTAGATCACTATATATGAAATGTCTGATTTTGAATTAAAAGGTTAGTTTATTATATCTCAAACAAGAAGCAGTACAATTAATCAAAGTTTGTGCATGACCTATTGACACAGTTTTGCCATCTTAATGCCAGCAGCAAAGAAGCTTGTAGAATGAGTGGCAATGAAACGGCAAAAGGCTTTTTCCACAGTTTGTTGAGAATTGAATATTTCTCCTTGCAAGAAGGGATCCAAAGCCTGGAAGAAGTGGTAGTCAGTTGCTGCAAGGTCTGGTGAATATGGTGGATGACAGAGTTTCCAAGTCCAGCTTCTGTAACTCAATCAACCTTTTTTTGCAATATGTGATCTTACAGGAGGATTGGCCTGTCTCTATTGACCAATCTTAGCTGCTTAATTACAAGCATCCTCATCATTTCATCCAACTGGTTGTAGTAGACATCCTTTGTAATTGATTGAATAGGTTTTCATGAAGCTATAGTGGATAATACCCGTGCTGGACCACCAAACGGACACCATTAGCTTCTTTTGATGAATATTTGGTTTTGGACTGTGTTTAGGCACTTCATCTTTATCCACCCATTGTGCCAAACACTTGTAATTGCCAAAAAGAATCCATTTTTCATTACACATAACGATGTGGTGTAGAAATGGTTTGCCTTTATGTCACGACAGCAAAGAGAGGTAAGCTTTGAGACGATGTCTCTTCTGATGCTCGTTTTTTATTTTTTATTATTGATATAGCATTTACATTGTGTTAGGTATTATAAGTAATCCACAGATGATTTAAGGTATGTGAGGAGGTTATATGCAAATATTATGCTGTCTTCTATAAGGGACTTGAGCATCTGCAGGCTTGGTACCCACAGGGGGTCCTGGAACCAATTCCCAGTGACTCCTAGAAATGAGTGTACATCCACTTACCACTTTATCATCTTTGCATTATTGTTGTTATAATCTTACATTAAAATATACCATAAACTCCACAATACATTATTTTATTTTTGCTTTAAACAGTCAATTTACTTTTAAAGAAATTTAAAAAAACAACCAAAAAAGTTCATGTATTTACCCTATGGTGTTCTTTATTCTTTTGTGTGTATTTGAGTTTCCAACTGGTATGATTTCCCTTTGGCCTGAAGAACATCCTTTAACATTTATTATAGCACAGGACTGCTGGCAACAAAGTCTGTTGGCTTTTCTTTTTTGAAAATGTCTCTTTTAACCTTCATTTTTGGAAGATATTTCTACTAGTTATAGAATTCTAGATTAAGAGTCCACACTGCTCCTTCAGTTTAAAGATGTCATTCCATTGACTTTTAGCTTGCATTGTGTCTTATGAAGTGTCAACAATTGTCTTTAGTCTCCTACATGTAACATGATCCACTCCAGATTTAATGTTTGGGTTTTAGCATTTTGACTATGATGCCTAGATGTGGTTATCCATCCCTATGCTCTACTTGAGGTTTGTTGAGATTCTTGAATCTGTAGGTTGAAATTTTTCCAGAAGTTTGAAAAATTTTCAGACATTATTTCTTTAAATACCTTTTCTGCCTTGATATTTCTTTCTTCCTCCTCTGTATTATATGTTTATTAATTACTTGATGCCATCCCACAGGCCACTGAGGCTCTGTCCATGCTTTTAAGTCCTTTTCTTCTCTCTGTGCTTCAGTTTTGATAGTTTCTATTATCCTATCTACAAGATCACTGGTATTTTTTTGTGTGATATCTAACTAGATTATGACAAGAAGCAGGAAAAAGTAGTCCACAATCAGGAGGAAAGCAAGTTAATAGAAACAGACCCAAAGATGACACATGTTAGCATTATTAGACAACACTTTAAAACAGCTATTACAAATTTGCTCAAGGATTTAAAGGAAAAGATGAACATAAGGAGTTAACAGACATGGAATCTCAACCAAGAAATGAAAAATATAAAAGAAAGAACCAAATGGAAATTACAGATATAAAAAATAAAATATATATAAAATATAAAATTTCACTGTATTGGTTTGATGCTCATTTAATTCATGTGATGCCCATCTATCCAGATTTTTTACCTTGCTGATTTGTTTCAAATGTTCCAATATTGTTGGAATAGTAACATCAAACCTTGCTGCTAATTCATGTATAGGTTGAGATAGATTCACTTCTATAGCTTTCAGCTCATCATTATCTACCTTGGTCTCAAGTCACCCACCTGGCTCATTTTCAAGATTAAAATCACCAGAATGGAATTTCTCAAACCATTGACATATTGTATTCATTAGCTACATCCTTCCCTGCACAGCCAAAGAAACTATCACAAGAGCAAACAGACAATCTACAGAATGGGAGAAAATATTTGCATGCTACACATCCAATAAAGGGCTGATAACTAGAATCTATATAGAACTCAGGAAAATCAGCAAGAAAAAAATGAAACAACCCCATTAAAAAGTGGGTAAAGTACATGAACAGAAACTTTTCAAAAGAAGATGGACTGATGGACAACAAACATGAAAACATGCGCAACATCTCTAATCATCAGGGAAATGCAAATCAAAACCATAATGAGATATCATGTAACTGCAGTGAGAATGACTTTTGTCAGAAAGTCCCAGAACAATAAATGTTGGTTCAGATGCAGAGAGATAGGAACACTCTTACACTACTGGTGGGATTGCAAAATAGTACAACCTCTGTGGAAAGTAATATAGAGATACCTCAAAGAGCTGAAAATAGAACTACCATTTTACCCAGCAATCCATTATTGGGCATCTACCCAAAGGAAAAAAAAAAGACATGACATCTGCACTCGAATGTTTATAGCAGCACAATTCACAATTGCAAAGATGTGGAAACAACCCAAGTGCCCATCAATATATATAAATGGATTAATAAAATGTGGTATATCTGTACCATGGACTACTCAGCTACAAAAAGCAATGGTGATCTAGCACCTTTTATATTACACTGGATAGAGCTGGAGTCCATTCTACTAAATGAAGTATCACAAGAATGGAAACACAAGTACCACATGTACTCACCATCAAATTGATATTAATTGATCAACACTTATGTGCACATATAGTAATAACATTCATTGGGTGTCAGGCAGGTGGGAGGGGGGAGGATGGAATGGGTGAATCCACAGCTAATGGTGTGCACAGTCTGGGGGATGGACACGCTTGAAGCTCTGACTCGAGTAGGGCAAAGGCAATATATGTGACCTAAACATTTGTACCCCCATAATATGCTGAACTAAAAAAAAAGAGAGAAAGAATGAAGATATATCTTCACAATAAAAAGAAAAGAAAACAAAAAAAAGTGTCAAAATGAAATGTCAGAGATAGCTATTGTCAAACTTAGCACTTAAGTAAATTGTACATTCTATACTTACTAACCTAATATTATTGGTTTCACATAATTACTGATGTTGCTAAATAGATCAAATTTACCCCTCACCCCTTTGCCTCTCTTTAGGACCTACCCCTTCCTGTCCTCAGTTTGTTACACTGCTGTTTATCATGCCTATTATTTATATTCATTTTTCCAATTCTTGAATTCTTCTGAAAGCCTGTTCTTTACTTTGATTTTTTAATCAACTGGGGATTTGGTTTTTTTTCTTCAGTTTTTAAAAGTTCTTTACATATATATATATTATATATATGATATATATTACAAATATTTTTTCATGATATTTTTTCATATAATAGTTCTTTTAATTTTGTTGAATTCTTCAATATTCTTTTATTGAATCTGAATTTTGACTCATATTTAAAAGGGTTTATCCAAAATCAGTGTAAAAATAAAAATATGTTTTCTTATAATCATAATAGTGCTATTTTGAAAGTGAAACAGGTCCTATTAATAACATCACTAGCATTTCAAATGTAACCCAGGACTGTCCCAGGAAAAGAGGGACAGATAGTTACTTATTTATATGTATTATCTCATTTAAACTATAGAGCTAATATCTACTTTATTTTTCTTTCTTAACTTTTTAACTCTTTAAAGCCATGTGTTCTGTTTTTTTAATCTAAAATATTTTATCACACCATTATCAACAATAGCATTACAGTATTAGACAAAAGAATGCTGTATTTTCAGATATTTTCATATTGTAGCGCAAATGTATAATATTCTACTCTGCTCCTTAATGCTTCACTGACTAAAGAAAGAATGAGGATCAGCATATATCTCTTTATTCTGCCTATGAATTGTGCTACAAATCTTTATTTTTACTTAATAACTAACAATTAATGTTCTGTCAAAAGAAATGATTAATCATTTTTAATTATTCTAAATGGCAGAACTAGATAACCTTCTATAATTATCATCAGTTAACAAAAACCCTCAAAATAAATGCAGCCATCCACATTATAGCCAAATTAATTTCAGTAGGAAGAAAGAAATTAATTCCTACTGGGAGTTTAATATGTACTGATGCTTTATGTCATTTCCATTAATCCTTGAGAGGGCTCAACATAGTCCATATTATAATACTATCCTCATTTAACAAGATCAGAAACTGAAGCCCAAAAGTTAACTAACTGGTCCAAGATAGAAAGTTATAAAGTGTGAGTAAGGATATAAACTCAAGACTGCATGACACCAAAAACCTTTCTTTTCTACAGTACTTTGTGGCCTCAAATAAGAAATAACTTGCTAATTTTTCTAGGAACTTCCTAGAAGACATTGTAGTATTTTTACTTACTTGACTGTCATATGTTAGCAATGTAGCTGTAAGCTCCCATGACACCCAAATTATCACTCTACTTTACACATAATGTAAAGATTGAACTTACATTTCAGTAAAACCAAACACAACCAATTATGAAATATAAATCTCCATGCAGTTATGCTGATAATCTTCCCAGATTAGCTCTCCTGTGGGTGTTTGACATTCCTATAACAGGAATATATGCCTCTAATTTAGATTCCTCTCTCCCCTTCTGTCCCCCCTCCCCCACATTTTGTTGTTATCCTTATAAGGGATTGGTGTTCTTGGAACATGGTGTTTCTTTAAAGGCTTCTTTCAGTAGATCTTTGAAGGATGGACTCACTTCTTCTCAGGGTCTGAGGAATTAAAGGACATGCATAGCCTCAGGCCCTCATTTTGAAAGCACTATCCACTGCTTATAAAATGACAAAAGAAGCGGCAAAGACAACCTTTTATTTTCCTACCTTGGACTTCGATCTGTTTAGTAATGCCATGACATTTCTATCAGGTTTCCTCCATAAGGCCTTTTCAGAACACAAATAAAAGAATGAATACAGGAGCTGAGCTTTCTACAATTCAACTTTCAGCTCTGTTAGCTTTCAATACCAGAAATGTATTTAAAACTGGATAAGGTTTGTTAACTCTTATATGCTACTGTCACTCATCCAGATAGAAAAGAATAAAACCATATATGTGATAAGATTTGCAATTCAAATCAAACCATTTCACTTTGAAAATATAGTGTGTTGTGAGTCAGTGAGAAGACAGATAAGGAAGGCAAGAATAGGCTTTTACATTCATCTTTGGTAAAAATAATGTAGTTGGTGTTTATGAAATTCCAGCTATATAATTTTGGCATATTTTTTAGAGTATATTATAAAGAAGATTTTCTGATGAGCTTATGCTTTAGAGTTGATTCTAACTATACTATAATGCACCGGTTATTAGAGAAATGTGTTTTTGAATGAATTTAGATTTTTAAAAGCATGAAAGCCAAAGAAATAAAGCTTTTTTAAAACTTTTCAAATATTTGCATATTTTAAATAACATTTTGTAGGCCTCATCCATAATTTTTCACACAACTTGACATTCCTCTAAAGAGGTAGACAAAGATAACTAAACCGGTATAATCAGAATCTTTCAAAACATAATAAACACAAAGGACAAACTCCTTTCATAACAGTTAAGCTAAATTTTACTGCTTGCCACTCAGATAGTATTATTTTAATAATTTCATAAAGAGCTTACTCCAATGACTTCAACTTACTTTAACTTGAAAAATAAAATCAACATTATTTTTGAATCACAGCAGTATCAAAATGCATTTGAATAATTTAGCTTAATATTAACTTTCTATAATGGAAAACACAGCACAATAAATGTTTCCAAGTTCTGTGCTTGAATAGTGACTGGGTGATATATTATGCATCTTTAGGAAAAAATGGAAACAATATGAATTCAGCTCATATCTACTATGAAAATGGTACGAGACTAGCTTCAGTAGGGATTTGTAGATTAATCAAATACAAATCATAGAAGCAGCATTATCATTATTATGCCAAATTTTCCATATCTAAGAACTACCCACCTGAGTGGTCAATAAGAAGCCATGTTTACACTTCATGACCTTTTCCAGTCTGAGTTGATTTGCCCAGTAGCGGGCACCTGAATCAAGCAGAACCAATCAGATTCTTTCTCCCAAGTGCTGGAAGTTTTGATCTGTAGAGAAATATAACAGAATATGACTTGTGATTGAAGCAGGCATATTTGACCCCTCTCTGAAGAGAAAGTATAGGACTTTCTATACCTAAGATCTACAAAATGACTTACTCCTACTTTGTCTGAGCCTTAGTAGATCAACTCCATTTTGGATTTTGTGAGGTTACCCAATAGTCTTTCAATAACTTTCCTAATTATATTACTTCATTAGTTACTTTTACTTGCACCTAAAAGAACTTTAACAGAAAGTCTCCCTGTTTAACCTATTCCTGGTAGATGTCTTTATTTTTAATACAAAAACTTCATAGAACATACATACCTCTCAATACAATGTTTGGGTGATATTTATATAGAAAAATATATTTTATCCCCAAATAAATACATAAATATCTATATTGCATATATGCATGAGTATGTATAAATTTATCTCTATATAATGACTTGCTATTCATGCATGTTCATACATCTAATAAGTTTGTATCTAGATTGTTCCTTTCTAAAACTCCGGTTGTAATATTTATCAAGTATGAATATCATTATCTGTCTACAATAAATGTTTTTATCTCCTTTAGAAAAGTAAATTGTTCTTTTGATAAGATAATCAAATGTGAATATAGATAGTGCAAATGTCAGTGAACATACATATAGTTTTTGCTAACATGGGACATGTAAAATTCAACATATAGAAATTATGCACCATACATTAAATTCAGATGCTTGGCAAAACCTGAAGACAAAGAAGACCCTGGCTGGTTGTATGGAAATCTTTTTGCAGTCTGTAGTGTCTGAAGTTACTTTTTTATGACTCCATTAACATTGCTTTATTATAAGAGTTAAAAGAAGGCTTATTTTATTGTTGCCCATCCACATCATGGAATCTTATTTGCATAAAATGATATATAGCAGGTCTCCCTTCTACCAATATCATTATTCTACATTGGAAGGCACTTCTCATCGCAAACTTTCAGCTAAAAGCACATATTTGTATCCACAGCTCTTCCTTATTTTCTTGTTTCAAACCTCCCTTATTTCCATAAGAATAATATTTTTCTAAGACTGATATGTTTACCTACAGCTATTTCATTTAATAAATAATTTGCTTAAGGTTTTTCAATCATTGTAATTTTTAAAGCAGCGACAAAAGCATACAACTACATTTTCTCCTCAAGTGTCACATTTGAAGATTGGTTTGTTCTCAGAATAGTAGTAGAAATTATAGTAATGCAAATGAGAGATGATAGGAATAATAAATACTTAGTATAATATAAATCTGAAGTTTCTGAATATTCCACTCTTTCATTTAATGCCAGAGACACATTTTCAGTGCAAAAGAACACACCATTTTTAGTTCTCATAAAGTATGCATGTTAACTTATTTCCTTCCTACTGCAATATAAACAGATAACATAAACTTAGCTATTTTATAGTAATAACATGCTGTGTAAAGGGTATGCAATATCAAATGTTTTTAAGCATGGAGTTTACCTCTCTAAGATACAAATAAACTATACAGCAAAACATCGCTAAGGTATTACTAGTTCAGGAGAATGGAAGATGAATGCATTATGTTTTCAGTTTTAGCTGCCTACATTATTTTCTTGAATTTATTCATCCAGTGTCCAAAAGTATTTAATGAGCACTACTATGTAACACACACTGATCTATACACTGGAAATGTAGCTATGAAAAAGAAAATAAAACTCATATTTCTGGTGGAATTTATGTTCTAAGGGAATATGGGCAGCTAACTTGTAGGTTATATGCAAATGCTATATCATTTTATATCAGGGACTTGAGTACCTGCTGATGTTTGTATCTGTTGGGCATCCTGGTATCAATCTCCTAAGGATACCAAGAGATGACTGTACCTTCTAGCAACAAAATAATTTTAATTCCTCCCTCCCATCCCTTGTATCATGCTTCATTCATCTTGCGTATACATAAGCATATATATGTATATATACATAAGCATAGATAATAGAGTACATTGTTGCTATTATTATTTTCAACAAACTGTTATCTGTTAAATCAACCAAGCATAAAAAAATTTAAAAAAATTTATTTTGCCTTCACTTAAAAAAATACTTCAGTTAGGGAAACATGATACAGGTTGAGTATCTCTTATCCAAAATGCTTGAGACAGGAAATGTTTCAGATTTCAGATTATTTTGTATTTTGGAATATGTTAATTTATACTAACCAGTTTAGCATCCCAAATCCAAAGATTAAAAATCAGAAATACCCCAATGAACATTTCCTTTGAGTGCCAGGTTGGCACTCAGATTTTGGAGCACTTTGGATTTTGGATTCTCAGATTTGGGACACTCAATCTGTATAAATACAACAGAGTAATAGAGCCACTGTGTAGATATGCTAGTTTAGATAGGATCAGATAAAGCCTTTCTGAGGAGGAGATATTTGGGTTAAGACTTGAGTGATGAAGGCAGGCCCCATGGGAAAATCTCTAGGTAAAGAATTCCAGGCATACAGAACAACAAGTGTAAATTCCCCGAGGATAAAAATCCTTGTGCATGTGAGGGAATGAAAGATCAGAGGGCTGATGTGTAGCCATTGAAGAAGAGATATGGTCAAATAAATGGGCATGGACTGCAAGGTGAGCCTTGTAATTGCTCACCTTGAGCTTTCACTCTCCAGAGCTTTCCAGGCTGCAGCATTGATAGGAACCAGGTGGATGGAGTTAAGTGGATGAGCACTTAACTCATGAGTGGAGTTCATGAGTTAAGGAGGCAGAGCTGAGAATTAGTGGGAAACCAAGATTGCTACAATTCATAGAACACAGTAGCCGAGAGAAAAGAACAGTGCAGAGAAAACTCTGGAGGTCTGCAAAGGGTATTCTGGAGTATTCATCACAATAGTGATCAGTGCATGCACGACAGGAAACTACTCAAGGCTATAGAAAGAACCACCTAAAAGTTTTGAGACAAGAGTAGCCAGACCTGATAGAGAGCTAAGAATACAGCTTATTACCACAATCAGACTGAAAACGTCATTGTTCACAGGGCATTGGGTACAGTGGTCAGAAAGTCTTGCTGCATACATTAGTTTCCTAGGGCTGCAGTAACAAAGTACCCCAAACTGGATGGCTTAAATAAATGTATTGTTTCACAGTTCTGGAGGCCAGAAGTCAAAAATTAACGTGTCGATGGCCCTTCTGAGGGCTGAGAGGAAGAAGCTGTTCCATGTCTTGCTCATAACTTGTGGTGGCCTCAGGTGTTCCTTGTCTTATGGCCGTATAACTTCAATCTCTAACCTCCATTTTCACATACTGCCTTATCCCTTTGTGTGTCTATGTTCAAACTTCCCCTTTTTATAAAGACAACAGTCATACTGGATTAGGGCCCACTCTAATGACTTCATCTTAACATGTTTAAATATGCAAAGACCCTATTTCCAAATAAGGTCACATTCAGAGGTACTAGGTTTTAGCAATTCATTATATCGTTTTTGCGGGACAGGACACAGGCCCATAACTCTTCAATAAAGGGAAGTAAATAGCCTTAGAATAGATACTGCTGTAGTTCCACCTAACAAATTTTAAAAGAAATATCAGAAAGAATCAAATTGTTTCCAATTAAGTTAACTGTGTCTCAGAATAAAACTCAAGAATATTTACTGGGAAATAAAAACTATTCAGCACCTAAGAAAGTGAAATATACAATGTCTGGCATCCAATCAAAATTACCAGGCATGAAAAAATAGGAAAATATGAATTGCACCTAAGAGGAAAACTTAATAATTTGAAAACAATACAAAATTAACACATATTAGAATTAGTAGACAAGGATATAAAAAGTAATTATAACTGTATTACATAAGTACAAAAGCCTAAAATACTGAACATGTTAAACAGAAATTTGCATTATATATAAAAATATGTATGTGTAATTTTTATATATTTTATGTAATCTTATATATGATAAAAATAAGTTATATATAACATTTCCTTCCTGGACATTGGCTTCATTTATTATATGTTGTGTTTGGACTGGAATTAAAGAAAGTGTATATCTTTAATAATGAATTGTCAATGCTGTCTTGAGTGTGATCACAATGCTTTGTGTGCTCTTAGCATAGGGTTTCTGCTTGAGTAAATATATATAGCTTTATTATTACTGTATATATTATATATTATTATATGAAAACTATCTGAGCAAAATGGATACTTGATAAAACTACATTGAAGAAAGCTATAATGTCATTTGCTATCTATCGGGTTCTAAATAGGAAATAAAACCTTATGACATGTAAATATGGATGACAAACTACAGCTTCACTAATTCCACAGTAGCTTTGAATAAAATTATTCATCTTATAGTTATATAACATATATTTCAAATTATAAAATGATATTCACTTTAGAATATGTAGAAAAGATACTTTTAAATAAAATATAATTATATTAAATTTCATGTTTAGATTTTTAATTTGATATTGTTTCATGAGAATTATTCATACTATTTAGTTATCTTTGAAAACATATTTTCAAATGGTTGTATAATATTTTATTGTATTTCTTTACTCTTAGAGTATGATTTCTCTTAAACAAATACTTAACAGAGCTATTATGAGAGTGTACAAATTACAAAATTTCTAAATCTATCAATTTAAAATAGTATGGCAAGAATTATATATACTATTACTGTTGTATATCTTGTATTATGTGTTGGCAAATACTTTGGCCGTAGTTTTCCAGTATATTTTGCCAATGCATACTACAGAAAAGCTCTGTATGTTAACGATCATTTTTTTTAACATACTTCTAGAATATTATTGTGAAAATAAGATTAAAAGTTAACAGAAAAAATTAAAAAATCATTTTCAAAAATTATAAGGAATTTCTTACTTCAAACTCCTGATGATTAAATAAATATAATGATTTTTTGTGCAATATGGATACCTTATAAGATGTTTAAATGTTCATTAGGATTATTTGCTTTAGTTGTGCTTTATACCTGCTCCTAAAATATAATGATCTGATCATTATCAATAAAGAAAAATGTTATATTATTTGTGGCATATAAAAGAAAATAAGAAAACAGTCTTTTAATATCTAACAAAAATCTGGTATTAAATATGGCTTGCCCTTAATCAAGGACATACCATTTCCATTTTATGATGAACTGCTCTTACCATATGAATTGGCAGGGAAGCCTTGCCCATGTTTACGTATTCCATTTCTACTAAGGATTCATAGCGCTTCTCATAAGGCATATAAATCTCCTCAGTATGGTCTTGCTCCAGATTCCTAGGGGTCTACATTGTGATCTTCTCACTACTCTTCATTATACCACATCCACACAATAAGAGTTTGCTCGGTTTTTTGGTCAAAGTGACAGGACTGCTTGCACTATATCTTGGACCAGCTACAGAGCCCTTCACTTCTCTGGGACTAGCTAAAAGTTGGAAGCCTTCTATTTCACCTGGTATGTGGGCTGATGTAGTACTCCTAGGTGTAAAATGTATTTCAAGATTCAGAGAGGCCTACTAGACACTGTGCTCTCTTCTTTGTGGTAGGGGATGTAAGATGCAATAATTTGCCTCTTATTTTGAAGGAGATATCCAGCCAGGCCCCTGACTTTTGCACTCCTAAAAGTGGCATTCCCCCACTGAATCATCATAGGTCTTAACACTCGATTCATGATGCATACATCTTACCACGTTCTCCAGTGTACTAGCCACCTCTTACTTGTCCTGCTTAGTTGGCATGATGTCTTCTGTCGCGCCCGCCTTGCCAGCAAGGAAGACACGGCAACTGGAGTTCTTCTG
>VBSM01000483.1:23695367-23725997 GCA_008086735.1 Cheirogaleus medius
CCACCGGATACGGGCGCCATCTTAGAATGGCGTTGCCGCCGCGCCCCACAGTCTTCAGTATATAGAACTGATCAATGTGAAACTCTGGGGGTATTCAGGTGGTACAGATCTCTTTGCACTATTTTGTGTCAGAAGGCAGAGCATTAAAACAGCCTTGAAGAAAATTGTGAATGAATACTTTTGTTCATTTCATTTGAATGTGAGCTGATGGTCGTATATCATATAATTGAAGTCTTTTTAATGTCTTCTAGCAAGGAAACTATATTTGGCACAATAGCTGTGATTGCAGATGCTACTTGATTAAGCCTGCAGTAGTCTAAAATCATTTTCAAGGATCCATATAGGTTCCCCAGGATCCAGGATGGCAAATTAAATGAAAATATGATTGGGATTATTACCCCTGAATTCTTTAGGTTATTAAAAGTGGTGCTAATGTCTGCCTTCTCACTCCCCTCTCCACTCCAGATATCTAATATTCTTTTGAATTTAATATCTTGGTTTGAGCAGGGCAATTTTATGGGTTTCCAATTGGTCTTACCTACTGTCAGTGCTCTTTCCTGTACGCTAAGGATGTGAGGGATTGTTCTAACTGCAAAGTATAACAATTCCAATTGCACACTTGAGCACTGGAAAATTGAACCTTTGGTAAGTCCCAGTTGTCCACTCTGAGTTGAATTTTAGCCAGGACTCCATTTATTATAGGGTTCAATTAAGACCCCCCTCCAATAAGAAGCTGTGATGATGATGCCTTATGTCAACCCAGAACCCAGTTCTTCAGCTGTATGATTTTCCTCATACTTAGGTATACAGTGACCCCAGTAAATGGCCATAGTTCCCTTTGGGAAGGGACTGGGGGAGTCATTACAGTGTGTATTAATAATTGTTATGATGCTACAAGGTCATTTTTCAAGGGACTAGGCCAATCTGTTAGTCAATGAGATCCAGATTTGAAAACTACCTCAGGTCTGGGAAATGAACAAGAACTCATTACTTTTTATTGGTGCAATTGCCCTCATCTCTCTGCTCCTATATTGTTTCCTTTTTTGGTTTTTACAGATATTAAGCAGCACCTTTCTTAACTGTTCATCTGTTGTACCCATAGGCATGCCTTGTTCTACTAAGCACCTCCATAACTCCATGAGGAGAAAGCCCCCTTAGCTGGCCCCTTGACCTTGCCTGTAATTATTGTAATTGCAGCCTCCTGGTTTCTGTTGATTCAGTAGTGTCACCTGGCTTCTACTGGTGGGGAACGCGTCCTCATGGTTGGTAATGATCTAAACTCTATTACAGCTGCAGCTATCTTCAGCTCTGGCCTGCAGAGGTGAGCTACAACTGAACTTCTTAACAATACTGGTTCTCCTTTCACCAGAGCATACCTAATGTCTTTGGTGAATAGTATGTCCTTGCACCACTTCCGTGAAACCTAGCCTTCAGGTAGGTCTTTTTGCCTTTCATGATATATCCATTCTAGCATACAACTGTTAGGCTGCCTTCACTAGTCTTCCCTCCACCCCACACTGGTGTTTTGACTTCATATGTAGTCTGCCTTTGCAAACTGCTCCCTCATCTCCTCCCCTGTATGTCTACGTATCAACATATTTTATCGTGTTTGTTGTATAGCTAATCCCCTACTTGTGGGTTCAGTGTTTATTGTATTTTTATTTTGTTATGAGACTTTGGAAATTGAAGACTATGACCAGATACCTGAGTTATGTGTTCCCTAATATTTCATGACAATTCAGGAGATCCCTGAAGATTATTTGACACAAAATAGCCTTGTTTGTTTAGAACAGAGACAGGAACACTAGGGGGAACCATTGCCTAATTTCACAGATTAGAACTTTACCCATTATCCATTTGCTAGCTATAAAATGTACACAGTGGAACTATCATTAATATAAAATATGTTCAGGAGATCTCTTGCTTCACTATGAAATTGGTTAAACTTTTAATCAAATAAGATGAATGAGAGAGTTTCTATCTTTTTTTTCTTGGTGTGATCCATTCTCTTCCTTCATGTCCACTTATTGTTGTTTTTATCTCATACTCTGCCATAATCCATGTTGATTTGCACCAGAATGGGATATTCAATGAATTTAATGTCCTATAGTAACTGTAAAAGCTTATTTTTTCTGACAATAACTCTGTCAAGATTACAGTCCAAGAGCAGAATCTTTCTCCCCAAGATTTCTATTATTCTAATTACATTTGTTCCTAATTTGCTAATGCAAATATTCCTGATGGGCTTTAGGAGGACCTGTAGTCTGTTTTTTCTTTAAAATTTCTCTTCTAGTGTGAAGTAGAAAGAAGTTCCTGGCTTAAAGAAAAAAAAAAAAAGAACTTTGAAGCTGTCATTATAAATTCCTATACAAATGAAACATATTTCCTTGTTATTAATTCAATTAATAAAATAATACTGATAGTGGACTACTATATAACTGTCAAAATAAATTCATTGTATATTAATGGTTATCAAACTTTAGTAGAAAGAAGAATCACCTGGAGTTGTTATATAAAATGTAGATTTCTTGCAACAATTTCCCAAGACTCCAATTTAGTCCATTTGGGACAGGACTAAGGAATTAACATTTTTAACAACCAGTCTAGATAATTCTGATGCAAGTCATGGTCAGTGGTCATTACTTAGAGAGTTATAATACGATGAAAAGTTTTATGTTCATAAACTGGTTAAAATTTTTAGAAGAAAGGAACCTTGGCTAATGTCTATGTGTGACATTATAATCTTGAAGATGATACATTATAATCTCAGAGTTTAAAAACTATCTCAAAGTCATTCAACTTGAAGTCACTGCCAGGACCCAAACCAACACTCTTCCCATCGCCACCTCCCTAATGGCACATTATCAAATAGATACAAGGTTGGTCAGACAGAATTCACATTTAAAAACTTTATAGAATTCAGTAAGTTTTATTATGATACTCATGAAAAAGTTTATTCTTTTGCACTTTAAATAATGATTGTGTGGTTATGTTGACATGTATATTAACACAGTTTATTAATTTTCTGATTTTTACTTTAATAGGCAGAAATATTATTACATATCTCTTTAAAAGCTTTGCATGCGAAAGAATCTTGCTCTGTACATTCTCTAGTAATTTCTAGTAAAATCTTGGAGATACAAATTAAAGCACCTTACCTGCAACATGAAAACTTGAGATAATATATAGATGTCTAAGTCCAACTAAATCAACTCAAATATACTTGGACTATGTAAGCCTTCTCTAGAGATTCCAAAGAATTTTTAAAAGATGCAAAGACAACTTATCCCTCTTTCAACTTATATCCTGGTAGATACTGTGGTTTCTCTGGATAGACATTAAAATACAGTTTTAACATATGGCCCATATGCATTTCTAATTAAAATGTTCAATGTCAAGTACTAGAGATTCTTCTTTTCATAAATTACTTTATATATTTTTTTTTATTTTTCCAAGCTGAGAATTTTTAGAAAATATTATTTGAATGTGTACTTTCATTAGGGAATAATATTTTTGGCCCAAAGTTGTTCTTATTGATGTCAAATTCTTGGCTTATAATAAAAGTAGGAAGGTCAAAATTCCTCAGCAGCAATATGTATGAATTTGGGAGCAGAAAATGGAGATATCAAACCATGCCACCATGATAATAGAGTAGAGAATAAAGTAAGCAGAGTGAAAGAAAATAATGTAAAAAGTAAAGGCTGTCAATCTTGCACACTGAGATTTGAGTAACAAAATGCCTTATTTTCTGAGATAAATTCCTCGCCTTTATAATAACTCTCACTCTAATTATAGATGTAATTCAAATGTAAAAGTCAAATCAAGCATAGTCATATTGAAACAGATTGATGGAACCATTTCTTTGTGATTTTTATATGTAAAAACCATATTAAGTAGATTATTTCTTTTTTATTTATTTTTGAGGAGAATGGCAGTTTTTTTTCCTTTACATGCCATAATGAGGGGAAACAAGTACTTTAAATGATTTGCTTCATTTAATGCAATCAGTTTTAAAAACTGTGATTATGTTCCATGTCCGTAACTCAGCACACCACTGTGACTCAAAAAGGAATAAATGGATATATTTAATGAAGGAGAAAGCTACCTAGGTTTTTATTTAAATATTTCTTTCTTTAAGTGAAAAATCTTTTTGAAGTGTGAAATTGCCCTGCTGGCCACTGAGAAATTTTTACAATATTTATAATTATTGTATGTGAAGCAAACCTGCCCAGGGACAGTCCAAAACAAAACCCAAACATTGGCTGCCTGCTGTTCTCTGCACTGAATGGAGTTATTGGCAGCTAAGTAAGTATCTTATTATTATAATCTGAGAAAAATCTGTATTTTTCTCAATTTAACTCAAAAGATCTCAGCAGTGTCTGTTTCATAATTTATATTTAAACTAGCTATGTGTGTCACTCTTTGCTGTGATAATGATGACACAAACATATACAAATGACTTTGAAAGTAATTTAAAAATTAGGCTTACCCCAAATCACTTTATCCTACCAAATGTCTCTTTGTCTTTCCCTTTCCCTAAGTAAATACCTTTGGAAAATCAATTAGTTCCTTGGGCTTCAGTTCTGTCATATTTTATAAAAAGACTGTCTTAAACTGAATTATTACTCAGACGTCTTCCAGGTCTAAAGTCCTACAAGACACAGCTGCAAATCATTCAAAACACTTTGTCACGCAGACATCAAAATATATGGAGAAAACATTTATTTGTAGATTCATTACTCTTTCCCTCCTTCCTTCCTTCCTTTCTCCTTTCTACCTCCCTCCTTCTCTCTTTCCTATTTTCTTTCAAGAACTCCCTGACTCGCTAAAGGAAGGGAAAAATCCTCATATAAAATAAATTTAATTTTAAAAATTTCATTATTGACTATATGCGCTATTGTTTGATTATTTTCCACCAGAAATGTTTAGGCCTTTGACCCTGCCTTCTACCAAACAATATATGATTTTAAAATAATACAAATAATTATGTCTCAATTATGCCTACCATAATAAAAAATACTTTTCTTTGTCCTTTAAGGCAATTTTAAGTTAGTTATTATAAGTTTTTGACCTACTTTGACACTCCCACAGTTATAAGGAATTAATATAATTTAAATACAATAATAGTATTATCATTATTAGAATAGTGATAATACACAAAAATAATAGCTAATATTTATTCACTGCTGGTTGTGTTTGAGGTACTTATGTTAAACATTTTATATAGGCAAGTAATTAATTTCATCAATGTAAAAAGAGTGGTAGTTTAGCATGGTTAAATAATTTGTTCAAAATTATATAACAACTAAACTGCGTAAGAGCCTATGATAAAAACCACCATGCTATAGAAACATAAAGTAGAAAATAAAAGTTCTCCATCATATCAGCAACCACTGTTAGCATGTCCAGTATGAGCTTCTGTGCCCAAAGCCATTGTCAGTGGTGTCCTAATGCACAGGTCACCATTGGTGGTGTGGTATGAAGGTCACTGTGGTGGTGTGTCCAGTGGGCCATCTAAAGGGGATCATGCCTATTCCAAAGAGATCATGTACTTGATAGCCAACTGGCCAGAAAGACCATCATTATGGTATGACTTGGAGTACATAATGCTATCTCTAGACCACCTATTTTAAGTTTAGAAAATCTTTAGATAGACATATGTTAAGCAGTTAATAGTTATTCATATTTTACAAATATGACAAAAACAAATTAAATGCTGTATATTGATCATTTATTGTGCACTTGACTCTGTGCTAAGCACTATGAGTGTATTCATGAGTGTATGTCTGTGTATTTTGCATTTGTGGGTGCATGTTTATATATGTATGTTTATATTTCCAGTCTATAAGGTGATTTTATGGAGAAAAAAATGAAGGCTCAGAGATTGTAAATAACATGCCAAAAGTTATTTGCTTGACTGGTAGCACAATAGAAAGAAAATGTAATTTATATTTAGATATATCTGAATATTAATATTTCTCTGCCCCTTTCTAGGTGTGAACTTGTACAATATCAGTTTCTGCATTAATAAAATTCAGATAGTAATATTCACTTAAGTTATATGAAATGTAATGAGATAATATATGTAAAAGCATGTAGTATTAATACATTGCCAACAAAGAATAGACCTTTCTCCCATATTGCCCATGTCCAACTACTCTTCTTCCAAAAGCATGAGCAAATAGGCTCATCTTCCTAATATGTTGAGGAATTGGTGGGGGAGGCTTACAGCCAAATAGGAGTCAACAGTGTTGATGATAGAATATTTTCTAACAATCAGTATAAGTGAAAAATTACCACTGTGCCCATTTATTCTGCCTTCCTCCTGGAAAAGCAGCAGCATTCCGTAGGCAATACAGCACTTTTAGTGCACAGCTGCTGCTTGTGACTAAGTTGTGCATCTGGGGCACTGCTTGGCTACTGATGTAATACAACAGAACACAAGACTGAAGTCACCACAGGTTGACTGTTTACGCTTCACATTCACTATTTATTTAGAAACATCAAAGTCATCTCCTGATCTGCTTCACCAAGAACATAAAGATCAGGTAAAATGGGCTTCATAAATTCAGTGGTAATTTGAAAGCTGTGTCAAAAGAACATTTTGCTGAAATAAAAATACTAATAAAAACTGGGGACTCAGAGTGAGTCCATTATCTTCCTCACCAAGTTTGCAGAAAAATTGTCTCTAATTAGTTCCCATCCCATGGTGGCTTTGGGCTATTTTTACAGTCTGGGTTTGAACAAAGTGGTCTGGGACTACCTGCCAAGGAGGGGCAGGCGCTTTGATCAAGGGGCTTGCTCATCACATGAGGTAATGGCACATCTGTTTGGACCATCTGAGCTGAGATAGCAGATGCTGCTGCAAACCGAATATTTGGAAAAACAACAACAAAAATAAAGAGAAAGCAACTTTAGAAACAATCTCTTTTCAGTGCAGATTCACAGGCTGCTGCCAAAGACTTTCAGAGAGCTGTCTGCACATCCCAAACATGATGGGGCAGCTCTGATACATCACAGATCTCAAGGCCAGCTGAAAGGATTAGATGAAAATAACTTTTTAAAAAATACAGCCAATGTCGTGCAATATTAGGACATTCAAAGTGATATTTTTAAATGGTGCAACTTCTGGCAAATGGCACACCTTGCTTCATGGCTGTGTTCAACAGAAAAGGATTATGCAATCCTTGCTAATGTTGAAGATTGCCAGATTTCATTCCACCTCTACTCTTCACTGACCTCACCTTTCTCGAAAGTTCATGTTCTATATCTGGGTCAATTTTAAACTAAGGACGACCTTTTTATCATTGGTTTTTAATCTGCCTTTCAGACTGTCCATCCGTGATCTAGCCCTTCATTCACGCCTCCATCTATACGTTTAATACAATGGTCAGACATTAAACTGTATATTTAGACTGATTTTTATTTCATAATTACAATAAATCAAATTATATATTTGAAAACAAGTCATTTAATATGTTGGCATATTCTTATTTGGGGCATAAATAAGAGTTGTCAAAATAGGTTTTAATTAATAAGGACTGTTATATATACATGTACCTATTGAAAACAGAAATATAACCATTTTAACTGGGGTGAGAAAATATCTTGTGATTTTGATTTGCATTTACCTGGTAATTAGTGATGCTGAGCATTTTTTCATATACCTATTGGCCATTTGTATGTCTTCAAATGGCTGTTATCAAAAAGACAGAAAATAACAGAAGCTGGTGAAGATGTGGAGAAAGTGGAATGCTTGTACACTGTTGGTAGAAATGTAAATTAGTGTAGTAACTATGGAAAACAGTAAAAAGTTTTCTCAGAAAACTAAAAATAGAACCACCATATGCTCCAGCAATTCTACAGAAATTCTAAAGCAATTCTAAAGAAAATCAGTGTATCAAAGAGATATCTGTACTTCCATGTTTACTGCAGCACTATTCACAATAACCAAGATAATGAATCAACCTTAGTGTCCATCAATAGATAAATGGGTAAAGGAAATGTAGTATATACACACAATGAAATATTATTCAGCTATAAAAAAGAATGAAATCCTGTAATTTGCAACAACATGGATCGAACTGAAATATACTATGTTAAGTAAAATAAGACAGGCACAGAAAGACAAACATCACATGTTCTCATTCATATGTGGGAGCTAGAAAATGTTGATCTCATAGAGGTAGAGAGTAGAATGGTGGTTACCAGGAAGGGTGGTGGGGGGGGTGAAGAGAGGTTTGTAAATGGGTACAAAAATACAGTTAAATACAAGGAATAAGTTCTAATGTTTGATAGCACAGCCAGGTGACTATAGTTAACAAAACTTTGTAGTATATTTCAACATAGCTTGAAGATAATACTTGGAATTTTTTCAACACAAAGAAATGATGAATGTTTGAGATGATAGATATCACAGTTACCCTGATATGATACTATACATTACATGCGTGCATCAAAATATCACATGTGCCTTATAAATACGCACAACTATTATGCATCAATTTAAAAAAAGAAAGAAAACAGAAAGCACTAGTATTTTTCAGGCAAATGCTAGATGCTCTATGTTTAGGGTAACTTTACAACTATGTTTGCCTGGGTAATACTTATTTTTGCCAGTTATCCTTATACTCCATTTAGTTTATCATTTGTCCTGAATTTTTCATTTTTAACGAAGTGCTAATTTGTATTAAAATAAGCCTGGATATGTTTGACAACTCCCACATTGTACTTTGAGCTTCTGTTGTGGTTTTAATTAGGCAAATGTAGGATGCATAGGCAGTAAACAGAGTTCTTATTTTAATATGTACTTAAAAGTGTTGGTTGACCAGTACTGAAAATATAATAACTGTGCTGTTTCTCCCCCTCAATTCCTTTGTAGGTACAGTGTAACTTAGTTACAGTGTAACTAAACCTCTCTCAAAGGGAAAGTAGAATGTTTGCTGATAAAGTGAAGTGCTCTTAGCCGTACATGATACATGTCTAGGAACTGCTAACTCCTTCTGATCCCCAGTGATGGTAAGAGGTGTTATTATTTAGTCTGGTTTGGTTGGTGATCTGTTTTTATTACATTAGGAAGGGCATAGTGATGACATAGGCAGACATTCCTGATTTAAAAAATTCTAGAAATCCAGTTATTATATCCAACACACCTGTCATGTAGATTCCTTCCTTCTTAGACCACAAAAATAAACTCCATTTTATTGCTTATTTGTAGCACAGCATCACGAAAATGTATCAAATAATGATAGCCAAGCAGGACATACACTTAAATAGTAATTTCACATACACCCAAGTACAGGGAAGCCCAAACTCCTTGCTATGGTACAGAGCTCCAAGGAATATGGGGAGAAGGATTTTCTACAAAAGAGCATGTATAAACAGCAAGGTGTGATGTTGGAGAGAAAAGAGTAAACAAGGAAAAACAGGTCCCTAGAGCTCATGTTGCCTCCCCTTCATGATTAAGCCTGGGAGATTTTGTCTAGTACCTACACAGAATACATACACTTTGTTGGTAGGATGGAGGGAGGCAGGCAGCCCCAGGGAAGCCCCTCATAAGTGGGTTCAAGAGAAGCAGAAGCAAGACTGGTTGAGGTAGCTTGAGATTTGTGTTATTATAGGATGACTAGAAACCTGACTGGTAGCTAGCCCAGCAGCCCATTAGTCCAGTGTGACTCAAGGTGAGAATGAGACAACCTGGACACCATCACACCTTTCAATCACACCCTGGGAGCACAGGGTCACACTATTTGATTCAAAGAAACGGTGAGGCTCTTGTTGTCCTTAAAATGGTCCACAATCTCGAGGCTGAGGATCATATTTAGGGTGTAGGTGAAGATGAAGAGCACCAATGAGGGGGTGAACTGCCTCACCCAGAGGCATTGGGGGAAGAAGCCAGTGTACCCCATGGTAACCAAGAATCCAGCACAAAGGATTTGGGCTTACAAGACAGTCAGACAGTACAAAGGGATTCCCTGAAAGTATAAGGGTGTGCCATTGTCTAGGAGATCATGAAGCTGTCAGCTTGCCAGTAATCAGAGTGACTGGGGGACATGAGAAATTATAGGTTAAGTGTATATGAGATATGCATGATAAATAGGGGTTGAGCAGCTCTGCTGTAGAGCTCATAAAGAATACTTTGAGCATTCTTGCTATAGTCATTTAGTTATACATTGTATAATGCAAGCCTATAATTATGTATATATATATAATTAGACCTTTAAATGCAATAAATCCCTCCAATAATAAGATGCTGATAAAAATGTCTAATTAAAAACTTAAGACTTGAAATTCAGTTTTTCAAGGAATTTGATGATGATTTGTGTAATTTGACAATATATTTGTTGATATTAATCAGCCTCCCAATAGGGGCTGCATTGACAACATGAAAATCAGGATGTTATTGAAGAAACATCAGCCAGTAATTTAAAAGTTAATTATTTTTAGAAGATCATAGCAATAATTTAACATGACATGCTGCAGAAGTCATACATATATAGCATTCTGTCTTATTGATTTTTGGTGTATATCAAATAACTATTTTTCTAAATTCATTGTACTCACTTTTTTTTAATATATGCACAGTTATGGTTTATTATGGCAAAAGGATACAGGCTAAAACCAGCAAAGAGCAAAGGCTTGTGAGGTGAAGTCCAGGAGAAACCAGGTGCAAGTTTCCAAGTGTCCTCTCTCAGTGGAGTGCACAAGATGCACTTAACTCTCCCAACAATATATGATAGCAGGTGCAAAGTTTTGCCAACCAGGGAAACTACTCCAAGCTTCATTGGTCAGGATTTTTATTGGGGGTCAATTATATAGGCATGCAGTGCCTGTATTACTGACTTCAGCTACTTAGACTTCAGACCCCCAGAGAAAAATAGGTGTTCACCACAAATCGTATCAAGTCCATATTACCAGAAAAATTTGCAAACTGTTCTATATCTGCAACATCAGATGCTTACAATCCAAAATCCGCTAATTCCAACAACAATTAAATGTTTCCCATTTCAAGTACTAGATTGACAGGTTCACTTTTGGAGGATCATCCCACTGAAGATAAAACCTCTGATATTATTGTGTGTGCTATTATAAATTCAATTAAAGATTTCACATTCAGATAAATTTTATGTGTTTGTAGTGGTAGTACAAATACATTTATGGGAAAGTATGGCATTGACATAAAATAATGTTATTACTAAATTGAAAAATTTGGAATTGGTTTAGGTGAGCATATAATTCATAATTTTTACCAAACAAATTGTAATATTCTACCAGTCAAAAAAAGCTCTAGTTGTCAAAAATGTATAAATATTACTGTGTAACATTTAAGACTATCATTTTGGTAAGCATAGTTTAAAAAATATGAGCAACAGGCACTTTTAGACATTGTGGAGTATAAAATGAGCCAACTAATACAGGAAAGTGGACCCCAATACTTAGGTCTGGCCTAAAGGCCAGGTGGGTTCTTGGCTTGGCATAAGAAAGAATTCAAGAGCAAGCCAACAGAGTAAAGCAAAAGCAAGTTTGTTGAAGTAACAAAGAAACAGAAGGAAGCCTGCTCCATAGGCAAAAGAGTGGCTATTTCTCAGAGCAACAGAGAGTAGCCCTTTGTGCATTTCCAGGATCTTATTTTATACTTTTTATTTAATTTTCTCTTAAGTGGAGGGACGATTATTCATAAGACTTTTGGCAAGTGGTGAGGAGTTCCTGGAACTGAGAGTCCCTTCCCTTTTTAGACTATATACGGTAATTTCCAGGAGTTGCCATGGCATTTGTAAACTCTCATGGTGCTGGTGGGAGTTTCTTTCAGCATGCTAATGTATTATAACTAGTGTACAATGATCAGTGAAGGTAATCTGAGGTCATTTTCATCACCATTTTGGTTCTTACTAGTTTTAACCTGCTTCTCCATAACATCCTTTTTTAAATCAGGGACCTTGGTTTGAGTCTTATTGAGCAGGGCCTGAGAGTTCCCTATCTCACAACCACTTTGCAAACTTTGTTTGAAGTTTCTAATATTGTTAAACAAATACATGCCTTATAACCCAGCAATTCCACTCTAGGTATATATATAAGAGAAATGAGCGAATGTAATATGTTCCTCAAAAAACTTAGAAAATAATATTTATATTAGCTTTATTCTTAAGAGCTGAAATTGCAAACAATCTAAATGTCCATAAATAAGAAAATGGGTAAAAAACGTGGTGCCTCATACAAAGATGTGCTTTTCTGCAAATAAAAAGGCATGAATGAATGGTACAAGCAACAGTATGGATAATTATCACAGACATAATCCTGAGTGAAGGAAGCACATAAATGCAGACAAAAAATAGTAAGTCCATTGTTACAAAGCTCAAGAACAGAAAACACTGTTCTGTGATGATATAAATCAATCAAATAGTGTCTATCTCGACTGTGGAAGGGAGATTAATTAGAAAGAAGCAAAAAGCTGTGATGGGAATATTCTATATCTTGCTTTGATTTGGAGGAGGATTCATATGATGCGTGCATATGGCAGGATTGAACTGTACAATTGTACACACTAGGCTATATAATTGCTATGTGCACATTTTCCTATATGCAAAATATTACTTATAAAAAGAAAATGTTAAATGTTCAATAAGTTAGTTGTTATGTTAAAAATGCATATATTATCTGGTTAAAAACTGACATTTGTCCTGTTAGGAAAAAAAATGCATATGTCAAAACAGTAGTTTTGATGAAATGTCAAAAAGTGCTAGTATTAAGACAAATGTGAGTATTAATATACATATATGCATTAAAAGGGTTAAGTATTCTCCTGATATTATTTTGTAATATTCAAAAAATAATAGTTTTAAAAAAATATACTTTAGTATTCATAGATATATTTTTGAAAATAATTTTAAATAGAGCTACTTTATAACACCAGCACATTAAATAATTTCTTAATAAGTATTTCAAAATTACATAATTTTAATTATTTTAAATGTCCCCCTTTACCCTCAAAAATGTCATAGTATGGATAATAAATTATATAGTTACCATATTTTTATATGTTATCATTTGAAATTTGCAGATTGTGTGAGGTAAATGAATTATATATGTTTTACTAGTTAGAAAATCAAGGCTCAGAGAAGATAAAAAACTCACCAAAGTCTGCAACGTATTTGGTGTCAGTTGGAAGTGGGCTGCTGGGGGAAGGATTTCCTTTAAAATCTTTCCTTTAATCCATAATCACTGTGTTTCCTTTGAACTGAATGATTGCTTGATTGATTCACTCATGTAAGAAGCATTTATTCAGTGCCTATGGGATGATACGCTATACTCTAGGTTACAGAGTTTTAAGGTGCCAAAATATAATTATCTCCTAGAAAAACTCACAGTCTAATTGAGGAGACATAAGAATGACTTAGAGTTCAAGGTGAGAGTTTTATGGTGGACTTACAGACAGAAATTATAGGTGCACACAGATGGAGTGGTTATTCTTTCCAGCAAGTGAGATTTGGGAAAGAAGTAATGATTAAGCAATAAATTTGTTGTCTCTACATTATTTCTTTTTTATATGATGAGGTCTAAAATAGAAAGTTAAGATTGCATGAAACATATACATCTGCAATACACACACATGTATAAACTTAAAAGAATATTGAGCAAATACTTATAAAACTACCACCCAAGTTGAGAAATATATTGACAGAACCTCAGAAGTCTCCAAAATACCAACTCTTATACTGACTTTTGTGAAAATCATTTTTAAACAGTTTTAACATATGTATACAACACGAAAATGTAGTTTTGTGTTGCCTGTTTTTTAACATTTCATAGATAAATCATACAATAATATATTAATAATATAAAGGTGTTTTTTGCTAGACATTGCCATACACTTTGGGATGCATCTGTAGAAATATCTGTCAATTTTGCTTTGCATACTGGGAGCCATCTGGAGAACAGCAGATGAATTTCTTCTCACCACTGTGAATTAACATCATTACCATCCATGAGGATTTGTTGGAACTATACTATTCCCTGATGAGTAGAGAGTTTGTGGTACAGAAAACATGCAGCCTTGGTTCACAATAGATGATTATGTACTGGGGAGAAATTCACCACCTTTGCTATAATTTGAATGTGTCCCCTCCAAAATTCATTTTTGGGAACCAGGTAGCTTAATAATATTAACTAAGAGACACTGAATGCTCATTATGTACCAAGTATTTTTAAAAAAATGCTTTGTACTTTACAATAATGTAAACCAGTGTGCAACTTGGAGATGCAAGGATGACTTTTTAAGTTCTTAGTCCATGAAATAGTGTTTTCAGCAGAGAGGAGCAAACTGAGCATCTTTTCTCTTTTTGAATTTTTTATTTTAAAATATTTATTGACAAATAGAGATTATATATATTCAAGGTATCCAATGTGATGATTCAATATATGTATATATCATGTAATGAATACCACAATCAAATTAATTAACATATCCATTACAAACCATGCTGTACATTAGATCTCCAGAATTTGTTTATCTTATAACTGAAAGTTTGTGTCCTTTTATTAATATCTCCCCATTTCCTGTATCTTTTGGCCCCTGGTAGCAATTGTTCTACTCTCTGCTTCTATGACTTTGACTTTTTAGTTTCCACCTATAAGTAAGATCATGTAGTATTTGTCTTTCTGTTTCAGGTTTATTTCACTTAACATAATGTCTTTCACATTCATCCATGTTGTCACAAATGGCAGGATTTCCTTGTTTTTATGGCTGAATAATATTCTATTGTGTATATGTGTGTGTATGTGTGTGTGTATATATATATATATAAAACATATATCACATTTTCTTTATCCATTCACCCATCAGTGGACACTTAAATTGTTTCCATATCTTGGCTATTGTGAATAATGCTTCAATAAACACGAGGGTGCAGATATCTCTTCAATATACTGATTTCATTTCCTGTTGATATATACCCAGAAGTTAGATTGCTGGATTCTATTGAAGTTCTATTTTTAATTTTTTGAGGAATTCACATAATGTATTCAGTGAGAAGCAGAACTTTTATCACTACTCAGTGTTTAAAAATCTGAACACACTTAAGATATATACATATGGGAATTCATTGGAGAAATCAGAACACAGTTAATAACTTTAATGCAGGCATTCAAAGTTCTCTATTAACTTACACAAGTTAGGAGCACAAACACAGTTTTGTATTGAGCAGATACAAAACTGTGTTTATATTTGATATTTGTTAGAATTCATGTAATTGCCTCATTCAGACTTTAGAAGTATATCCATGAACTCAGCAGATCGCCTTTCTAAAAACATTACAGAATCTTATGATAAAAATTTTCATTTTAAAATGCCATTTTTAAAGTTTCTCTGAAGTGCAGTCCTGGAAAGACCCTAACCATAATAACTGGAACAGTTGTTATTCAAGTAATTATAGACAGATTTCCATATGTGTTAAAACATCTTTGTTAGAAATTAAATATTTGTGAGTCTAAAAGACAAGCGGAAGGATAATCAACCCATGAAAGAATTTTATACATAATAGCTAAGAAGGCAATAATGAATAATGCATATGTTTGTTGTTATTTGCATAATTACTTGCAACTGAGTTTCTCATATGTGCCTAATTCTCTAGGGGAAGATAGAATGTTGTAAAAGCCAGAAGATTAAAATAAAATAAAATATGATTACATGAATAATTTGTTCTTTTGAAGACTCATTTCAGTCAGTGATGAAACATTATATGGAACCAGTCTGAGGACATGAAGGAGTTGTTGAGATCTTCATCTAAAAATAACATATCCTAAACATTTAACCTTAACATGTTTTCTTTTTGTTTTTTTCTTTTTACTTAAATTTTATACACACTACTTGGATATCTAAATGGGCAAGAGTTCCATTCTCCCAATAATACACAGCTGGCTCCTTTGGGACTTTGAGTTTGCCTGTGAAATCCCAAAAGCCTTTTTCTTTTGTTTTTCACTGTGATCCAGCTGAACATAATTGTATCTAATAGTTGGTGAACTGAAAATCCCTATGGAATTTTTAGAGAGTGACTAAAGGATCCAAACTGTGGACAAAAACTAAACTATAATTTTAAAAATAATTTTCCGGAATGCTGTATCTTTTATGTCTGAGGGCTTTATTAGAGTTTAGGAGCTTGCCTTTCTCCATCACATGTCTTCATGTGCTTATTGTTTAATCAGCTGATAGGTAAACATCAGTCCTTATATGCATTTGTAAGTTCTGGCAAATGCGTTCTTTTTAAACTTCAAAGTCTTGCCATTTTTGTCAGCCTAAAACATTTGTTTCTTGACTGCTTATTTCTGATTCCTCAACTCCACCCTAATCCAACACAAAACTTTTTTTGTGAATCACCATATACAAGGGCCGTCTGGAAAGTATTGTTAATATAAAGGGAATGGTTTGCGCGACATCGATGTAACCTGGTAGCCAAGGAGCGTGGACTGCAATGCGCATGTATGAACAACGAGGACTTCACTGTACTAGTCAGTGGGGCGCTAGATGGTGTTAAGTGTGCATGTGTACTGTATGGCCATTGCATTCAGAATGACAGAGAGTAGAGCAACAAATCTGAATCAAATTTTGCGTTAAGCTTGAACTTCCTCTGCAAAAACTATTCAGATGATTCGGAAGGCTTTTAGGGATGATGCAATGAGTGCAGCACAAATAAGAGTGTTGCACAAATGAAAGTGTCGCACAAATGCTTTAAACATGGTAGAGAATCTATTGAAAGCGATTCACTTTCTGGAAGGCCTCAGAACACCTGAGAATGTTGAACGTATACGGTTAGGTTAAGAGATGCTGAGAGAACTCTGTGAGGTCCCAAAGTGCCTACTTTGCAGCAAAATGAGGCGTCATTGTCCTATGTACAATGTTTCTTGTATCTTATATCTTCTTTAATAAATGTCTCTATTTTTCATATTACATGGCTGGATAGTTTCAGGACAGACCTGCACATTCAAACCTATAATATGTGTGCGGTGTTTGTCCTTTGAATGATAACTACATTCACTGCGATCAGCCTGTTAGCAGATAACAATAATAAACTTATGAACCATCTGCAAAGAAACCTTCCTATTTTTTCTTGCTTATATGTAGAAACTAAAAAAGTCAAATTCATAAAAGCAGAGAGTAGAATGGCGGTTACCAGTGGCCAGAAGGTAGAGGGAATGGGAAGATATTAATGAAAAGGCACAAACTTTCAGTTATAAGATAAACAAATTCTGGAGATTTAATGTACAGCATGGCTTGCGATGGATGTGCTAATTAATTTTATTTTGGTAATAATTACACAGTGTATAAATATGTCAAATCATCACACTTATACCTCAAATATATATAATTTCTATATGTCAATTAAATATTTTAAAACAAAAGAAAACTATGGAAACTATGGAAATTTACAGTGTGCTTTCCTCTAATATGCTGTTGCCTCGTTAAGAAGTATAATCACAATTAATATCATCAACCAACTCCAGCATCTTTGTAATTACTATTCCTTTCAAGTTGCAAATGCTAGAACTATTACATAAACCATTGTATCCCTTTTCATCCTAATTGCCTATTTTTTTAAAAAAAATAATTATTACAGGTACATAATAGTTGTATATATTTACAGGGTACATGTGATGTTTTGATATAAGCATACAATGTGTAATGATCAAATCAAGGTAATTGGGGGCTCCATCATCTCAAGCATTTATTATTTCTTTGTGTTAGAAACGTTCCAATTTCACTTTCTCAGTTGTTTTCAAGCACAGGTGAAACATAGAGTAATTGTGATGCCACAGTGCACTAGCTTTTATCACTACCCCACTTACCACCAGCAATTGGATACTTGTGGTCATATGCGTGATGAGTGATCCCGTTCCACCCTTAGAATCTGCTTCCTGGAACCATTTGTGGTAATAGTTGTGGTAGGCTAAGTTTCCCCACAAGCTGGTCCTGAGATAAGGGTTTGAGTGAAAAATCTTATTTGGCAGTTTTTCTTAGAGGCATGGGGAAGTAACACAGTTTAGGGATGAAATCTAACATGACATGATGCATTGTTGAGCAGATTACTACTATGGGCATTAAAGGATACATCCTTCTGGGTCCTTTATTGAGTCTGTACTGAGTATAACTCAGAATTTTTCCACCTGGGGTTGTGGAAGCTGTGGGGTTGTGGAGTATTCATTTAACAATTTTTTATTTATTTAGGGTTTCTCTCAGACATTTATTACTTGACATCATGGCCTAGCCCCCGTGAAGGCAAACAAAGATCTGTTTTCAGAAAAAGAGTTTTCAGATTCTTGCAGTAGTATGGTGAAGGCTAGTATAGACTGATTGAGACTGGATATGAGCAATGCACCAAAATTAGAAGTTAACATATACTTCCAATAATATTGTTTATCCCTAATATTTAGTTATCTCTAAACTAATATTCTTTGAGAAATTGTGTTGTAACTATGGTTTTGTCTGTGATGCTGCTGCATGTTTTCCTGTGTGATTGTCTGGAAGAAATGAAGTCAACATTCATCACCTCCATATTCAGAGCTCCTCACAGTCTATGTTCAATCTGTCAGCCTCTAATTAGCTCCTATTATTTCCCTATATATTTTTTTAAATAATCTATTATTTTTACCAAGCCAGTTTCTAAAAGGGTTATCATTCTCATTCCTTGCAAATACTCATCATCCTGACTGAAATGGCCTTTCCGTTGTTATCAGTCTGCATAAAGTCCATGATTTTTGTTTAAAGCATTCTCTCAAGTCCAACATTCCCCACTATGGATATGCAGACCCACAGTTGATACAGTTGACTTAATTTTCTAAAATTTGTTTATATATATTTATATATATCTCACCTTATTGGGCACCTATTGACACATTAGTTTGTGGAATTTTTATAAGCTTATTTTTTCTTTTAAAATGTGTTGTAAGGACATGGAAACCAAAGCAAGTATTTTATTTCCTTTGATTTTTTTTGATTTTCTGGAACTGTTTTGTCTAGCTTTGCAGTCTCAACAAACACATACTATATTAGTGGAAGAATGATTGAATAAATAAGTCAGTAGCATTATTTAAAGGTTCCCCAGAGCCATTCACTTTCTTAAATCCATAGGCAACTCCCTAATTTTTTCACTAAAAGAGCCAATTATAATTATTCCTACTTTAAGAAAACAATTCCTAACTATGTCTATAGAATTACATAGGGAGCTTTTAAAAACTACAATTGACCAGGTCTCATTTTAGATCTACTGAATCAAGATTTGGGAAAGTGGACCTAGAGACGGGCATTTTTTTGTTGTTGTGGAACAAAGATGATAGATAATCCCTAATATAGGGATTGTGAATATTGTATTGCATATGTAGGAGGAAAAAAAATATAGTCATTTTTCTCAATAACGGTTTCAACTCTGTTCTAAAAATCAAATTGTTTTATAACCAGGTTGGAGAAAGCTGTACTCTAATTTATATTCCCAAATTACCAAAATGAACACATTTGATTCTTGACCACTGATTAATTGAAAGACAGACTCAAAATTTCTTCAAAATTACAAATTGTATTAAGGATTAGAGAGCACATATTTACCACAGCTTCCTACATAGTCTTCCAAAAATAACTGATTCTAATTTCCTTCCCCTGAGATTAATTTTTTTTTCATTTGAGTCTTATTATGGCTTCTTTTTCTGCATACTTTCCTCTATGTCGATTTTATATATTTAATTAGAATATTATAATGATATTTGAGCATTATTAAAAATAAAGAAATGTAAACCTATAATTTCACTAGTATAACCAATAATAGTTTTTCCATTTTTTGTGTGTCCTATAAATCTTAGTTGTTCATCTTTTCTTAGTGTTTTTTGCCTACATCAACATTGATTGAACCCAACAAAATTAAATTCAATTAGTTTTCCGCCCAAGATAACAGCACTTCATGTTCTTCTGCTTATCTGTCTCATGGACTGAGATACAGAGATATAGAAAAGACAAAAAACAGAAGTAGAAAATATGATCAGTCTATTATAAGCTTTTCTTTAGATACCATCACAAATGATCACTTCTGAATAATGATCACACATAGTCCAGCAGACTCGTAATCCCTTGCTGTGCCCTTGACTTCTGTATGCCTTTAAACACCTCAGAGGTGTTCCATACTCTGCTTCCACGCTGTCACTTTTTCAGTCTACTTTCATCTGCTCAATTATTGTTCTTTAGGCCACATCACTGAGCCAGGGTGATTGAGTTATAGCATTTAACAATTATTACGCTAAAAAGGAAAAGAATAAAAAAACAAAGTAACTTTTTAACTCAGGATGTCAAGTTCATTTTGTTGTTCCATTCTTACATAAAGCACAAGGAAGATACAAACCAATATGACAGGTAAAGTTAAGTAAATAGAAAACAGGAGAATACAACTTAGAATTAATATACCAACTTCAGAGGTGATTTATTTTTTAGCAAAAAATGAAAAACAACCAAAAAACAATGATGCAAACACATCACTAGATAGACTGGTGTAAAAAAGGGAAGAAAGCACAAATATCCAAAATTAGAAATGAGTATAGGTAAAGGACTCTAGGTTGAGATAAAATATAAATAATTTAATGAGAGCAGTTTGCATCATTCCATAAATATTAATTTGAAAATTTAGGTGGCATTTGTCTCTTTTGTCGGCCTTTGATGAAAGCAGCAAGAGGCAGCCAATTACTAATGATATTCTCAATTTTTCTCACCATTATTGTCTCCATTTTACAGAGAAGTTGAGGCACAAAAGGCTTCAATGATTTCTTATGCAAAGCAGAAGCATCCAACATGAGTTCCCTCATATTACCTTCCCTATACCTTAAAATATGCATGCCTAAATCTTTTTTTCCTCACTGTTCATGCATTAAGGAAGTGTTCAGATAATTTCAAGGGTAAATATTATATTTTACTCTAGATTCTATTCCTTCCAGGCAAATCTAGGTTCTCACTACTTCAGGAATATAATGTATCTTATAGCTAATTTTTTAAAAATTTCTTTCCAGTGAATTCTTTTATATTTTTCTTCCGAACATTCCAAATTTAATTAGTATTATTATCTATACATACACATACACATATATTATAGACCATGAACCTTGTCTTCTTTTCAATGTTCTTTCCAATATTTTAGTCTTAAAATTATCTAATATTCTTGATCATATTTTCCATAATCTTTTCATTTCCCCAGTTCTCGTAAGATTGTAGATCTAAAAACTTTATATTTAAATTAATTAAAATCAAATAAAATTAGAAATTAAATTCTAAGTCACACTAGACATATTTCAAGCTTTCAATAGCTACAAGTGCCTACTGTAGTGGACAGTACAGATATAGAGAATATTCACCATCATGGAAAATTCTGTTGGAGAGCACTGTGTAGGACCCAATTTCCACGTGGGATTTCATGAATGCAAGATTTGCTTTTTCATGTGATAAATATGCATTTATTATTGGATTTAGAATCCACTGCTCCAAAATTAGTAATTGTCCAGAAACATGTAATATTTTTGATGAAAACAAAATAATTAGTCATATCACATAAAATTTATTTAAATAGTAAGGAATATATGTATTTGTGTCTGTATGTTTTTCTCTATATAGGAGCACATTACTAAATACCCCATTGCGAAAATCCTAATATGTATTACTAAATATGTATTTTAAATCTGAACCTCCTAAGTGTAGATTTAACAGTAAAAAAAGGATAATTTTTGAAGGTAAGATTAAAACAATTAAAGGTGAGGATAAAGAAAACTCGTAGAGTGAAAGGTAAGCTTAAGCAATAGAACTATTAATATTTTCCAGAATTTTTCTAGAATTCTTATTTGAAAAAAAATATATTTATAATCTTCTACATAAAGAACTGTACTGAGTTTATACTCACTAGACATAGAATGTCTTTAAATAAAAGAGGGTGTTATATTTCTTAAGGTGTGACTTATGTTATTGGGAATATTGGTCATTTGAGATATGTAAAGGTTATGTTAATAAATGATGCACACTTCAGTTAAGTTTGACACTGCACAAGACATGTGTGATTGATGTTCATTCAGATTAAAATAAAATGTAAATATTAAAGCAAAATACATTTGGTGTTCAGTCTCAGCTGAACATTAAGTTCAAATAAAATCCGTTACTCTTCACTGTTCTTTTGCAAAAGATTGCAATATACAATATTGTCAGTTCATATTTCTGGGTTTACAAGAGTCAAGAGCACATCTAGCGACTGCATAGGCCACATAGATACCAAAATGCTGCTAATGTTAGCAGTAGAGTAAGTAAATAATTTGCTCTTTTTAAGTCAAATACTAAATCATTGGTATTATATTTGTTGTCTTTTAACAATTTAAAATGTGTCTTATAAAGTGGAAGTGTTAGATGGGTTTTTGGTGGAATAAGAACAAGAGGGAAAGTAAAGCCTCTAAAAAATAGGGAAAAAATACAACAGTTAGAAGAAAGATCCTAAAGCTAATATCGATTTGCTTAGAAAATATTGTTTTTCTAAAATTTCTTATGTTACAAATGATTTACTTTTACAAAGGCACTTTAAATTCTAATATAGGCTATTTCATTCCTTAGCCCTTCACAGTTTCATGATTTGGTATATGAAGTTGTTATGGTTCTAAATATAAAAAAATCAAATCAAGCCAGCTTAAACAAACCGACAAACCTACAAAGAAATCTACTTTAGTTATGTAGAGTTTTTGTTTGTAGGTTTTAAATGGAACTCAAGGCAGAACTTCAGCTAGACATTTTCGCCAGAGAGTAGAGCAACGAACAGGAAAAACTCACGTGAAAAGCAAAGTGTACACCCTCGGACTCTCCTCTATCCCTCCTCTTTCTCACTGCTGCTTAATTTTTCTCTCTGCAGATGAGCTTTCTCTGTTACTTGGTTCACATAGCAGAAAATGGCTACCCATAAATCCTGAGTTTTTGTATCTCCACTATTTAAAAGACTAGCCTCTTAGATATCTTACTTGAACTTGTCACCAATTTAATCTCCCATGAGTCAGTTAACCATCCATCTTTCAGGACAGAAGCTAGTCTTGTTTGGAGTTTGGACTAATCACCCAAACTATAACAGCTCATACTTAAATCCATTTTCTTCATGTACTAGAGTGTCTCAAATGGTTATTTTGAACTGTAGCCTCCTCCTTACTGTATTTTATAAGTAGATGAATGGTGTATAGGTATGGAGCAGGGACATTTAAGTACCTGGTATTTTGGTCTTTAAGCACCTAATACAGATAAATGCAGGCCAGGGCACATAAACTATCTGGCCCTATAATCATTCTGAGATAAATGTCTATTTGTTTGTGCAATCACCTGTGAAACTTGCCACAAGATATTTGAGTAGAGAAGGAGGTTGGGATGTTAAAGGAGAAAATTGACTAATTCAACATATAACTTTTAATAAAGATATTTTTTAGAAATTGTTTTTCAATGTTCAGTCTTACTTTTTTCCTCCAAACACATTGGCCTAAGTTATATTCTGCCTCTTTTGTTTTTCATTTATGCAAATGAATGGTATATGGGTATGGAGCAAAAACATTTAAATACCTAGTATTTATGCAAATGAAAAACTGCTAACCAGTGATTAGACAGCCTTGGCTGAATTTAGCTGAATACCAAACAGCCATTTTTAGGTCAATATCCAACAGCACATGCATACTCTACCAGACTTCATTGGAGAACTTATCAGGTTTCTTATTTGCTCATAAGCTTTTGGTGCAACTTATTTTGAAACTGGGCAAAGGTTTCTATCCCAAGCTATTTCTAATTAAAATACATTTCTCCAGCCCTTCTGTCTATTTAAACATACCTTCTAACCTTTTACTACCTGAATCTGGAGAGCAGGTCATAAAACATTAAATATGACAAAGCTGGGAAATGTAGCACATTATAAATACATGAAGGTAGGAGCTCAAAATGTGTGGACTTAAAGATTTTATTTCTTTACATAGGTTTAACTGAAGAGTCTGTTATATGAATCTTTGCTTTAAAGTAGACTATCATTTGTAAGCAAGAAGAAGGAAATGTTTGACTTTACGAAGAAAACATTCTGCCTTAAGAAAGATTCAAAAGAATCAAAATAATGACTATATAGAAATAAGCATGAAATTCACAATTTCCTCACTAAATATTTTTTAAAAATTAGTGTTTCTTATTTTTGTTTAAAAACTTCCTCTTGAAAAATAATATAAGGTGATGTGTGTGTGTGTTGGCATAAATAATAAAATTATCTAAATAGTTGATACAAGTTAGATAAACTTATTTTATAAGTTTTAATTTATTACTTTTAAATTTTATTTACTTTTTTTAATGCCATTTTATGCTTTACTATATGAATTTAAAAATAATTTTAATTTTATCTTATATAAATCCTATGTTGTTTTACTATTGTACTCTAGTTGAAAATGAGGAATCTTAGAAAACCAAAAAGATAACATAGTGGAGGCACCTCAGACAGTAAGCACAAACTTCTGCAGACACAAAACTTACTGAACTTTCAGCTGTGCCAAGTGTGGTGACTTAAATGATAAAGAAAGCACTGCATTATTATCATAATACCAGTACTTGAAAGTGCTTAAACACCAACCACAGTCTCTTTTTTGAGGTTTAGATAAACCTGTTAATTCTTCTAGTGGTAATGGCAATGTTGAGGGAAAACCAACTGGTAGTACACTAGAAAAACACTCCAGGATCATGTACTACCTAAAATTCATATTGGAACATGCAGAGGACTAATAAAACAAAACATCCAACAACAAAAAACCCAAACCAAAACAAACAAAACAAACTCAATGTATGTAAGAAATTTGATGTTAATTGATGAATTAGATTTAACTGTATGTGCATTTGAAGCTGAACATTAAAAAAGTGTTTCAAAAGAAAGACTATGCAAGTTTGAGATCACACAAGGATTTCTGAAAATTCAAGTGAAATGTATTTATGTTTTTAGAACACATTTGCATTGAACTAAATAGAGACAGATGAAAGAGGAATTTGCAATAAGCAAGTAAATAATCCCCAAACTAGCTCTTCTCTTCTGTACAAAATATACAATTTTGGACAGTAAAGCATGGTTTTCTTCCAAGTATATTATACAGTAGAAAAATACATCTAAAATTAGATTTAAAATTTTCCCTGATTCTTCAGTCCATTGACTGCACTAGAAAAAGAGGATTAATCACATCTACTCACTATAGAAATCTCACAACATGTTTTCCAGATAATAGCCTATAATTGACTTAAAGGAGAAGCACTGGTTTGGCAGCTTTGTGAAATCTAAAGACCTCATGTGTCAGATTGGAAATGAGTATCTGCCCACAGATGTGTGAATAAAATAAGGTTTCTAAAAGCATTTTATGAACTTCAAAGTACTATGCAAATGGCAACTATTACTTTTAGTTAAGCATGATACAGAAAGATATTAGAAATGAAGTTTTTCTAATGATGTCAAATAAATCATTATAATCTCATGAAGAATTATAAGATTTTTCAATTGTTCATTCTGAGTCTGCTAGGTGTACCTGTTTTTGGTCTTTGAGATAATATTTTACATTTGCCAGTCCAAAATTTCTAGGACAAATGTCATTTAAATGAACAAACATATGTCATACTCTTTTAATAATTATGTTAATAGTTTTTCTTCATCAATACCTATGCTTCTCTTAATTGTTTTTGAGTTTAGCAGGATGTTACTAACATCACTGGTGATATTGCTTTGTCTAAAATGTTAGCTTAAACATTAGCTTTTTATTGGCTCTTCAGGATTATTGTGGATACTGAATTCATGTATACATTCATTTCACCTTTTAACTTTTATTAAATTTACAAGGTTCATACATTTTTCATGAAGGGTGATTTTATTGGAGTTTTCATTAAAACTCCATAGATAAAATGAATCTTGAGTATTTGTACAACTAATTGTACTATTTAGGGAAAACTAAATTTTCTTGAGGAAATTTATTTGTCATTGACTAAAACCAGCAGTAGAAATTACAACATTAATAGCATTTACATTACATATTGGTTCTCCAAACCTCTGGCTTGATTCAAATCAAAACTGCTATTTATCTTATAATATTTTATTTTAAATTCATAACAGACTGAGGGATAGGAGGAAGGGAATGGGTCTAGAGTTTAACAAAAGCTTTTTAAATATTCCAGTCCCTTTAAATAATTTCAAGTCATGAGATTAAAAGGAACTCTGTAGTGGTTTTAAAATTCCATAGAAAAGAATAAATAAACATTTGAACTCAGTTTTTAATCATTTAAAATATCTCCCACCGCTTGTAAGAAAGTACCTTGTACATAGCAGATGCTCAATAAATATTTGTGGAACAAACTGGCTCCACTCACCAATACCACACCAAGCTTACTAGCCCCACTACACTGCCCACTAGATGGCAGTCCCATACAGAAGAGTCATAAGAATCTGATAGATAAAATTGTATTTATGCCCAAACTTGTTTCTTTTACAACAAAAAAAATGTTTTAAAATTAAAATAAATTCAACTTTTATATTTTTATTTGTGATTTGCCAGTTTTTGTTTTGACTTTTAAAATTAATTTTGAAAATTACAAAATTATAGTTTTTCTAGAAAATAGTACATCTCTCAGGTTCAGGTCCCTCGTATGAAATTAATGCATGCTATAACACTTCTGAGGATGGAGAAAGTGTGAGGAAAGCCAATACCACAGGACCTTTCCTCACTTTTCATGGTACAACTCCTTGTGGTGAGGCTGCGCTGCTTTAGAGGCAAGCACAGCAGAAATACATGGTGCGTAGAGCGTGGTGCTGGCAATGCCTGCTAACCAGTGTCCATGACTGAGGAAAACACAGAGAAGTGGGATGGAGCAGAATGTCCAATAAATCTTGACAAACAGCTTTTAATCCTTGTTTGTTGCATTGTAGTTAGAGATACTATCATAGCTGAAATTGAGGAGCTGTTTATGTATATAAGAAGGTTATTTGTGCCTTCTTCATATTTTTCAAATTTAATATTCTGAGAACAGTGTAATAAAAGTAAGGAAAGAATTACGCTTTTTGAATAAGGTGGACATTGAATATTCAAATATTTAATAGTTAGTGGTTTTAATAGTATTGTTTCCTATGTTTTCTGAAAATTAATAATTTAGGTAATTTGTAAATTTCTTCAAACTTACTTTTCAGCGGAAAATACCACGGGGCTAATGTTAGAGGTTAACCACCCAGCCAATTTTTGAGTCTAGTTAACTTGCTACCATCAGCATATCAACACAACTCTCTTGTTCTTTGTATGGGTTATCTATTGCTTCATAACAAATTATCCTAAAATTTAGCTTCTTAAAAACAATAAGCATTATCTCAACATTTCTATGGGTTAGGGAATTGGGCGCAGCTTAGCTTAGATTGTCTCAGGCTACAATCAAGGTGTCGGCAGGGGCTGCAGCCATCCATGTTGCTGTTGGCAGGCTATGGGTCTTGGCTAGAGACATCTATGTGGACTTCTTCATAGGGCTACTTACAATAAAGCAACTCTTCTCAGAGAGGGGCTTCTGAGAGAGAGAGAAAATGCAAATAAGCAAGTAAAGTCTTATTTATTAACCTAATCTTAGAAGTGGCATCACATCATTTGTGCTATTTTGTATTAAATTAAGGGGAGTCAACAGGTCACTCAAAGGATAGATATTACATAAGGTATTAATTATTACCAGGAGGTAAGAATCACTGGGGCCACTTTGGAAACTGCCTACCATGATTCATTGGTTTTATGATAACTTTCAAAATCTTAAAGTATATGTTCCTCTGAAAAATATTCTTGCAAAAATCATTTAGTAATTATGAAATTTAAAAAGTTAGATAAACAGTACAATGTGAAGTAATATGGAGGGCGTGACTTATCATGTCTATATGATCAATAGAAGAAAAATAAAAATATGTTTATAAATTTTTTCAGTGATGTTATAGATATTGTGGCAATTACTTAATATAAATATCCATACTTGAGAGAAAATTGAAAATATAATTGATTATTGGGTAAGATTAAGCATGGAAAATACATGAATCATTTACCTGGATTATTAAAATCATTCTAGGCTATCAATGTGATCCCATGTATATTTTGTAAAATTTACCACATCCTTAGGAAAACTTTTGATGCAATTTAAAGGATTTTTGAAATTATCTTAAATTTAAGTAATAAATATTTTACTTTATTGTTAATTTTCAAATAGACTATATTTTGTATGGACAAATACATTTTCTATTCTAGTAACAGTAAAATTTTGTTTCAAACAGAGGAGGATTTCTCTTTATTTTAACTTATCCCAAGTAGACCTTGATTTTTGCCGTTTATATATGTTGTCAGAGTATCTTTCTCAATTACCTTATTAAATTTGAATAATGATTTTAAGTTTTCAGGTCAAATCACTTTCATAGATTACATGTGAAAATACAGTAAAATAGGATAATGATAGCTTTGGTAATCTAAAATTCAAGGATCTAGTTTATAAATGGCAAAAGGCCATATAAATAATACGTGAAAATATATTTCTCCTCAGGCTACTAGGAAAGTAAACCAAAAAGAGTTTTGTTTCTGCCATTTGAGAAATCAGAATATGGAACATATTATAATATATAAAATGATAGTAATTTGTCTCTATATCAAGAAGGATTTTCCATTTCTTCAGTGTAATATTGAAATGTATTTGAGCATAATTTAAATTAATAAAGTGAAAATACATCAATAAAGGAAACATTGGTGCTTTTGAAGAATCTAAACTTTGTAAACATCTACAATAGTCTTGACACACTGAATATTTATTTTAATTAATTATGTTCCCAACTCAACTTTACAAATAGGGAAACTGACACTCAGGGCCATGAAGTGGCTTTGTCCTAGTCACAAGTTAATAAGGATTAAAAATTCAAATCTAACTGGAAAAATCCGAATTCTTCCATAGTTTTGTTAATATGTCAAAAACTCAATAAATTTATTCTTCATTCTTTACAAATTTAAACTACAATATTAGTTATTATTAAATTATTATGAAAGGATTATAATGTATAAAATAATATGATATGAATGGAGTGTGAATGCAAAAAACTCAGCTCCCGACTTAGAATTTGACAAATATGATTTATAAATTCAAGGAAGACTTTCGACTTGGGCTGTGGAAGATATACACATACACAAAGAAAACAATAGAATAGGGACTACCTTTGTCTATAGAAAATTTAAGCATATACACAAAACTCAGAATAGTATAAGGTACCCCTATGTAACTACCCATCGCTGAACTTCAACAGCTATCAACCTATGCCATTCTGTTTCATCAACATCATCCCCCACCCCACCCCACACACTTGATTATACTTCTTTAAAGTTTTAAAGATGTGATAGATAGATTTTGAAAGTTAACCCACAAATCTATCAAGATCTAGAGCATTTACATCATCTCCAATATTTTCCTCATTTCTTTTCCTAGTCAGTACTACTTGGCTCTCTCTCTCTCTCTCTCCCCTGTTATTCTAATTATTTCTCCCCATAGATTAGCTTTACTTATTCTAGCACTTCCTATAATCAGAATCATACAGAATGTATTCTTTTGTGTTCAGTTTCTTTGTCCCAGCACAATGTCTTTTTCATCTTAATCATTTTTTATATCAGTAGTTTGTTTCCTTGTATTGTCAGGCAATATTTGATTATGTGAATATACTATAATTTATACTGTTTGTCTATTTATTTGTTTATATATTTTTCTATTGATAGACAGCTAGGTTATTTACAGTTTTTGACTATTATGAATAAACCTGACATGAACATTTTATATAACTATTTCTGCAAATTTACATTTTCATGTCTCTTGGATAAATAGCTAGGGATAGAATTTTTAGGTGAAGGGTAGATGTACATTAAATGTATAAGAAATGGCCAAAACTTGACAAAATGGTTTTGCCATTTTATATTCCCACAAGTAACATATAACCGTTTCACTTGTTCTATTAATATATCCTCACCAACACTTGGTATTGTTAGTCTTTGTATTTTATTTTATTTTAGCCATTCTAATGGTTGTGTAGTGCTATATCATTGTAGCTTAGTTTTAATTTGTCTGATAACTAGCGATGTTGATCATTTTTTCATATGCTTATTGCTATTCATATATATTTCATTGTGTAGTGTACTTCAAGTCTTTTGTCTATTTTATTGGGGTGCATTTGAATTGTGAGTCTTCTATACATATTTTATAACAATTTTTTTGTCATATATATGTTTTGAAAATATTTCTTCTCACTCTTGTCAGGCTTGCCTTTCTATTTTTTAATATGATACCTTTTGAAGAGCAGATATTTTAATGCTGATAAAGTCTAATTTATTGATTTTATTTTTTATGACTTTTTATTTCTATTTTTATTTTTTATTTCATAATATTACAGGGGTACAAACACTTTGATTACATAAATTGCCTTTGCACCACCTGATAAGCATGCCCATCCCCCAGAGGGTGTGTACCTCATCCGTTAGGTGTGGATTTACCCCTCCCCTCCTACCCCCTCTCACCTGCCCAACACCCTATGAATGTTGCTTCCCATATGTGCACATTAGTGTTGA
>VBSM01000483.1:23732903-23762797 GCA_008086735.1 Cheirogaleus medius
CTGTGGGTTGTCTGTTTGCTCTCTTGACAGTTTGTTTGGCTGTGCAGAAGCTTTATTTTAAAGCAATACTTGACTAAAATAATCTCAAGGGTAGTAGCCTGCTGTAGGATGTATTATAATTTGCTACATGTGCTTGTGCTACTCCCAGCAGGAGGAACATTTTCCCCACCAAACTGAATAAGTATTAGTCAATGACACATTTTGGTCAATAGTGATGAGCAGCAGTGATACTCATGGTATTCATGGTATTATTCCTAAGAAAAGAAAGTGAGAAAATGTTCTTATCTCTCTGAATATTCTAAACCTACTATAACATAAATAGAAACAAATAATGGTGGGTTAATCTAAGAAAAAGTTAGATATGAATTATCAAAGCAATGACACTATAGCAAAATAAGTTCCATTTAAAGGTTTAAATATTTTTATTTATAGTTTGTAAAATGTTTATATGTAAATATGAAAATGGTTAAGAAATTTCTAAATTATGTGTTTTAAAATTATATTAATACGAGAAATAATGTTACTATTAGTCTTAGCCACATATACCAGGAAATAACATCTCTCTTCTGTGTCTGTAAAGAATAACAGCTTTCTTTTAAAAGGCTTGGTCTATATTCTAACATTAAAAGATCAATACTCATGAAACTAATACCAATAAAATAATAAATTGATAGGGTATACTATTAACTAAAGTTTGAAAAAAGCTATTTTTTGAGAATTTAGTGGAAAACATTAATCATATTTGAATTCTCTTATTGTACATGTTAATAATATCTGATATGCACTAATTTTGAGGGTAACTTAGAAAGTACAATGTTGGATAATGGTATATAGGTAGATAGATAATGAATGTAAATATTTTAAAGTATATTTGTGACCTTGATAAAATATATTTATTTAAAAAGACTCACTGATCTCCAGCAGTCCCCAACCTTTTTGGCACCAGGGACCAGTTTCATGGAAGACAATTTTTCCATGGATGAGTGGGGTGAGGATGGGGTGTCGTGGGTGGGTGCTGTGTGGTGCAGACTCAGGCGGTGATGCGGAGCTGGTTTCCTAACAGGTTATGGGCTGTTACCAGGCCATGGCCCAGGGGTTGGGGATCGCAGATTTGGGAGAAAGTTAGAGAGAATCAAAACCACTAAAAACTTAGTCGAAATTATGTTTTGAAGCTGATGGGTTTGTTGCAGACTGATATTTTCACTGAGAAATATTAGAAAAAAACTGTTTGAACTGAGTGATAAGAAAAATATAAAAGTTGAGATACAGCATATGTGTGTATATGTATATATGATCTATTTGAAGTTTTATTATCTGTCATCTACCATCTATTTATGTATCTGTTTGAAGTTATTGGAGAGCCTTTAAGACAGTGAAGATTTGAAGAGCTTAGGTCTTGAAAAGAAATTCAGTGCATAAAGGTAAACCCTAAATTCATCACAGCTTTTTTACTCAAAGCATTTGCTGATATATGAGATGGAAAACTTTAGCAGAAAGCTGTACCTCTTAGACTGATAAACTGACTAGAATGGTTGGCTTGCTGCGCTTGAGATACAAAAATTTAAATTTAAGCACCATCAAAAAGAAAGACTTTGTGATAAACTCTCCAGACTTTTCTTTGAGACTTTTGAGAGGCTACACCCTAGAAATAGGAATGAAATGGAAATAGAAAAGTCCTCACAAAATCTGAAGCCCACATTTGAACTAGCTCAATTCCTACTTGTATTAAAGGTGACATTTCTCTAATCTAATTGCCAGCCAGATACAAAATGATTGATTTTTAGAGATTAATTCTGTTGCATTGAGCTTTAAATTATATTTTCATACACAATACCAGCAAACAATAAATAATTACTAGGTATACCTAGGGATAAGAACAAATAACTCAAACCCTAAATAAAAGAGACAATTGAAACAGATCCATATGGGGTTATAAAATAACTTGACATCCCATTCGTAAGTAAAAGAGTGAAATCACAATAGTATTGGGAGTGAAAAATGGGGACATCACTAACAGTGATTCAGATATTTAAAAGACTAGAAACAGAGAGGAAACATATCCCAATTTATTTTAGGTGGCCAGCATAACCTTGGTACAAAAACTTGACAAGGAGAGTACATAAAATTTAGGTTGCAGATTAATCTCTCATAAACATAAACCCGAAAGTTCTAAGCAAGTCAGGAATGCAAATTCGACAGTGTTTGAAAATGTTAATATATAACAATGAATGAAGTTAAGTGCAATCCAAAATAATAAGTTGGTTTACCATGTGAAATAAATCAATATCGCTCACCAAATTAACAGAATGTGCAAAATATAATATAACTGTTTAAAAAGATGTGTAGAAGCATTAGATAAATTAAATACCATTTATGACTTATGAACAAAAGACACAAAGCTTAAACTGGGAACAGAACAGAAATTTATTTATCTGCTGGAAAATATCAATAAAAATCCCCTAGAAACTTCTTTCTTACTGGTAAAATATTCAAAATATTTTAATTAATGAGCACACGTGTGCATAAAGGGAAGTAAAACTCAATGGAAATCAAGCAGGGGGGTGGGGGAGGGGCGAAAACCTACCTAATGGGTACAATGAACACTATCTGGGTGATGGGCACACTTATAACTCTGACTCAAGCATTATAAAAACTATCCATGTAACCCAAAACATTTGTACCCCTGTAATACTTTGAAATAAAAAAAAGTCACTTGATATAGTAAAGAGATAAGGATATCCACTCTTACATCTGTTTAACATTTTATTAGAGTACCTAAACTCAGGAAAAGAAAAACAAATAACTTATGTTTTCCTTATGAGTGAGAGCAAACCTATGGGTATCCATTCTGAGTGTCATAATGAACACTGGCAATTCAGAAGCAGGAGGGGAGAAGGAGGCGAGAAAGGAAAAATTACCTATTGGGTAGAATGTACACTATTTGAGTGATGGGTAGACTAAAAGCTCAGACTTCACCACTACACAGTTTATCCATGTAGCAAATATCCATTGGTCCCCCCTAAATCTATTGAAATAAATTTTTAAAATTATAACATAGATACATTCCTTCAAATTTAAATTCTATAACAAAATCTGTAATTAATATGGGAAAAACAATAAAATAGAAAAAAATTAAAAGTCTAAGGATTTGAAAGAGTAAAATATAACAATAAATCATTTCTCAGACTTTTGACTAAGATCAGTTGTAAACATAATGGTAGTTTGTGTATTTATAAAATCTATAGATATCCACATATAAGTGAATGCAACAAAATCATTAGTTATAAGGCCAATATATAAAAAAAACAATGAATTTTATACATAAGCAATAATTTAAAATAATATTTAAAATCAATGCCATTTACAATATTATGTTTCCCCAGTGCCCTACAGGTATATATTATCAAATTCTTGTAATTATTTTGTAATTATTTCAGTGAGAAAATTATATACTCTCAGAGTAGTAATTGTATTTCCCCTTTGGTCTATTCTGACATATGTTACTTTTAATTACTCTGGAGGCAAAAAAGTGAGAATCTTAAAGAGGAAAGTATCACCTTTTGAAGTATTTGGCTCAGCTGAGTCATTGTGTAGTTTCCAGGCAAGATCAGGTTGTCGTTGCCCATCATCTAGCAAGGGAGGAGGATTGCCTTTGGTGGGTTCATGAGAATAAATATAAGGATTCAAGGTCCTCAGATATGTATGCACATTTGTCCCTTGTTGGTCTCAGGATTCTATTCCCTTCTTCTCAGGGACATGGATTTGGGCATAGAAGACCATTTAAGATTGTATATTCAGTCTTCCTTTAGTTTTTCACCCTTAAGATTAAATCCTTGGCCAGATTTTCAGTGTTGTCTACTATCAATTATCTTTTTATTCCCTTTTCTTTTTTTTAGTTGGCAAATAATAATTATACATATTAATAAGGCACATAGTGATGTTTTGATACATATAATGTATAGTGATTGGATCAGTAGAATGTATATTATAGCATGTTGATTATTTCAAACATTTATCATTTCTTTGTGTTGAGAACATTCACTATCTTCCTCCTAGCTATTTTAAACTACATAATATATTATTGTTAACTGTAGTCAACGTATAGTTATATAGAATACTGGAACTTATTCCTGCTATCTAACTGTAATTTTGATTCCTTTAACAAATCTCTCCCTATCCCTCCTTTCTCCCTACATTTTACAGCTTCTGCTATTCTACTTTTTAATCCTATGAGATTAAATTTTTTAGATTCCACATATGAGTGAGAATATGTGGTGCTTTTAACTTTCTGTTCTTGGCTAATTTCACTTAACATAATGTCTTCCAGTTTCAACTATGTTGACAAAAATGATGGGATTTCATTCTTTTTTATGGCTGAATAGTATTCAGTTGCACATATATACTCCATTTTCTTTATCCCTCTGTTGTTGGAAACGTAGGTTGATTTCGTATCTTGGCTATTGTGAATAGTGCTAAAATAAACAGGGTGCAGAAGTCTCTTCAATATAATGATTTCATTTCCTTTGATTAAATGCCTGATAGTTGGATTGCTGGGTCATATGTTAGTTCTATTTGTGGTTTAATAGGAACCTCCATACTGTTCTTTTGGATTTTTGATAATAGCCATCCTAACTGGGATGAGAAGAAACCTCATTGTGGCTTAATTTGCATTTACCTGATGATTAGTGATATTCGTATCACTATATTTGCTGTTCATTTGCATGTCATCTTTTTACAAATGTCTATTCAGATCGTTTGTCCATTTTTTAATCAGATTTATTTGGGATGTTGAGATGTTTGTCTTTATGTACACTTTCATTACCCAAAGCAGAGCCTTAAAAAACTTACATGCAAGTAGTATATCTTGAAGTTTATCCCAAGAAGCAGAAATGAGAGAGCCAGGAGATTAAGATAAAGAAGGAGCAGATAATGTGTTTATTATCAAGTCTGCTGCTATGGGAAAAGGGGCCTAAATTCCACACAGAGCTTCTGACAACTTTCCAGAATATCTCCAAGAAACTCACTTGAAAGGCAAAAGACCTGAGCATTTGTGCATTAGCTTCAATATCTTATTGGTTGAGGGGTACCCTGGGAATATCAGTTTGCCCCATATGTATATTGCACTTGTGTATAAGCTAGTTGGGCTCTACTGACTTCTGTCTAGTAAGTAGGTGAATAATGAGTGTTTGATGTGGAATGTGTCTGCCCTGCACAGAAGCAACCATCACAGCTGAGCCTGAAAACAAGTGGTCTGAAATGATGTGACACAGAATATTAGAGTTGTCTGCTACTTGAGGTGTCACCCTCTGTCATCTCAACTAGAAAACCTGAGGTATTTTTCATGTCCTCTCTTTCATGGTAGATCCTTTATCTTTCCAGATCTGTGAGCCTGCTGAAAGCGGATTTCACCTTCTTAGACTCTGTTGTGATAAGAAGAAATTTCTTATGAGGTAAAGTGGCATCAGTTGCAGTACTTTGCTTTCTGTGCTTCCTCTCTTTTTTGGATCTTTCTATTATAAAAACACACTGCCTGGATACATTTCCTATGCCTTTAAAACAGCTCTGTAAATATTGATGTAAATTTGTTTGTTTCTTACAGAATAATTGTCGATCAAAAAATACTTAGTCCATCTTTTTCAGAAGTCTAAATGAAAGTGTGTGCTAAAAATTACAGAACAATATTAGCAATTTTCTTTGATTCTTTGTCTCTTCCTTTCTCAGTACTATATATAATCACATATATGTAGGCTATGTGACTGGAAATTTATTTAAATGTCCTTAATTAATTTTAAAATAGATGTTAACATTTAAATATCCTATGATTAAAAAATTAAGTCACTGATGGCTTATTTGAAGGATTAGTTGAATTTTCATTTGTTAAATTTTAAAAATTTGTACTTTTGACTTATTAATAAATATTCTAAGTATTAGAATAACAATTAAAATTTGGGGGACAATAGCTGTATAGATTATAAATTTCTTTACCAGATTATTTTTTCCCTAAAAGTATGTAGTAGGGCTTACTTGTCTGTTGTTAATCCCCTTTGGTCTTTCTGCTTTTGTGAATGAGTAAGGATGTTTAATACAATAAGAAAAGTGTTTGTCTTTTATTCTCTCTATGGAAGACTTAAATATTGTATTCTTTCACCTATTGTACTTGTTCATTATTTCCTTACCAAAATGGAGTCTGTTTCAAGTCTGCCTGAACTTGAACTCTGCACAAGAAGGAAGTTTCAGTATATCAATTAGAAGCTTTTATTTATACATGAAAGGCAACTTAATATGTACAAGAAAGAAAAGTTTGGACCTTTCTCTAGCTCTGTGTGTGTTTATGATCCATTCACATTAAGATTGCATTTCTTTTTCTTTCTGGAAAGGAAATGTGTCTGTATATCTTTCCAGAATTTATACTGCATAATGGACAGGCAGTATTAGTAAGGGCTACTTTTCAGGGTTTTTCACATTAGTATGATTGTATGGCATGCTTAAATCAACAAACACTGTAGAAACAAGCTAGATACCCTGCATCATATCACCAAACTGTCATTGGAATGATGTCCAGGACTAGGAGTCAATCCAAGATAAGCAGGTATAATAGAAGGAATAAACTCACATAGGGAAAAAAAAATATGGTGGAGATGGATGTGTTAAACACACTAGAGCACTTGAAGTAGTGGGATGGGGGATTTGAGTTAAAGTAAAAAAAATATGTTTGAATCAGAGTTTGAACTATGCTTTATGTTGTGAATTTTAATAATGAGACCCACAGAAAATTTCTAGCTGAATTAATCTAGGGACTATTGTTGATGAAGAAAAGTTCTTATATCTCTATTAAACAAACTGGAATTTTAAAATAAAGTTATATTGCCATAATTTTGGAAAGTCTATGAGCAATATTGTAAATTGATGGGTAGATTTCTGTTAATATGCAAATCAAATGCACCCTCACAAGGTGTGATGTATAAATTCAATAAGAAGTCAACCTGGGCTAGTTGTTAACACACAAGGGTTCAAATCTTATGCAAGCATATAGAACCTGTGAGAGAGAGGAAAGAAATCAAACAGTTCATTGAATGCACCAAAAAAGAAGTTTTAAAAGGCAGTTGTCAGTATCAGAAAGATATTAGGTGCTATTGCAAGAATGTGCTGGATCCAGGTTATTCTGTCCAGAGTGGTTTTACTACCTGAAATAAGCTTTTTCTATCTTCATTCTTCCCATGGGATGAAAACCATAAATCCCAGGAAGTCAGCCACAGACTTCCCCCACTGAGAGCCATAAAGGGTAGGGTACAGCACACAAGGAAAAATAAGTTAGAGGAAAAGCTGCAAAGAAGGAGGAAAATGTTCTCTCCTTATGAGTAGGATGTGGATTTTGAGAATGAGAGATACATAGAATCACAGGCACCATGAACCTTTGGGTATAATTCTATAGGGAGCATTCTGTAAGTCAATGAAATAAGAGAACACATTAAGGAATGCTCAATCAATGACATTTTATCTTGGTCTCAGGATCCATTAACATTTCTGGTTATGTTGGTACATGAGGAATTTGAAAAAATTAAATATAGGCTAAAGGACTTTATTAATCGGGGTCTCGATAGGAAACAGAAGGCACAGCTAACCTTATTTAAAGAGGTGTGGGCAGGACCAAGGGAATCAATATGGAATGTGGAGATATGAAGGAAATAGCAACGGTGGAAAGCCCTTACTGCAACTAGTACTAAAGTGACGGTATAAGGAGAGAGGGTTACTTGAATCAATAAAAGCTCAAGCCATGTGAGAGGACCCTCTGACTTCTCTGACCACATATTCTCTTAAGTACTGCCAAAATCTTCATTGACTGATGCCAACTCGAGGCCAGAGGTTAGGTGAAACTAGGGAGACACTGTCTTTAAGTTTATCCCTCTCATCCAATCTCAAGTCACAGAGCAGGACAAAATCATGTAGGGTGGAGAATGAAGCAGGGGGAGAAAAGGGAGAATAAGTATTATAATAATAGAGAACAAAAGATTGATGAAGACATTTTGTTCCAAATCCTAGGATCCTCAAATGACTTAATATTTATTTCTTGTTTATGTGATTTTTAAAAATAGACTTTTTCTAGAGCAGTTTTATGTTCACAGTAAAATTGAGTGGAAGGTACAGAGATTTTCGATATATCCCCTGCCTTCACTCATGCACAACCTCCTCCATTATCAACATCCCTCAACATGGTGGTACATCGGTTACAACTGGTGACACTACATTGTCACTTCAGCACAAAAAGTCCATAGTTTATATTAGGATTCACTCTTGGTATTGTACAATCAATGGATTTGGACACATTTATGATGACATATATCAGCCATTATAGCATTAATACCATGCAGATAGTTTCACTGCCTTAAAAATCCTCTGTGTTCCTCCTGTTCATCCCTCCCTCTCTCTATCCACTGGAAACCACTGATCTATCTCCATAGTTTTTCCTTTTCAAGAATGTCATATAGTTAGAGTCATATAGTGCACAGTCTTTTAAGATTGACTCCTTTCACATAGTAATATGCATTTATGTTTCCATATATCTTTTCATGGCTTGATAGCTCATTTCTTTTTAGCATTCAGTAATACTCCATTTTCTAGATGTACTACAGTTTATTTATTCACTTCCTGAAGGACATCTGGTTTGCTTCTGGGTTTTGGCAATTATGAATAAGGCTGCTATCAACATATGTGTTAAGTTATTGTATAGACCTAAGTTTTCAACTGCTTTGGATAAGTGATAAGGAAGATGGTTGCTGGATCATATGGTAAAAATGTGTTTACTTTTGTACAAAACTGACAAACTGTCTTCCAAAGTGGCTGCACCATTTTGCATTTCAAAAAGGAATGAATAAGAGATTCCTGTTTCTCTCTTAGATTCTAAGAAAACCTTTTAGTGATTTTCTGGCTTCCACTCTTGCTTTATGTGTAAAATTTTGCTAAAAGTAGTCAAATGGATTTTTAAAAACATAAACTAGGTATGTCCTTCCCATAGGACAAGCACTTCTAGTTAGTGTAATATCTCAGTCAGAATAAGATTGAATTTGGCCAACGATGCTCTCATGAGTCTCTTACCACGATCATCTTATGACTTTTCTCCTCATTCACTCTGCTCAAGCCACCATTACCTTTCTACGCATCTCAAAAATGCCACGTTTGTTCTCATTTAAGAATTTTGTCTTTCCTGCCCTCTATCTGGCATTCTCTTTCCAATCCATCTAGAATTTTGCTGAAATGTCCCTTTTACTAAACAACCATTTCGGTAAATTCCCCCATCACTATTTATGCACTACCTTGTTTATTTTACTTTTTTTGAAACATATAATGCCACTAGACTTTTAAAATATTGTTCTCAATTTCCTTTCTGTATTACAAGACTGTAAGCTTCAGAGAGCAGGGACTTTGTCTTATTTTTCCACTGGATCTCTAGAATGTAAAAAAAAATGCTTATATGTTAGTAGCTCAATACATCTTTGTGGAAGTAATGAATGAAGTTCAAGGAGAATATATAAACTTATTAAAAAAAACTCTCAGTGTGTCCTTATAGAAACCAAAAGGGTAACTTAAACGCCTCTTTAGTACTAAAGTTTCAGTATTTATTGATTAATATTAAGTATCTGGAAGGCTTTTCTGGAAATCTCACCTTACCAGGCACTGATAAATTGCTAGTGAAAGACATTAGACATGTGGAATAATATATATATGCACAGCCTCTCCTGAAGAACGGAGCTAATATGACTGTTTGAAACTATCACTAAAGGCGGTGCCCATAGCAGCCAAGAGTTATGTAACCCTAAATTCATCTTTACTGACCAAAGGGTGGGTGAAAAAATATTCTGGAACATAGTCAGGTTATTTGAACCTGAGGCTATTATTAAAGGAAAATGATCCTTGCATGTAGTGAAGGTAAAGCTTTCTTCCAAATCATGAGTTTACTACAGGAATGAGAGAAACTAGCTGTTATTAATGAGTTAGGGTAAAACATTAAATACTTAATGGGTACAAATAGACTGTAAAAACCAGTTAAACCTGGGGAAACAATATGATTTTGAAATCTTAGACAAGGGAAAGACACTCAAGCAAAACAGACTAAATTTTATTCAATGGGCCATGATAACCCAAGATGTCAACATAGAATTTAAGAATAAAATTAAGAAAAACTGCATGGCCTAAACATGTGACCCATTGGAGAACGAACCAGAGTAACATATCCTCATAATACATATTCACTGATATTTTTCATGTAGTATATAGAGTGGCAGCAGGAAGGAGCATTCTCCTATACAAACAGTCTCATCCCAGGCAATATACTAATATTAGGAGAGCATTTCTCTTGGTAAACTCAAGATCATTCCATCTGGCATATATGCAATAATATTTCACTTCATTGAGTCACCTCTCAGATACATTTTATCCCAGGGCATGGGGTGATGGTTAAAAATCTTAGGCTTTGAGAACATTAATTTGGGATGTCTGAAAATATCTATAGTTGCAAAACTCACAACAATCAAAGTATCAGAGAGATTTCAGGTAATATCTGATGAAAAGGACATGGATGGGTGAGTGGTGACTGGTGGAGCAGGATTGAAGAATCTGCAGCTGAGAGGGTGGCCCAGTCATGATGCTGTGGTCACAGAGGGAGGTAGCCTCTTCTCAAGAACCCAGGGGCCTTTCACATGTCAGAACTACTCGTGTAAAGAGGAGTGGGCATGATGCAGGAGATAAAAGAGAAAGGCATTATGTCTTTTGAAAAAGTAACTACATGCTTGCACATATATGTTTTACCCCTTAGACAAAAACAAAGTGAAAACTTCCCTAAAACAAATACAGAGATGCTTCTGAGCAATTTAATGAACACTTTGATAAGACCTAGTGTGAAATTTTGATGTCCAAAAGTAAATGTTCAGTGTTCTCTTATTTAGGAGTCTGGAAAAATTAAAGCCCAACTCCTATACACACAGTCCATCAGCAAATAAGCCACACCCACATAGACAAAGCATATGCATTTTTATTGCCTTATTATTGAATATAAGTGGACAGCCTAAAATAACCATTCATTTGAAGAAAATAAGAACCTAAGAGAAAATAATAAGGTTAAATAGAAAAGACATGACTCAGAGAAATTAGATATCTTAAGGAGAGAAGAGATTATTATATAGCAAAAAAAATTAAAAATTTTAAGAAATAAGTAAAAAACTCTCTAGTATCATTAGTATTTCAGAAAAGTTTAATAATTTAAAAGTAACAGAGTACTACAAAAAGAATATCAGAGAATAAAAGAAGGCTCATGGAAATTAAATACATAGGTGTTGGAATTAAAACAAGCAAAAATATGCAACAATAACAACAAAGAGAGATCCGTAGATCAAGTCAATGATTTCACAAAAAGTAGAACAAAAAGGCAAGGGTAGTAAATATGAGAGAAAATATAAAACATAGATATGATCAATTCAAGGCATCATATATATTAAAACAGCAGAGTTCCAAAAAGAATAAATAAATAAGGGAAAATTATGAATGAAATGATACAAATAATTTTTTTCAGAATAAACAATTTGAGCATTTATATCATCTCAAGATGTATAATTCTGAACTTTCAGAATAACAAGGATAAAGTGAAACACCAGATCCCCCCGTGTTAAAGTTGTGGATGAGTCATGGAGAAGGGAGTAGAAAACCAAAAGAAGTCATAGTTAAGGGGCCAAAATTATATGGGCATATATTTTCCCCCAAACAAGAGTAAATACTGAAAAGAATGGCCTCGCAAACTCTAAGTTAGGGGTACTGATTTGCAAAAATCCCCTACTGAAGCAATCTGCCAAATTTATGTTAAGAGAAAATAAAGGCATTTTCAGAATTGCAGCACTTATTTTTCAAACATACTTTCTTAGGAAATTATTTGAGCATAAATAGCAGCAAAATAAAAGAGTAAATCAAAAAAGAGGAAGTCATGGAACATGGAAAACAGTAGATCCAACTTTGGATGCAATGTTGTCTTTGTATTCTTGACATCTGGACAGATGTATTTAAGACAAATAGCTTTTATTGCATAATAATTTGTAGAAGGAATGTATGTGGAGAAAAATTGGAATTAAAAATATATATAGTCATTGATATTTTAGGAAAAGTGGAAGATGTGATGAAAACAATTTAGTGGGATGTAAAAAATAATGGAATTAATTTTAACTTAACTCTTCTTTGGCATATTTTGTCGAGGCATTAGACAAATAGAAAATGGTATGTATGCAGACACTTTATTTGGCTTTCTGTTGTTACTTATACACAAATACTCACACAATACTGGAAACACCAGAAAAATCAAAGAGCATTTCATTCTGATTACATCAATGTAAGGATATCAATTATTATCATATAAATGTTTATATGTAACTGACAGAACTTGGAAGGTGGTAATATAAATTGATTGGAAGGCTAGGGGCACTGTTTTGTTCATCTTGCTAAATAGTGAGTGACGACCTTTTGTCTACAGTTTATCAAACCAGAAAAATAATCTTTTGTGTGCGTGTGTTTTCAATAGACTGAATATTTTAGAGCAGTTTTAGGTTCGTAGAAAAATTGACTAAAAAATACAGAGTTCCCATTACTCTCTGCCTCTACACAGGTACAGCCTCCTACACTATCAATATCCTGCACCAGAACAGTATCTTTGTTGCAATTGGTGAACCTATATTGACATATCATCACACAAAATCCATACTTTACCTTAGAGTTCACTCTTGGTGTGGTACATTCTATGGGTTTTGACAAATATTTAACAACATTGTCCACCATTATAGTATCATAGTCATCATTTTAAAGTCTATAAATAAAGGCAAAAGACTCAGAACAGCTAACACAGTATTGTAAAAGAACAAAGTCAGAGGCCTGACTTTAAGACTTACCATAAAACTACAGCAATCAAGACCGTGTGATATTAAAAAAAAAAAGACAGTGTGATATTGGTAAAAAGACACATATATTAGTGGAAAAGAATAGAAAGCCAAGACATGTACTAACAGAAATATAGTCATACTGACAAAAGTGCAAAGATAATCACTGGATAAAGAATGGCCTTTTCAACAACTGCTGATGGAACAATAGGACAAATAGATGTAAAAAATAAAAAGAAATCTAGACATTAACATTACACCTTTTGCAGAAATTAACTCAAAATAGGTCATAGACTCTAATGTAAAACACAAAACTATATAATTTGTAAAAATAACATAGGAGAAAAATATAAGTTACCATAGGTTTGGCAATAAGTTTTAGATACAACATCAAAAGCATAGTCTACAAAGAAAAAAATGATATGATGAACTTCATTAAAATTTAAAACATTTAATTCTGCAAAAAACACTTTTAAGAGAAAGAAAAGTCAAGTCAAAGACTGGAAGAAAATATCAGAAAAAGACATATCTGTTAAAAGAATTGTGTCTGAAATATACAAGGAACTCTCAAAACTCAACAATAAGAAAATTTTAAAAACAATTTTAAAATGGGCAAAAGATCTTAGACACCTTAATAAAGAAGACATACAAATGGCAAATGTTAAACATTTTGTGTAGTTAGGGAATTGCAAATTAAAACAACATGAGAAACACCTATACAAATATTAGAATAGCTAAAAAAAAATATCCAAAATATTGAATATACCAAATGTTCAGTAGGAGCATGTGAAGCAACAAGAACTCTCATTCATTGCTGATGGGAATGCAAAATGGTATAGTCATGTTGGAAGTGGCTTACAAAGCTAAACATACTCTTAGTACATATAACAGTGGTGCTCCTTGGCATTTACCCAAATGAGTGGAAAACTTAGGTCCACGCAAGAACCTGCACGTGGCTGTTGACTGTTGATTGATACTTTATTGACAATTGCCAAAATAGGGAAGCAACCAAGATGTCCTTCAGTAAGTGAATGGGTAAACAAACTGTGGTACATTCATACAGTGGAATTTTACTGAGAGAGAAAAAATGAGAGCTCAAACCATGAAAGGACATAGAGGAACCTTAAATATGTATTCCAAAGTAACAAAAGTGAATTTGAAGAAGCTACCTACCATATAGTAACAACTATATGATATTCTGGAAAAGGCAAAACTATGGAGAGTGAAAAGATCAATGATTTCCAGGGATTCAAGGGGAGATGTGGAAAGGGTGAAAATGTAGAAAACAGGGAATTGGGGGAGAGGGCTGTTGATACCATTCTGTATGATACTATCATGGTGGGTACATGGCATTATGTGTTTGTCAAAACCCATACAACTGTACAACACAGAGTGAACCCAAACGTAAACTATGGATTTCACTTAATAATAATGTGCCAAGGTTGGTTTATCAATTACAACAAATGTACCTCATTAATGCAATAATAATGGAGGAAATTGTGTATGTGGGGGGGGGTATTATGTGGGAGCTCTCTGTATGTTTTATGTAATTTTTCTGAACTCTTAAACTGCTTTAAAAAGTTAAGCCTATCTTATTTTTTAAAAAATATTGAAATTCATGCCCTTCCTGCCTTTAATTGTACACACCATGGGGACAATTTTGAGACCCCTTGGATGATTTTATACTATTCAATGGGAGACATATGGACTCAAGAGTCATAGATTAATGAATGTTATATATGCCCTACATCTTTCCCAAAAGGAACTGTGCAGTGGGCAAAGTGTGAAGACGACCTGTGGAAACATCTCCAATTTCATGGCGGATTGGCATAAATACCTTCGAAACTTCCTATGAGTGCTTTTGTATTATCAGCCACTCCAAGGACTGGATGTCTTACACACTTTTTATGTCTTCCTGAAACAGTGTCTGACACTTACTTTACACTAAATATAATTGCTGAACACTCTTAATCTTCTGAGCAGCCCAGAGCTTTCATTTTACAGTATCTTCCTTACTCAATTATACCCCAAACCTGAAGAAAGTGAAAAAAATAAAGTCTTATATTTAGTTCCCTGCTTCTAGGTTTTCTTTGGCCTTTCCTCAAACTGAAGAAGAAAAAAGAAGCAGCTATGTAGGGAATGTTTTTACTGAAACTATAAAACCATTAATGAGGTTTTCATCGAGTTAAGGGAGATAATTTTTAACTTACCTCTTGAAAATGTTTGAAACAGCTTTCCTGCCTTCAAATTCCTCTCTGCAGCATGTTTAACATTTTATTTTTGTTTGTTTTGTGTAGGGTTTTTTTCCCACTCAATCCTTAATCAATTAGTAGGAATTCAATTTTTGTTCTATTGAAACTTAAGCCACCTGCAACTCTTGGAAACTGCCAAAGTGACAGAGTTCTTTAGGACATGTTTTATGAAGAAGACTGTTAGTGTTCTCATGAATACATAACAGTTAGAATGGAGCTTAAGCTTGACTTCATAATATTGAAAAGATTGTAATGTGTTCTTTGAGTTCATGAATTACTGATGTTGACTGACAGATTTTTTGGAATCTCTCTGCAGTGCTTCATGTATCCACAGACAGACAGTAATTGTAAGAGGAGGTTGCTCATGACATTGGATGCATTTTTTCATCATTTTACTAAAGATTAACTTGGGATAAAATGAAATTTTAGTGTAGTATAAAAATAATGGTGTTCATATCAATCTATGAAAGGTTGTTATATTAGTAATGTTCTTATGTAAAAAGCTAAGGCACTAATAAAATATCATCTGAACACATGGCAAGTGAAATATTGATAGTTTATGCCAGCAATACATATTTGCCCCCAAGCAATTTGTTGCACAATTTATTGCCAATTTATTTCTATCTCATTCCTACTAATGTGCTAATATAGCCTCAGGTTTTCAAAATTATTACAATAATATTAATAACTGACTTCTCCATTCTTGCACAATTTCCTAAGCCAAACTTTATTTAATATTTATCTGGATATGATTCCTAACATTTTCCATTTTAAGCAAATTTCCCCATATATGAGATAGATATACCACATATCAGATATATCTAGCTACTTATATTCGTAAAGAGAAGGCCAATTTGGCTGCACATTATTGCATTTGCTTGATGTAAGTTTTTTTTATTGTTGTATATGACACATTTTCATTAACTTAGAAAAGTCACATTGTTTTCACTGTTAGACGTTTTCCATAGGATACAAAAAAGTTAAGAAAAAAAAGAGAAAAAAGTATTCAATGAAAACAAACACAAAATAAGTACTAAATGATAGAGCCAAATTTCAAACACTTTTTTTTTTTTTTTTTTTAGGAAATAATTATCTTATGCTGGTGGGAAGTGTGGTAAAAGAGTAATGTCAAAGACAATTTGTGAACATTACAAGGGAAAACAGTGACTTTGGTCACAGTATATATTGTATTTACCAAAGCTTTTTGTTCAGGATCTCCAAGTACTTTGGAGAAAACATTCCATTAATCTTATAACACTTCTTTAATAAGGGGATATTTGAGCAAAGATATGAAGGAAAAATTCAAGTTGCTTAGCAAATCAGAAGGGGAGTGAGGGTGAGAATCCAGTCTTTCCAAACCTTCGTTCAGAGTTACATAAATTTCAAGTGACCCATCCTTACAGTACAGCTGTGTCCCTGGCTGTAACACATGCATGGGAACAGTGTGCCACATGCTTTGGAATTCTTCAAAAGATTGCACTAAGCATTAATATTGCCAAAGGCCCCAGGCATTGGCAAAAACTCTTTCCATTTGCTCCCCCATATGTGATATTGTTTGTGCCTTTGTATACTTAAAACTGAAAAAATTGTTTATAGGATTTTGTAATGTGTAGGCACAATTTTAAGCGAAGTATTTAGCATTCTATTACTTAGAACAGTCTGTAAATATCCAAATAGATATAAAAATTTTGAAGTTTACAAAACAAAACTGTTCCAAACATCACAGCCACTGTTAAAAGGGAATCAAATTCGCAATTTACAATGCAGAGCAGCTTCCACTTCCTCACCCATGGTGTTTCTTAAAGGGGGACATGAGAAATGTTAGGTGGGACATGAGAAAAGAAACATAACAAATTGACAGCATGTGATACAGAGCCCTTAATAAGCACTAAAGGACAGATTATTCATTCATCCATTCAATAGTTTTCATATCCTATGATGCACGAAGTACTGTAAGAATCAGTATTTTAATTTTCAGATCTTATGTACTTTGATAGAGCTAGTGAAATATTATTTTTCATTAATCAGATTAGTAAACATTAAAAGTAATAACAATTAGAGGATTACTGGTCAGGTATTTTGTAGAATGTCCCTAAGTTGTGATTTTCTTGATATTTTGCTCATGATTATGATGGGTTTTGGGAAAGGGAGTCTACAGAGGTAAAGTGCCATTTTCATCACATCACATGAAGATCATACACTATCAATATAATGTCACTGTTTACATACCTAATTAATCATCTAGCTTGAGATAGTGTCTGCCAAATTTACCTACTATAAAGTTGTTATTTTTCTGTCTCTATCTTCATAAACATTTTTGAAAGAAGGTCACTACACAACCCATGCTGGAGAGGTAAGGAGTTATACTCCTCTTACTTGAGGACAAAGTATCTACATATATTATTTGGAATTTTTTTGTATAAGAGATTTCACTATTATTTTCAATTTATTTGCTTATTTAATCATTCATTTATATCAGTATGGACTGATGATAAGTAAAGCGGGAGGAATTCTCACAGCCAAGTGAAACCTAATGAAATACGATGACTTAAATGCAATGAGTTGTCCTGGATAAGAAAAAGCATATTAGAGAAAAAACTGAGAAAATTAGAAAACTGAAAATTAGAAAATTGAGCTAATAAGGATGTATCAATATTGACTCATTGATTATAACAAATGTACAATACTCATGCCAGAACTTAACGTTAGGAATAGCTAGATGTGGGGTATATGGTAAATCTCTGTACTATCTTGGCAATAATTGTATGAGCCCAAAATTATTATAAAATAAAAAACTTACTAACTTATTAATCCTTATTAACTTATTAACCCTCCTACACACAAAAAATATTGATGTATTTAGGAAATGTCAGGGGCTGGGAAGCAAAGCCATACAGTCTTAGTGGGAATGTAAATTGCATCATCTGTCAATAACTATTAAAGTGTTAGTATGCATGTATTCTTTGGGTATCAAACTTACTTCTAAGAATCTATTCAGTAGAAATAAAACCAAAATGCAATTGTGTCATTGCAGTATTGTTTGTAATAATAGGAAAACAAAAAATAAAATAACTTAAAACAACCTGCTAAATATTTGATGAGTGTTGGTTGAGGTAATTCTTATACTTCTTCATAGGATAGCCATTAAGAAAAGGAGATTTCTCTCTATATATTCATTGTCTGGAAATAGAATTACAATATGATAGAATTATAATACAATAAAATATACTCTATTTTAAAACAGATAAATAAGAAGATATTATACATGCATGGAATTATATATATTGAATTGTTAACAGTAGTTACCTTAGAAAAAATATGACAGGAGTGGGGAATATTAACTTTTATATTTACATCTCTTTCTTATTTGAACTGGTACAACCTCCATTTAATACTTTTGTAATAAAAATACAACTCTTCTTTTTAGAAGCAAAGAATAAATTGTTTCATGTATACATTATCATTTTATAAAAGTTATTCTCTAATTTATTAATATACTATTAAATAATCAAATATAGTTCAAGTTCTTATAATTCAATTAATTAGAAATTATAAAGCTGGGGCCTCTATATGAATTTAAGAGAATTGGACATCACTGAGTCATTAACTTTTTCATTCATTTAATAGTTCTCTAATAAGTGTCTTATCTGCTCCTAATATTAATTTGTCTATGATCAAAAGGTGAATAGAATATTATCTATATTTTCAAGGCTTATTGTGTAGTTGGTGAGATGGGTGACTGACTAATTAATAAAGCAATGTAGGAAATGCCCACCTTTATCTTTAATGGCTTCCTAACTATTACTAATATGCCATTTTTACATTAGAGCATTGAAAATGAGATGTGCTTACGAAATTGTAAGACGTCTGGTATAGTGAAAACAACCATAGATATATGAAAAAAGAGATACATTTGTACAATTAGGAAGGGGTCACATCACAGATATTGTAATATAGTATCTTGGATGGCCATCAGGTTTTATCTTACATGCCAGCTGCTCTCAGTTGATAGTGGCTTTCTGCAGCAAAGTGTGGAGGCAGGTTCTAAGGCAGAATATGTACTCAGTGGGAGTCTGTGGCAACTGCTTGTATTGTCACTTATCAACAGTGTCCACTGGGTAGATGTGACAGGCCTTCCAGGTGTTTGCCTAGGATTCAGAGATTTTTCAATGTAGTTCTGATTTTTCAGCCAGTGCTGTTTAGCAAAATGGTAAGGATTTTAGTCATCACTTAGACAGTCAGTACAATAGGATTGCTTTCCTTATTAAAGAGGTACAAAATAAGTAATTAAAAATAACTATTATGAATTAGATTATGAAACTATAAGGATTGTATGTATATGTGTTCACAGTTTTTTTTTTTTGATTGAAAGTAAATCAGATCACTAAATAAATTTACATAACCAAGCTCAACAGTTCAAACCACAAATAATTCAAAATACAGATTACAAAAGAGCAAAAAAACTTTTCAAATACAGTGATAAATTAGTCAGGCCTGTATTCATTAGAGATATGACCATCAACAAGGACTGGTCAGAAATTTTTGAGCATATAGTATTTAGAATATACAGTGAAAGATAATTATGATTTATTATGTTAATTTGACCAATATTAATTCTAAAACATATGGTTCTAAATCATGTGGTAAACATATGGTTCTAAATGAAAATAACTAGTGCCTGAAAAGTCTATTATAGTGATTGCTAAGAATTAGACCATGAGTACATGATTAGGGAAAATCTGATAAGAGTTTTATATGGTATAAAAGAGATTATGAGACATAGCATGCAATTAAAATATGTGTAGGTATAAATCCTTTGTTATCTAGAAACCAACTAACCAGGATAGATATTATCCCTCTCTGTAAATATGGATTAGGACAGTTATGCATACATTAATGTGTGTATGTACATACACAGACCCTTTCCTCTTTATGAAAGAGAAACAATTTGGGGAAAATAAAAGAGTACAGCAGAGATTTATTTGGTATGTTGTACGGGGGTCAGTATACACACAGCCTCATACTCTTAAGCAAGATTGTAAAATGTGACAAATGATAATCCTGAGTCACCTTAAGACCACGTGATTCTGAAGGGGGAAAACCATCTATAATTAAGGAAACCAGCTACAATTACTGAACTATGCTTACTCAACGAGAGAAAAGACAATTGAAATCTTAAATATTTTAATAAAAATTATTTTATGTTAAAAGTGATTACTCCAAATATCTAATTCCTTTAACAATCTACATATTCCAAGTCCTTTTGAAATTTTAATTGTAGATTCTGTTAAACATTACTAAAATATGAACACTATTATACCTCAATTACAGAAAAATAAAAAGACTAACATTCTAATATAATATTTTAGAAACATGTTTTTTACATTTATGACAATTATCTCACCAATTTCCTAGCTATTTTAATAATTAATAATGAAATATAAAGTAGGGGAGCCAATTTTTATTATGTGTACTCTGAAAGGAAAACAAAAGTACCTATAAAAAATTGAATAAAGAAGGAAATCAATCCTAAACAAGTATCAAAAAGGTATTAATATTTGTCATAACCAAAGAACTATGTAAACATTTGTTACTATATTTTCATAAGATACTTGGTTAGAATGTTTACTGACATATATTTAAAAACAATGAAAGCTACAGAAAAAAATTATGCATGTAAATGTCACATGCTGGTTTACTGAAAACATCATTAAATCTTCATGATGGTAGAAGAATAGAAACTGTTTTCCAGTCATATCAATATGTCTCTTTTAACTGTTAAATAACATGAGCTAATAAGAATAACATCACAATATAAAATAAAATAGTCATGTAATTTTATGTTTTTGAGTTATTTTCTGATTAACAATGTTTCCTAATAAAATATCTCATTTAGCAGCCATTGTGATAGCTGATAGACTGATAGATATCTTAGATATATAATTATTTTATTTCCCATATTTTATACAATGTTACCCTTTATCTCCAAATGTCATTGAATCCCTGTGCATTCAGGTTTGTACAATTTCAATATTGGAGATCACATGAGTATATTAATTTCCTTTTTAGAGGAATCCCTCTACAGGCTTTTCCAAACCCACCAGTTATCCTTCCTTATTCTCATAAAGGCTGACGGCCACAGTCATTAAGAATAGGTTTTCACCTGGTGGGTAAAGAGTCCAACAACATCTTGAATTTAGAGAACAAACTGACTGGATCTCGTTTATTCGTGTGTAGCTGCTGTGGTGCTTTGGTTTCCTATCGTAGAGGGGCATGGATTTTCCTTGTTGATAATTGTTTGCTTTTCATCTTATTATATCGCATCTTGCCTTATACACTGGTATTTGTCTGGTTAGATTTTTAGCTTACTTGGTTGCTGATATTCTACCCAAACTTTTGCTTTCCATAGTAGTCTGGGAACCAGTAATACCACTCTCTCCTGAGTGTGATAACTATGTATTAGTAGGAAACCTAACATAGCCTTAGGGTATTTCATGGACAATTTGGCTAAACTCTTATTGTTTTGTTTTATTTGATTATTTTAATCCCTGAAAATGTTGAAAAATGCTACCTGAGGGTCATAGGCTTGCATTTAAATTCCAATTTATGACCAAGTCTGCCATTAAGACATTCAAAATTGTCCCTGAATATCTTTGGACATTTTCCATTTTAAAACAAATTCTATACAATCAATGAATTCTTTGAGAAAGAAAAGTGTGTTATGGTACATAATGTGTATGTTCCTATATTTATTCTAGTAAAAATGCACCCCTTTAGAAGAAAAGTAAGTAAAATATTTTGGAAAGTAGAATAACTATAAAATAATTTTTTTTCTATGTTGGCAAACACGAAAGCAAGATTATCAGGAAAACGAAGTGTAAATTAGAATTTAGGAAAACAGTGCAACACTAATTAGTGAGTTTAATATGCATAGATAGAGAGAAAGGAATGGGGAAAAAGAAAGGATAGCCTTAATTGTGCTTTGTTTAACTTAGCCTCTGATTTAGCCAGAGCTTTTACAACCAGCTCTTTTATAGCTATGACATCTTTATGCAGCTGTCCTTTTCTCTTTCTGTCTTGGCTGCTTTTGTGCACATTTCAAATGTTTTTGATCAAATGCATATACAGCCCAATGTGTTTTCCCTGAAAGCACTGTCCCTTGACTAGAGACAGCCTTAAAGTAGCTTTCATCAAGAATAAAGGTATGGGAAGGGGGTTTGGAGGATGATAGGAGGCAGGGTGCTGGCTGTGTCTTTAACAGCTTGAAAGAGATTAGAAGGGGGTGACGTGGCTATTGAAAGCCTGTCAGCTGGTCCAGGAAAGTGCCTCTACACAGTGGAAAGATCCATAAAATACCAAAGATTTCATGTGTAGCATTGGTCATAATGGCTACTCCCTTTTTCCCCACTTGGATGGAGTAAAAAGTGAAGTTCTTGCATGAGCTCTGTGCCCCCCCCCAATCTCCTTCAATGCTGGCAGTGACCTGCACAGATAGGATTTCACGTTCACACATATAGACAGGCTGGTCTCCCCTGTGATCCTAGTGTTTCATGGTTATGATCTAAGACCTCGTCTTTCTCCCATAACATAAACCTTTTTTCTTTGAAAGAAAAAAACAGAGGCTGAGCTAGTGAGGGTAGAATATATTACCTCATTCTATTTGAGGCCTAGTGATGACTAAGATTAACTAGACCACTGAATAATTTCATTTAGCAAAACAGACATGCAGCTCAAATTGGATCATTCTGGTTTTATTTCCCCCAGAAAAGAGGAGATAGGAACAAAGTACGCTGAGACAAAATACAAGTAGCATTAATTGGAAGAGTATTGTCTAAGCAATCTCACTAGGATAATCAAAGAATACTTTTGATCAAATTTGAAGCTCTGATATTAGGGAAAAAAGGAATTTTATTGGTGAATTTGAATTTTTCACATCATTCCTATGAATGAAATTATACACATGATGAAAATTTATAAGGTACTTAATAGTGTTTATATTTGATAATAAAACATTTGTACAACCTGACATATGTAACAAATAAGAAAGAAAAAGGAAAAATTAATTTCTTATAAATAACCAATAGATTGATTATAAGCACTGCAATCCTAATGAAAAAATACAGCCTTTCTGTAATATTTCAGTGGGATATTTAAAGTATCATATGAGATAACATATATAGATTCAAGTTATTGGATGATTTACTGTTTTCCTTATGTTTAAAAAATGTACATTGCCAAGCTGTTCTTAGAGAAGACTGATATTTGTCTCAGGAATAGTTTATGCTAGCAATTTATAGATAAAAACTGTAGCCAGTGCTCTGGAGTTAGTTTGTTGAGTATAGGGAAGAGTACAGAAAATTTACAATGGAGAAAAATTTATCTTCTTATTGGACACACACATTCTTGGGTCTTTGGAGAAGAAATGCCAATAGTGCTGTAAATAAATATGTTTAAAATAAATTTTACATTACATTGTAAGAAATGTCTTTAAGAAATGCCACAATTCATCAAGCTTTTCTATTCAGCCTCTAATACAGGCATCTCATTTCAAAGAAAATTATGTCTCTCTTTATCTACCTGTCTTTATGTCTGTTTACCTATCTATCTATTATATATCTACCCATCATCTCTCTTCCTCTCTCTACCTCTTTCATCTATTTATCTATCTACCTAACAATAGATAGATTAATTTATCTCTCATTCATCCGCAAACCTATTTAAATGTTTATCTATCAATCAATCTATTTTTTTTTTACTTGAGATGAAATGTTGGATTAAACATAATCCCAAATTCTTGGAACATTGCTATTAAGAGTTTATTCAAGGATCCTCTCTTGTTTCCTCCCTTCTTTCAATCTATCTTTTCTTCTTCTTTCCTTCATTTCTTCTCTTTAATCCCTCTCCACTTTCATTCCTCTCCCACCAGAAGTAATCATTCTGATACATTGGATATGCATAATTGATTTTCATGTGCTTTTGTTTTATGTGTATATAAATTTAATTTACATAAACACTGTTATGTTACAAACTAATTCTACTTCTTTTCTATTCAGCACCATGTTTTAAAAATCTATTCATGTTTCTGTGTTTAAATCTAGTCTGTTTTTTTTTCCACTAAGTGCTATACAGTATTACATAGTGTTCATGCAGTACACTTTATTGTCTATTCCTCCCCGTGATAAACACCTGGTTTGCATCCAAGTCACTACTAGTAAAAACAGCATTGTAGTGAACTTTCCTATGTATTTTCTCATACTTGTGCAAGAATTTCTCTGGGATATACATCCAGGATATGACTTGATCTAGATCATAGAATATATCTATATTGAATTTAATTTAATAATTTTATATTACTCCAGATAGCTGGGCCAATTTAAACTTCCACAAGCAATGCATAAGATTTTTCAGATTCCCACTTCCCAGGTAACACTTGCGTTATCTTGTTTTCTAATATTTGCCACTATAGTGATTGCAAATTAATATGTCTTGTCACAGTAAATTTTTTTTGAATCTTCACTTCTGTAAAATGATAATTCACATTCTTTGCCTATTTTTTTTCTTATTTTGGTTTGCTACATTTTTGTGGATTAGCAAGAGTTGTTTGCATATTCTGATATTAGACATTTGTGGTTTTAGATATTGCAAATGATTTCTGAAAATAATAAACTGGTTTATTAAATAATAAACTGGTTTGTCCATTGTGTCCTTTTGTTGACACAAAGCCTCCATGAGACGCTATAGAATCCATGAATAATTCACCTCTGTTAACTTTTATTAAACTCTGTTAACTTTACAGATTTATCTCTCACAATAGGATCTTTGATTCTCTTGGAGTGTACCATTTTATATGGTGTGGGATAGAAATCCAGTTTTATTTTCTCCACATAGTGAGCCAGTATTCATACATCATCAAGTAAATATTCAATTGTTGGCAAATTGAACCATGTCTTATTTAAAATAAATGATTTTTCTTTAGAAAACATACAAGCTAGAAGGCAATGAAGTGACATTTATAAAGTGCTAGAAAGAAAAAAAAAATATATATATACATATATATATATATATATATATATAATCAACCCACGATTGTACCCAGGGAAAATATCTTTCAGAAATGGAAAAAATAAATACATTTTTAGACAGATACTGAGGGAGTTTATTGCTTGAGGCATACTCTATAAGAAAGGTTTAACATTTCTTTAGGTCCTAACGCTACATGTGTAAATAATATCAGATATACTCTAATTAATTAAATATGTATATTGTAAGCCCTAAGTCAACCACTAATTTCCTTAAAGAGAATGAAAAATAAAATGGACTCATAAATATTGCTCTAAAAAACAAAAAACAGAAAAAAGAGGAATGATTAAAAAAAAAAAATAACACACATAACAAATAGAAAACAGCTATCAAGATGGTAGATTTTAACCAACAATATCAATAATAATATTAAATATGAATGGCCTAAATACACTAATTAAAAGATGAAGTTTGTTAGATTGAATTAAAATAAAAACAAATCAAACTATATGCTTTATGTAGGAAACCATCTTCAAATATAAAGGTAAGAAAGGGATACAAGTAAAAAGAAAGGCAAAAGATATACTATGTCTATAACTGAATTTTGTCCCCCTAAATTACATATGTTGAGGCCTTAATTTCAAATATGACTGTATTTGGAGAGAGGACTTTTAAGAGGTAAATAAAGCTTAAAAATGACATAGGGGTAGGGTTCTAATCTTGTAGGGTTCATGGCCTTCTAAGAGGAAGCAGAGAGAGAGCTCTTTCTCTTTTTTCATACACATACACAAGGAAAGGCCCTGAGAGCATACAGCAAGGAAGTGGTCATCTGCAAGTCAGAAAGAGAGCCCTCATCAAAACTCAACCATGCTGACATATTTATACCAGATTTCCAACTTCCAGAACTGTGAGAAAATTAATTTCTGTGCTTAAGACATCCATTCTATGGTATTTTTGTTATGGATGCCTGGGCAGACACCATGCAAATTTTAATGAAAGGAAAACTAGAGTGCCTATTTTAATATCAGATAAAATAAACTTCAGAACAAAGAATATTATTGGAGACAAATAGAGCCATTATATAATGATAAAAGGATCAATTTTTAAAGACACATGCAATTCTTAAGTATTTTGTACCTAAAAACAGAGCTTCAAAATACATTAAAAGGAAAAGATAGAACTGAGAAAAAGTGAAAAAAATGCACAGTTATATTGGAATACTTTAACCTTGCTCTTGCTCATTGATAGAACAAATATATACAAAAAATTAGTAAGCATATTGAACAATGCTATCAACAAACTGACCTAATTACCAGTTAGAATTCTACACCTAAGAAAAACAGAATACACATTATTCTTAAAGGCATATAGAACTTTCATCAAGATAAAGCATATCCTGGGTCATAAAAGAAATCTAAAATTTAAAATAAGGAAAAGTATTCTAAGTATGTTCACAGATAATAACTGAATTAGAGATAAGAAACAGAAATATCTGAACAATCCTCAATGTTTAGAGATTAAATAACATACTTATAACAAATACATGAGTCAAAGAGGAAGCCTCAGGGAAATTAAAAAAATATGTATCTATATAATTGAACTGAATGAAATAAAAATACAGTATATCTAAATTTGTGATATGTAGTTAAAACTAGAGCAAGATCTGAGATCAGTAAACTTCCACGGCAAGAACTTCCACCTTAAGAACACTTTTCAAATGTGTGGGGATTTTATGATTTTTTTATTTTTTATTTCCTACTAGTATTCCTTGGTGATTAGAAAACATTCTCTGTGTTATTTCAGTATAATAATTTGTTTTGAGATTTTCATTATGACTCAGAATCTATTCAATTATGTTGTATATCCCATGTGCATTTGAAATGAACACATACTTTTCATATTGGGCTGCTTGTCAACTAGGTCATATATGTGAATCATGTTATTTAACTATTCTATATAACTGATGATTTGTTCCTGCCTGTTATTTAACTATTCTATGTATATAATGGTAATTAATGAGAATGATTTATTAAATGTCTATGATTGTATATTTGTTTATAATTATGTATTTATTTTTTTACACTATTTTTGGGCAATATTATTAAACGCATGCAGTTAGCCTCCCATGTTCAAAATTGGACTTTTGTTTCCAAGTAGTTAGTTGTTCACATTTTTTCTTAGCAGTTCCTCACATCTGTGTTGCCTTCATGGTTTTGGGTTATTGACATTTCTCTGTGGTTGATTTTCAAGGAGAGAGGCAGTAACTGAAGCTAGTTATTCATTTGTCAGGAACAAGAAACCAGATCCATAGGTTTACTTTTATGCATGTCCTCTAAACTCTTTATCAATTAGTTATATTTATATACATAAGCATATCCATATATATATGAGTATACATGTGCATATGTGTGTGTATATACAGAAGTATTGATATTGATTTGTATATTTATAATATACTGTCTTGGCTTACTTTTTTTGTATGCAATGATGTGACTTTTTAACCCATGTATAGTGTCCTGCTGAATGTTTTTATAGGAAAACTATCCAAATGTAGGACTGAGTTTTCAAAGGCTATTACTTAAACTTGTGATTGGCCTGATGCCGTTCCATAAGTAGACATTTCCTTGAATTGTGAGCAATAATTGGACACTGGAGAGCTATTATTTGTGGGGCCTCTAAGTAAATTTTGTTTTAATGCAAAGCCAAAGTGGTAAAGGGTATCTGGAAATATGGCTCAGTGTATCTGAATGTAGTGGTTTTGTATGGAAAACACATTTCCTTTACACTAGGGCAAAGCATCTAAAAAGTTGGCTATATGTATAATCCTTGATACTTCTGGATAATATCATAATCAGAGATACAAAAAAAAAATAAGTGCATTAACATCTCCAAAGCAGTGCACTGTGTTTCTTGCCTTTTTATAGTTTATGTTTCTGACATTTTATTGTATAAGAATCTATTGTAATTTAAAATCCATAGTTAATAAGCATCATCTATGGAATATATTACCAGTTGTGAAGTCTTTTGAAAAGCCTTTTTGAAACAAACAAAGTTACTAACTAACTGGCTCTGCATTGAGAATTTTATGTGTTTTTCCTGCTTTTCTTCCTCTAGCACCAAAGAGTCTATCCGGATAGTATCTAAACAATAGGCCAATTAGCTGGACTGTGTCTGTGTCTGGATGCCTCATGGCAAATTTAGGAATCTGAGGGGAAAAGTCAGATAAGAGATGGGAAATTAAAGGTGATAAAAGAAGCTTAGTGTGTTGGGAATGTCTCAACAGAAACTCGTCTAGATGAAGTCTGAGGATGGAATACATAAAAGAAAAATACACCAAGTGTATTTTTATGTAAATACTACCTGTACCCACATATGTAAAAATATATGACTCAATGATTTTTTTACTGTGAATTCATGATTTATTTTGATTTTCAGATGCATTATTTTAAACAAAGTTATTAGGTCATCTGACCATTAAGCAAACATAGTTTAGGCTTGTGTTATTAACAATATCAACCTGTTAAATTCAACCTTCACGAAAAACATAAGTATAAAACTGAAATGGCACTTTGTGTGTGTGTGTGTAACAGTTGGCTTGGGCAATACAAGTTAAGTAAGATATAGGAGTGTTCATCTTCAGTCCTTCAACACTAAGAAGCAGCTCAATGCTTGATAGCCTTGTTGATTATGTGTTTGGTTACGTGTTCATTCCTCTAGTTGTCGTTTCATCCTCATCTTGCAAATGCCTCTTTTCTTTTGGAAACCTAAAGTTGTCCCGTCTCTGATGGTAGAATGCACCTTTTTGAAAATCAGCTCTGAATTTTCTTAGTGTCCCATACTTTAGCATAGATTTATTTATTCATACCAAAAAATAGTATTTTTGTTCCATATCTGTTGCTACTTATTCTACTAATCTTTCTTGGTCTCTGGCTTTCAGTCTGTTACAATACACTGATATTAAGTTATTTCTTGTACCACTTGAGCTGCTATAACAAATTTCCATGAACTGGGTGGCTAATAAACAACAGGAATTTATTTTTTATAGGTTTATAAGCTTGGAAGTTCAAGATCAAGGCACCGGCATATCCCATGTCTGGTGAGGGCTCACTCTTCAGGCTCATAGACCCTTCTCACTGTGTCCTCACATGTTGGAAGAGGCAAAAATGCTCCCTCAGGCCTCTTTTATAAGGTCACTAATACTGTTTATGTGGGTTCCATCCTCATGACCCAACCACCTCCCAGATGCCTCTCCTCTTAATATTGCCACATTAGCTTTCAATATATGAATTTGAGGGATACATAAAAAGTTAGACCACAGCAGTTACCCTCATTTGGGCTCTGCATATGTTCTTGATTCAATACTTTTCTTTTCAAAAGGTTCCCTCTAAAATAGATCTCACGTTTCCAGGCCCTGTATTGAACCCTGCCTTTGGATCAATGATCGTGCTTGGGAGATCTGGTTTTGCTGGTTACAAGTTGGTTAGTCTAACTTTACATCTAACAGCAAGATAATCCTGAAATTACATTCCTGGTTGTTTCCACTCACAAAGTCCGTTTTGACTAGCAGTTTATTCCAAAAGATTATGAAAGTATTATAATTTATCTTTGTGTGTATGTGTATTTTTTCCCTAAAAGTATGTAATTAAAAAACTTCTCACAGGCGGTGGCTCACGCCTGTAATCCTAGCTCTCTGGGAGGCCAAGGTGGGCGGATC
>VBSM01000483.1:23762897-23780280 GCA_008086735.1 Cheirogaleus medius
AAAAAAAAAAAGTACTTTTTCATATGTTTTACATGTTTTACTTTAAAAACCTTACCCCATTGTATTTTAGGTCAGATGAGAATTAAAGTCCTGCTATTTGCCTTAAAACTGATCTTTGGTTAGAGGAAAACATCTGAGCAGTAATAATCCTTTATTTTCTCTTTTCTTATTCTCTCTCCTACTTATTCTAACTCCACAATATTCAGGTTAAATATATGTTGCCAGGGATTTATTTTATGTTCATTTTTTTAATAAAACATTAATTTGTTTTTCTCCTGTGGATTTAAGCATCAGCGACAAAAAACAACAGTAGATCCATTTTTAATATTGATATTTCAATATGAGTCTTTTGAAAGAGTGGACATAATCATTAGTTAGGCCTGCTTTGGGTAATTAGTGGGAAACTTTCTTTTATCCATCAACATTTACCTACAAGATAATATGTTTTTTATTGCTCACATGGAGCTTTTTTGCCTAAACCTAGACTCTGTCCAAGAAGGGTAAGAAATTATGTACTTAATAAATGTACCATATATACTTATACCAGGTAATAAAACAGAATCTTTTTGTATAACTGTGCTCACCAGAGAAATATGACAGAAATCTATGGAGTTTCTGCTGGACTAGAAATAATAAAAGGACCCAATAAAATTATGATCAACAGTCCAACAAACAAGTCCATAGTATGCATCGTGTGGTTTTCTGGAGGCGAATGTAAAGCCCCCAGATCTTCTCATACATGCTGAAAGTGAGAGATAGAGTGGGCATTTTTTTCTTTATAACTTTTCTTATAATGTTAATCTGCAGGTTTGGAGATAGGATAGAGTACAGAGCTGTTTTATTATATTATTCTCTGATTATAAATGTGATAGCTCTGCCCCCCCCCCCATATATCTTGTACACTGTCTGCTCTGTGCATGTTCCACTTGCACCGCAGCTGAGAGACCGGGAAAAGCAGCCTGCTCTGCATTTTATACCCAGGATGCATGACTCGCTTGGCTCAAGCATTGAAGGGCATACTGTTTCTAGGGGTTCTGGAACAGAACCCAGGCTGTTCTGGTCAGCCCCTCCCTATCTCAAACTGTTACATTCTCAGCCTATTCTACAGTTATTCTTGATAACAACAAGCAAACAATGTGGGGAGAACTCAGTAAGTCCAAGGTTGCCCAGAGAACTGTCTTACATCATGCAGACTACAGTGGATATTACCAACTTTCAGTGACAGGAGGTAAAAGAACTTTGTAAAACAAGAAGCAGAGACTCAGAAAAGCAAACTTCAGGATCTACCAGTTAAATCTCTGTGTGATATGTACATAGAGCTCATTGCTCTTGAGGCCTCACTTCCCTCACTGACTGGGCAACAGCCTCAGTTTCCCAAAGCATAGCAACTGCAGCATGATAGCATGATAATTAGTCATCAAAACTGAGCAACTGAATGGGTATATTTTAATATTCAGCACTTTCTCAGAAAGATTGCCCTCAAGTTATCTACTCACTAACAGAAAAAGAATAACATTCTGAGAAACAACCAAAGAATAGTACATTTAAAAGAGTGGCATTTCAACTTGAAAATATATCTCATAAGGCACAAATTATCCATTGTAGTGAATGCCTAAATGCAAAAGTGCAAAACTTGTTTTGTTTGCTTTGAATTTTTCATTTTCTCTTTAAAATGTTCAATACAATATTCTAGTTAATGCAAATTAAGCAAAGCCCATGATGTAATTGCATACTATCCTTATAAAGAATGAACAAAACTTTTGTGCTTCATGATGTGTATATATAAAGCCAGATACCATATGAAATAAAATCTACCTGTCAGTATCAATAATCACATGTCACAATTAGGGTGCTTTATGAGATCTTTAATGAAGAACCTCTCAGGGTTGTTTTTTTTTGCCTCTAATTGAATCTATTTTATTAAAGTGTGTATGAATGTCTGAGTTATTGACATACTGGAAAAGATTCTCAGGCTGAAGACTTGGGCTAGGCCCTGTGCTGTTGATATTGCCACTTACAGAGTTGGAACTAGCTCAGCACTGTTGTTAATATTATGCCAGGTTTATACAGTTGTCCCTGTGCTTCAAAGAATTCAGTTTCCCTGTCCAGACTTAAAGGAAAAGAACTTAATATAAAACTGTGAAAGAGTAATGCAATACATGTAAAGACATTTTACAAGACTCTAGCCAGATCTATCCCCAAAAGATTTGGTGAAATTTAAAGTAGCACAGAAGAATTGATTTGGGATCTGGCAATAGTTAAAGTATGAAAATCCAAGATTTTATATTATTGTAGCTAACAGGAGAAATTTCAAGAATTACAGACATTTGCAGCTTTTCCAAGATCTTTAAACAATATCGATAAAATTCCATAGGCCAACTTTTCCACTTCGAAACTCAAGAATTAAATTTTAAAATCTAAATATAATAGTTTTAGAAACTTTTGCTTCTCTAGAAAAAATATATTATCTGTTTTTTCTACAAATTGTTAACTATTAACATTAATGACTTAATTACTATGCTTCTTCAAGAAAAGAGTTCTGATTTTCTAATGTTTTATGGAAAGTAAAAGTTCAATATACTCTTCAGAATGGTATTAAGACATTTCTCATGCCTAAAAAGCACAGCAATGATGTGGCACCCCTCCTATCCTATCTATAATAGATGTTTGGATGATGCCAGGAGAGAAAGTATAGAGGAAACATTTAGGAAAGTAACTTCAATGTAACTCCGAATTTCTTGTGTCTCTAAACATCCAAGTAATCTTTATTAAAGAATGACAATTAACTGGTTATAAATGAAATGCGTTTTTAGCTTCTCAATATAGATCTGCTTAGCATGGCATATAAAAGTCTATCCTATCAGACTCCAGCCTATGTTTGCAGCTTTATTCTCTGGTAGTCCACCTTTGTACCCCCTGCTCTAGCAACAAAAATTCTGTTCCCTGAATTTGTCATGTGGCTTATATTTCCATCTTTCCTGAAATTATATTCCCTCTAAATTAAATTCCCATCCATTATTTTCCCACTTGAAAGCTCGGAGCCTCTTCCTTCAATACACATTTCAAATACCAGTGCCTATGCAGCTTCTCTGCCTTCCTAGTCCAAGTTAGTGACCCCCACTTCTGTGTACACATAGCATTCTTTTAAGTAATTCTATTACAGTTCATGTCACAGTGTATTTATTCAATTGTTTTTCTACTTGTCAGTTAGACTATTACGTTAAATCCTGCCTTTTTCATCTTTTTGTATTTCTTTCTCTAGTGCCCAGAACATACTGGGTACTGATAAGCGTTTAGGGATAATCTGCTTTAGGCAAATATCTGATTAAAAAAATATTTGTTTTTAAAGAAGATGTCACATTACCATCTCCATATTTAAGATTGCTTTCCTTGAATCCTTCTACAGTTTTTAGCACAGAAGAGTTGAGAGACTCGCAATTTATTGGGTTCATAATTTTTATAATATTTCTAATCAGTATATAGTTTTTCTTTTTTAGTACTTAATGATCTGGAAATGTACTTAATATGTTTGAAAATGTAACTATAATTATAAATTTATAATTCTAATGAAATTTAGGACAGTTATATTTAAAAGGACATAATCAGCTCATTAAGAAATTAAGTCTTTTACTTGGACCTGAATCTGTATAAAAAATTAAGATATAAATCAGATCCATGCCTACAACTCTCCCTGAAGTATAATGTTTTACCTGTGCTACTTCATATTTTATTTAGTAACTTCTGCTTATGAGTGTTTTACCATTACCCAAATAATATGTGAAATAATTATACACCTTCAGTTATGTCATTGAATCTTTTCCTGAATTTTCTAGTTGAAGCTCTTTGTTTTACATTGCATATAGGTTAGGAGCTCTACCCATCAGACATTTGGTTAGCCATGGTTAATCTTTCTCTGCATATATTATAGGAATTAGAGAAAAGTTAAACAGGCTTGAGAAATATGCTTTACAAAATTAAGTTGTTCATAGTTTTTGACAGTTGTATAATTTCAAGTGTATTACATTTTTCATTCGGCAGCAATTTCATGTACTGTATCAATCACAATTTCGACAGCACAATTTTTGTTTCAGACCACGTGTAGGGAAAAAGAAAAGGACATTCTGTGGTAAAAAAGGAAAAAACAGTTTGTAAAATTGTTAGTTAAAAAAATTTCAACAGGTTTTTTCTCATCATTATTATCAGTGTGAATCTTCACAGATAGGCTAATTCATTGTGGATTTCCAAAACAGTTGATATATGAAACAAATTTGCTCATATAATTTTTTTGAGGAGCATCTTAAATAATCGATACTATAAAAAGATCTTGTGTTTCTCTCAATACATTTTGGGAAAGTTAGTACAAATCAAACTTCCCTACTCTAGGTTTTTTGTTTTGGTTTTGATCTAATATTCCTGTGAAGTAACAGCAATTTTGTTCCATGTAATTTTATTCTTTTATTCAATAACTATTTTTAAGAAAATTAATTTGTGCCAAACACTGTTCTAACACCATGTCTACATCAGAAATCAAAAAGAAAATTTTATCTTTTCTTATAAAGCTTTCATTTCAGAAAGATTAATTTACTTATCAAATTAGGAGAGGATTAAATTTCATTCTTGAAATTGCAGTGTGTGTGTTTGCACACATGTGTGATTAATTTCAGTCCCTTAAATTTGTATATGTGTGTGTGATTTTGTGTTTTTTAAATCCTTAAATGCCGTATATCATGGGAACTCTAAAAGTGCTGCTGATTGTCACAAAAATATGCTGAGCCTAGAAAATGTAACAAAACATGCAGAGAAGTCACGGTTTAATAAGCTTCAAGGGTCAAATGTCTGAAACTAATTTTCTTCAGTTAGAAAATTGATTTAAGCTCAATTAAATTCCACTCGAAAAGTTATATTTGTTTTTCTCATTTTTTTCTCTACAGGGGTAAAAATACAACTTATCACTCTATGGAGGAATAATCATTAGATCAGGGTCAAGAGACCTACATTACATGAATACTTTATAAAGAGTATTTATTAAGCATGACTTAGCTGTGTGCATGATCATGTGCAAGTCACTTACATATTCATGACCTTAGTCTGTTTTTCCTACATAAAGTGAAATGACTTGGCTGCATCCACTCTAACATATTTTTTTCAATCCTGGGTTCTGATACTAGAATCTAAATTTTGGAATGCTTTTGTGTCCCAAAAGAAATAATAGTATTTGTTCAAAAAATTTAGAGATAATGCTCTTCTATTCATGGAGATGATACCATCTAAAGGTATAATTATCTTCATCTGTGCAAAGGATTCTACTATGGGGACTACATATTTGTGGGCAAGTATATGCCTAAACGGATGCTTTTTATGACCTGGGTAGATGCTTTATATGTATGGGGAATCATTCAAATTGGCCAAAGTATAGATAACTTTTCAAAAATTATTTTAATTTAATCTAAATATTTCATGACTATTTAGTGCAGAACACAGTAAAGAGCATAGAAGCAGGAGCCTGGAAACCTGAGTTCTTTGACTGTCTCTGTTCGTGTACTCCGTGACTTTGAACAAGCCATTTTATCTCTCACAGCCTATTTTCTTATGTGTGAAAAAGGAGAGTTGAACTCGATACACTTCAAATCCCTTCCAACATTATACTTCTACATATGTATTTGAGATACGTGTTTCGCCCCCTCCAAAAACTGATATAACAATACCTATTTCACAAGACATCTTTGGTAAATCCCTTTAAAAATTCTCTAAGGACTGACACCCTATATAACGGGATAAAAGAAATAATATTTATAGAGTATTACATCTTCTGTTCCAGATTTATCTTCTGAAAGATTACTGAGCAAATAACTCCTTTTATCAGCGTACATTGTGGTTTCTGCAGCTGTACTGCTTACCATACTTGTTCCATGGACTGTCACAGCAACTGAGCCTTGTGATTTTTGACTTGGCTGTTAGGAGGAAGCTGCTGAGTGACTGGAAATGAACTCAGCCTGGGAAAGTTTATTAAGCCAATATGTGAAAGAACACTTCAGTTATCTTTCCCAGATACCACATTTAACTATGGCCATAAATAATTTTTTATTCTATTTTGTTCTAAAATAATCCTAGACTAATATAAGCAAATTATACTTATCGTAGGCTGCTAAAGACCAAAGTTAATAGATTGAATATACGGGAGGAGTTTTGAGTGGCCATATTTCTTAGTGCACTTTGGGGTTCAAAGAAGGTCTTGGATGAGGCCCAGGATGTTTCAGCACCTTTGTAGTTTCAAGCAGGTATGACTTATCAATGGCAATCTAAGTATTGGAAGTCACTGATGAAAACAAATCATATCTGCAACTAATTGAGAAGGAATTAAAAGCAATTTACTCAAATCATCTCTCTATGCTATCATGATCCCAGATAAATAGAGAGAGGAATAGAAAAAAAAAAATTGGAAGTATTGGTTTGCCTCTCTCACTCATTCTCAGGAATGGATGTCATTTCTCTTCTATGTAGTCCAATATTTCCTCTCTGGATTATTTTATCAAATTGAGTTGCTTTTCTTCTTTATTCCTGCCTTTTCCTAGAATAGATCATCTCCAAGAAAAGATTGATGTGAAAAAAAGATTGGTGTGGTTTTTCTTTTTCTTTTTCATTCATATAAGCAGGATGGATATGAATCATTCAGGAGAATCCCTTTTTATGTACATTTGAATGCTTATCAGTCACCTAAGACCCCTTCCTAGCTCCCATTGTATGTACTATACACATTGTTTACTCTAAACCAATCGTAGTGACTTCAGGATTCTGAGGTCATTCTACTTGTCTTGCCATGCATTTGCATATGCTGTTTCACCTCTAACTACAATGCCTTTCTGTTCTCTAACTTTGATACCAAGATCTCAATACTCATCCTATTTTCTGACATCTTACACCCTCTTGCCAGATGGTAAAATATATCTATGTGTCTATATATTTAAAACTTTCATCAAATGATATTATAAATCATTGGTTATTAATCAAAATATTACTAATCCTAGATATGCTCATCATTTTTTTCTTAATTCATTTGTGAGCTCCAAGAATGTCAGGGCTCTGTCTTCACATTTGTATATTTTGTACCTAATCCAGTGCCCAAATATAAAGGACACTCATGCTCAAAAAGGGAGAAAATTTAACAAATGATACCTGGGATTTTATATAGCGCACAAGACATAATTTGGTAAAAATATAAAGGCAATTCAATACTGGTCTTGAGGTTTGGTTTTTGTTCTATCATTATTGTTAATCTTTGTTTAACAATTGGAAAAAAAAAAAACCATATTGAAGTAAAGGGATGTCGTAAAAAAATTGCTTTACTCAGAGATTTTGAAGTACAATTACCCAGTATAGTATTTTGTACGTGTTTAGAGTACTTCCGACATTTTCGGCTGGGAGAAAAAGACCTGACCTAAAAGGGAATGGAAATACTTTTAACACTGGGAGGGATCCCTTTTAATGAGGAAGTTGGTGATTACCTGAACATCACTATAAGATTCTGTTACTAGTTTAGGTGCTTCAATGAATAAAAATAAAAACACATGAGGACTAGAAGCTTTTTTATGCACCTCCGCTTTGGGAAAGGATATGGAAATATGGATATCTGAATATCAAGGTCATGGACAGCTGGGAGCGATTTCCTTTATGGCTTCTGTGTGTCTCCTGTTAACACATACCCAGTAGTCAGTGAGCGATTAAGAGAGGTCCACAGTTGTTGGCTCTGGTTAAAAAAATGCCTGTAAGAGGGTTCAGTGAATGTGGTAAATGTATATTCAATTTCTTCAGGAAAAAACTTCAGATTTGGCTTTCTAAAGGAAATAAAAAAGTTCAATGCAATCTGCTTCACAGAACCTTCTGCAATGAACAATAAAATAACTGTAATGGAGATAATTTCTTCCCATATGGAAAAAATATATGTATTTGCGTAGCCCTGTACTAGTTGAAAGATTCTGCTCAAGCTGTTTATTTAAAATTTATATGGTGCTTTGAAAGATGCTACGTGGTATCAAATGGAGTACTTATTTTTATTTTTAGATATCTAATGTTCCACCATAACATGTATTCTTTAAATGTTATAGAAACAAGCACATTTTTAGTGTAATGATATATTTTCATATTTTTCTAACATACATGTACACAATACAATTTACAGTGCTTATAAAAACATATGGAAATCATATTCTTTCTACCTAGAGAAAGAGAAAATGAGTGAATGAATTGGAAACAATGTCTAGAATACCACTGAAATGAGAATAATCCACATAATAGGTAATATGTCACCAAGCAGAGAATCAAATAGCGAGAGGCAATAGCATCATTTATCTAACAATGCTAGCTTATTAGCTTACCTCTCTAAATGTGGTTGGAATCCTGTTTGAATAAACATAATTTGCTACAGATATTAGGGTTTTAAAGTCAAATTTTGTTTTTATAACTAAGAAATCTTATTTGGGATATTTGGACTGTCTTTTCCTTAATCAATACACTTTCTGACATTTGACCCCCTGAAATGTCCAGCAGTATTTTTAAATGCTAGCAATTATTGAACTATGTGCAAAGAAGCCACTGCTCTAAGTGCTATAGCATTATTTAGGTAAATTATAGCTAGTGCTATAAAATCCACCCATTGAATCTCAGTGGCTTAAGACAATAAAGGTCTATTTCTGATCCATGGCACATTTAATTGGGTTTTCTGGAGGCAGCCTTCCATGTGGCGATCAAGGGTGCTGGATCTTTCCAACTCTGCGTCAAACGTCCAAGAAGCAAATTGAGAGAACAAAGACCATGTCAAATGTTACATGGGCAGACCTAAAAGGGGCACACATCACTGCAAATCACCCTCCTCTGGCAGGAACACAGTGGCGTTACCCCAGGTTAACTGAAAGAGAAACTACAAGATGCAGTTTCCAAAAAAGAATGAGATTGGTGAACATCTTCCAAATAGGCACAAAGTTTCATAAATATCCCAAGGTTTCACAAGAAGTAAATGGTAGACCTAAGAAATTGTCTTCGGAGGTCAAATTCTTAATTATTATGAACATACAGTTCAAATTAAATGTCATAAAATTCATAAAATATTTTATTAACTAGACATTATTACTCTTTTTAAACTCATGGGGAAAATACTAGCTTCTTTAATTGATTCTTTATTCAGTGCTATTTATAACTATATTTCTGCTCCCAATGTTCTCTGTGTGCATGTGTGTATGTGTGTGCGCATGTGTGTGTTGTGTGTCTGTGTATGAGTACATTTTGCAGTGTAGTCTTTTTAGTTTCTAATTTTGTTTCAGAGATATTGTTATCATCTTCAGCATCACTAAAATATGTATTAAACTATGGTTAAGAATTTAGATAGGATAAGCAGTAGGATAATCACCATTTTAGAGATAAACAAATTAAGATTTAGAGAGGTTAAATAATTTGCTCAAGTGACACTAAGGGATAGAGCTATTAGTGCCTGAGTCTGAAGTCTGTCATTTTAAACATTATGATGATCTTCTGTAAACATTTATTTTAAAGGAATTTATGGAAAACATCTGAAATCTTGACCATTTGCATTGTACGCTACATCAAGCTGGCTTATGTTCTTGCTATTATTGTTTTAACTCTATTTTATAGGCTCCTCTTAGATACTGGGCTGATATGTTACATCTATAGTTTGGAAATTTAATGTAAATAGAAATATAGTGATTTAATAAGTATTATATAACCATTGAGTGGTAAAATCCAATTGGTTAGCACCCCTGCTATTCAGGGAATGTCCGTTACTCATCATTCCGTATCTTTAACTCAATGTTCTGGGACTGTGGTCCCCAATCCCTGGGCCACGGACCAGTGCTGGCTCATGGCCCAATAGGAACCAGGCCATACAGCAAGAGGTGAGCAACTAATGAGCAAGGGAAGCTTCATCTATATTTACAGCTGCTCCCCATGGCTCACATCACTGCCTGAGCTCTGCCTCTTGTCAGATCAGCAGCAGCATTAGATTCTCATAGGAGCATGAACCATACTATAAACTGCTCATGTGAGGGATCTAGGTTGCACACTCCTTATGAAAATCTAATGCCTGATGATCTGAGGTGGAGCTGATGCGGTGATGGTAGCGCTGGGGAGTGGCTGCAACTACAGATTATTGTTAGCGAAGAGGTTGAACTGCACAATAAATGTAATGCACTAAAGTCATCCCAAAACCATTCTCCCCTCACAACTAGGGAAAAATTGTCTTCCATGAAACTGGTCCCTGGTGCCACAAAGGTTGGGGACTGATGCTCTAGGGATCGATTCAATCACCTTATAAACATGCTTGAGATAATTCTATCTTTAAAAGTAATATATAAATACATATAAATATACACATTACTGGAAATTTCAGATATACATAAAGTAAATGGAGTATAATGGACTTCCTTAAGCCTATCTCCCAGTTTCAACAGGTCCAGTTCCTGCCTTTCATGGATGGACTGCTTGTGTTCGCCTGTCCTTTAGTGTCTTTGAATTAAAAAATAATGTTGTTAAGACTTTATGATCATCATCTATAGAAGGGTTAGTTCAACCATGTACTCTACCCTCACTCCTTCCTCCTTCATGAAATTGGGTCTTGGGTCTTCCCCTAGCTTTTGTGATGCCACACCCTGCTGGCCCTCTTATTTTCTCCCTGGAAGCTCCTAACTCTTTGTTTCCATGTTGACTCTTCTCTACTCAGTCTTTCATTAAATGAAGAAGCTACTGAGAGATTATTCCTGGTCCACTCTGTGTCTCACTTTACCCTTTCTCATCACACATTCTTCTACTTTCATGGCTTCAAATACCATTTCCAGAGTGATGACTTCCAAACTTATACTGCTAAGCCATAATTCCTTTCTGAACTCCAGGCCAATATATTCCAGTGACATCAACATGCTATATATTCAATTCTTACTATTTCCCCAAATTTTGTCCACTTCTAATTTTACTTATCTTGGTAAATAGAACTACCAGTTCTTGTGATGGAAACCTGGTTGTCAATTTTTATATTATATTCTGCCTTACTCACTGCCACTTCCCATTTAAGTATGGCTGGAAGATACCAAGAGATGCTGTTTTTTCTTTATCTACTTCTTACCACCAGCAATGCTTTTTGTATTCTATAGCCAAAATGATGTTTTAAAAAGTACCATTATACTGATTAAAATCCTTTGAAGTCTTCAGTGATTGCTTAGAACAAAGTAAGAATAAGTAACATGTCATATAAGATAACATGTCATAAAAGATCTCAAATTATTTGCACCCTACTCAACACCTGAGCCTTCTCATACCAATCTCTGTGTCCCTCTCACTATCATGCATCAGCCACATTCTTCATTGTGTCTCAAAATGTGCCGAGTTTTCCAAGGATTTGACAGTCACACATGCTTTTCTTCTTTATGACAAAAAACACATTTTATTCTATTCTTCTCCCAGCTCATACAAATCTCTCATGAATCAACACAGATACTGCTTCTTCAGAGATATTTGTGTGTAATGAATATAAATCCCAGGCCAAGATAGTGTTGATTTTTTGTGTTAGCAGGCAATTAACTTAGCTGAACTTGAACTCCAAATTTTACTCCTCTGCAGTGTGTAGCAGCTAAACTTATGTTGCCTTTTTTAACCATAGCTGTGCTTTTTCGAGACTGCCCTGTGTATGCACGGCTTAGGGACCAACCAGAAATTTAGGTTCGACGTCTGTTGCTCTCCCCTGGGATTTTCCCCTTCCCTTTCTAACTACTGTGGAAGCCCAGAAGTCTTTCCTCTGATTCCTCAAGCTGGTATGTGAACGGATTTCTATCAAAGATTTGGCCTTCTCCGTGGGGACTGAAACTTTCCTCAGGAGGAGAATTGTAACCATGAAAAAGTAGACAAGAACAGTTCTCTTCTCCCAACTTGTTTACTACTCACCAGTTTCTACTTGCTTCTCATTTGCCTTCAGGAGTGGGATGTGTGTGTGTGTGTGTGTGTGTGCACGTATGTTTGTGTATGTATGCAAATATAGCTCATTCAATGTTTATAATTGTTCTCTGCAGTAGTGTTTGTCTTATGTAAGTTACTGCACCATTACCACAAGCACAATTTTTATTCAAACAAACAAAAAAGTATGGAGTACCCACTGTGAGTCAGACACTCTGCTCAGTGGTGGTAATATATATGATCTCTGATTTTATAGGACATATATATTCTACTATGGGAGAGTGGCATTAAATAACTACCCGAATAATTAATTGCAATTGTTGAAAGAGAGATGAAAGAAAATGTCAAGGACACATGAGAATATATACCAGGACAACCTTACCTCCCTAGTTGAACTAGAAAAGCCTTCCAGAGAAATGAGGTATCAAGTAATATTTTAGAGTCATTAGAGGTTAACTATTCAAGGAAGTCAGGGTGAGCTGATGTGAAGAAAATGTTCAAGGCAGAAGGAAGAGTTGAAATGGGATTTGTGAAACAAAGAGGAACTTTCGAAAGAAGGTCAATGTGACCAGAATTTAGAGAATGAAGGAAGAATAATTAGCGATATAGAATTTGTTTTAAGATACTTAGAATGCCACTGAAGCATTTTATGTAGGGTAATTATTTTATTTCACCAAAGATATAACATTAAATGCATCACTTCTAAATTTTTTAATGCAATGATTTATTATTAGATAGAGTGAAATTTGGAACCTATGTTTTCAATTGTCCTTTTAGGATAAGCATTTTTCCTTTCTTATTGATTTGTATAAACATTTTATCAACTACATAGTATTCCAATTAGTGTATACTCTAGCTTTTCAAATATTTTTTAAAGTTTTATTTGCTATTAGTTTACATCTTGATCCTATGAACATCTTTATGTGAGTCTTTTTTAATTGAGAAAGCTAAATTGCTAAAAGTATCTTATTGTAGACCTTGAGAATTTGAAAATAAAATTACTTTGTAAAATAATATTAATTAAGACTATGTTTAAACATAGAGTAATTAAAGTTATCTTAAAAATGAGTTGCTTTACATATAGCATCATTTATGTAGATTTGTGTCAAATATCTTTGTGAATGAAAATATCATTAAATAAGAAAGTTTCCATTACTACTACAGATCATTTGTTTATAAGGAAGTATCTTCCAGGATACCACAAGCTGTTTTTGAGCATTAGATGTACCCTAACATGATGACATTTGTGATTACATTCACATAAATTGCTTGAGAAAATCCAAGTACTTTAATCACTTCACAGCTGTAATATTTCCAAACTTGTTTGAAGATTTTCCAGGAAAAGTGCACTTTATGCCTGATTAAGAGTACTATCCCAAGTGGAAAACCATGATTTGGCTTTCTTTCTATTAAATCTGTTCATGAATGAAAACTACAGGTGAGGGTGATTCTAAAGGGACTATTAGAAACTTAAAGAGACAGTAAATTTCCAGTGATCAAGTAATTGCTAGAAGTACCAACATCATTGTTCCTTTACCTTTTGTTGCATTAAATAAATTAAGAAGTTTTTATTTTTTAATTTTGTAGCTAAGGTTAACACTTTGTCCTCTTTCCCACCATACTGTCACTTTCATCTATGTAAGCATAAAACTGGTTTAACAGAGCTTCTGTGCAAATATATGATGGATCCAATTCTTAGCGCTTCCTGTCTGTAGGTCTGTAGGTAATGCTGCAGTCATTTTAGATTAGTGATAAACGGTCATGAAATTGGAAACAGGTTCCTCCAGCTTTTCACAAGAATCTGAAAAAACACAAATACGTGCACCCAAAAAGTATGAGTCCAACTCAAACATCATAAAATAATACACAGTGCATGCTTAACTGCATGCAGAGCCATATGGACATATTAAATGACATTGCCTGATGCCAAAGTCAAGTATGGTTTCAACATTCAATGTGTGGAAATTTGGAGCAGTCTTAGCTTAAACTTGAACTAATGACACAGCTTATATTTGCCCTTGGATGTCAAAAAAAAAAAAGTTTCATCCTCTTCACCTCTCTCCTTCAAGGCAGTTGTTGATAATTGATGCTTTGGCAATTTATTATCGTTGGAGATAAGGATTATAAGATGACAAGAACAGCAACAAGAATAATGTTGAATGTTTAAAATGTGTCAGAGGTTTTCAAATATCGCTCCATTTAATTTTCACAACCATCTGATGAGGTAGGTGGTATTACTATTATCCCATTATTACAGTGGAGAAAGCTGAGTCTTTAGGCTGTTACATAGCTACTTGATGGTCACAGAAACAGTAAATAGTGATGATTGATTTTACCATAGATTGGGATAAAGCTCCTTTTATTTGGGAGTCCTACTTGACAACTTCCCTACACCAAGAATAGTGGGCTTTTTCTGATTGGATAACTAATTTTCCTTCCAGGGAAATTGGACCACATTTTTGCCTCTAGAATGGAAGCTTTTAGGCAAGAATGTTCTTATAGCAGCTCACCAAGTGTTCTTCCTAATATGTGATGCCATGTTTCATTGCTTCTTGCCACAACAACACTGTTGATTCCTACAACTCTCTAGGCTGTCCAACCTATGGAAGCAATATCAGTAACAGAAGAAAATATAAACAACTTGTAGTGAAGCCTCTGTGATCTCTTTTTTACAGATTTCTAAGAGGCAGACACATTGAAAGACCAACAAATTAATACCTGGACTCTGTAGCTCTCTACAACATCCAATTTAAAGAGACCTCCTTCTGTGTTACTCTACTTAGTCATCCAAGCAGAAAACAGATCCAGCAGGGAGCCTCCCTGGGAATGGATATCAAGATATCCACCTTTAGTTTAATGCTTTACTATTTCTTACTGGGGGGAAATTATAAAATAAGGAGCATAGTCACTTAGGATTTTGTGAAGTAGAGCATGTGAATTTTAAGACTCTTAGGCTTCAAAAACAAATTCAAATTTGGGAGCATGCCCTTTCATTCACTCTGACTTGACCATTATATAAAGCTCTTTAATTCCCTTCATGATTTCTTATGAGTTCTCAGGGAGAGATTTTAATATTTCTATTACAGACACAGAAAAATGTGTTAATGATTTGATATCTAAAAGGTCCTTATCACAGAGTTAAAGTAAGTATTAATATATGGTTTTAGGAGTAAACAGAAACTTATCATTTAACTTCCAAAATTCATCTCTTACCTGCTCCTAGAAACTATAAATTATTAAAGTTAATTACAGAGTCATTCTTTTGATTTAAGTCTCCTTGTCTGGGGTTAAAGTTCAAATGCACCTGGGAATGACAATACACCAAGATTTATAAATCACAGTGTGATGAGTTAACCAGATCTTTTCATGAGTGTGTTTTGATAGGGCAGAGTGCTAAAGGGAGAAGAAGGGTTTAAGCCCAAGAGAAGAAAGGGGGAGGGATGACCTCAGAAGTCTTGGAAAAGGCTTCACAAATTTATGAGGACCTCACATTGATGTGCTTACTCTGAGTGAGTAGGTCATTGTACATAATGACAAAGATACCGAGGTGAGGAACTGCAAGACCTAACCTGAAAACCAGCCCTTCACAGCTGCAAATCTGGAAAATATGAGATACTGCAAGTCAAGTTAGCATCATGTGCAACCATCAGCATCAGATATAGGAAGTGCTGAAATGACTCCCATAGAGGATACAAACTCCAAAAATAATTAACGCATTTGAAGAATAAGAAAGGAATCTGAAAAAGCATTTATTCTGTGTATCTCATCAAAAATTGATAGAAAGTAGACACATTGGATACCATAAATCCATGACCGGAACACAGAGAGTAACGATTCTTCATAAGTAAGGCTCTCATGTTGGTTCTCTGTTTTTGGGATTTGTTCAGGCAATGACAGATCTGGGTTAGCACACTAATCACCAGCCCAGATGAAATGACCTAATAGTAATAAGTAATTCAATTCATCATAATGGCCTTCAACCTTGACCTTAAATCTGTAATGGATTGCATTCCAAATATTTTGGAGAATGAACAATATTTTGTTGATGATGATGATTAAAACAAACAAAAATAGCATAATAGTTATCATTTTAGCACAAGAATTGATTTGGGGATTTTCCAAAGTATAAAAATGTGACACTCTGAAACCTCTTTATACAGAAGCTATTCTGGTACATAGGGATTGTCCAAATAAAGTCAGCTTGTGTTTACTGAGGGAATCATACATTTGAATTTCCTCACTTATGGTCACATAAAATCTTAAAATAATGCTGCACTCATGTAAGAACCTTAACATTTCATATTTTGTTATACTATAGAAAGAAGTAAAACCAAAGGGAAACATGATTGATTAGACATTGTGCATAGAACTAAATTGAGTCATTGACTTGGGAGAAAACTTGAGGAAAGCTAAACAAAGTAATCAGTTTGATTCTCAATTTTATGCTTAGGCATAATATGGCAGTTCTCACTGTAAGAGGAAATGGTGAAAACATGGACTGGCCTGAGGAATATTAGAGAAAAATAATAGGAAAGCTTACTCCTGGTTTAATGCTACCAGTAGCAGAGCAATTTTATTTGTATTAGTTCATATAGCATAACAAATGTCTAGTTTGATTTTATGCCCCAAACTCCTTTACTAGTAGATAAGTTAGATAAGTAATTCTACCTTTCAGGTTGCTCATGCCTGCCTTCTGCTGTGTCATTTCGGGGACTGCTAAAAGACCAGTAGTAAAAATAGTGGCTTTATCTAAGACACATAATACTTATTTTATTTACTGGGTTCAGTAAAAAAGAAAGCACTTGAGTCAATTGATCAGCAAGTCTTCTATTATTTGTGGTTTATTTCCCTTCGAGATCTTTAAAACACATACAATCTATTTATTGGTATTGATAACTACATTTTTTCCTTTGTTTAAAATATGGTTGAGCTAACATTTTGCTATAAAAGCACTAATGGATGTGCTGCTTCTCAAATGTTTCAGTGCTTCGGAAACTGCTATCATAGTAGAGAGATCAAACAAACAAGAAAAATGTCAGTGTTTTAGTTCAGGCTGTTCTAACAGAATACTATAGACTGAGTGACTTAAACAACAAACATGCATTTCCCATTTTTGTGAAGGATGGGAAGTCCAAGATCAAGGCGCCAGAAGAATTCGTGTCTGGTGAGGGCCTGTTCACTGGTTCATAGATGGCCATCTTCTTGCTGTGCCCTCACAGAGGGTGAGAGAGCTCTCTGGGGTCCCTTTATAAAGGCACTAATCTCATTCATGAGGGCTCTATTTTTGACCTAATTACCTCCCAAAGACCCCACCACCAAATACTATCATACTAGGGGTTAGGATTTCAACATATGTATTTGGGGGGAACATAAACATTAAGTCCATTACAGTAAAGATTATTTATTTATTTTTGCTTTGTTTTGTTTTTATTGT
>VBSM01000483.1:23780380-23814688 GCA_008086735.1 Cheirogaleus medius
TGAGCGATTCGCCCGCCTTGGCCTCCCAGAGTGCTAGGATTACAGGCGTGAGCCCGTAATTATTGTTAATTTTTATGATTATATAATAGTTGTACATTTTATGGGGTACATGTGATATTTTGATGCAATCATATAATACGTAATGATCAAATCTGGGTGATTGAGATTCATCACCTCCAACATTTATTATTTCTTTGTATTGGCAACATTCCAATTCTTAAATTCTAGCTACTTCCAAATATACAACAAGCTATTGTTAACTATTGTTGCCCTATTGTGTTATCAAACACTAGAACTTATTCCTTCTTATTTAATTGTAATTATGTATCCATTAACCAACCTCTTCCTACTAACCTTTCCAGCTTCCCTACTAACCTTCTCTTCCTACTAACCTCTCCAGCTTTGGGTAACCACCATTCTATTCACTACCTGCATGAGATCAACTTTTTAGCTTCCACACATGAGTGAGAACATGGAATATTTGTCTTTTTGAGCCTTATTTATTTCACTTAACAAAATATCCTCCAGTTCCATACATGTTGCCGCAAACGACAGGATTTCATTCTTTTTTATGACTGAATAACATCCCACTGTGTACATATACCACATTTTCTTTCTTCATTCATCCTTTGATGGACACTTAAGTTGATTCCATATTTTGACTATTGTCAAAAATGCTGCCATAAACACGGAAGTGCAGATATCTCTTCAATGTATTCAGTTCCTTTCTTTTGGATATATACTTGCTACTGGAATTGCTAGATTACATGGCAGTTCTATTTTTAATATTTTAAGAAATCTCCATATTTCTTTCCATAGTGATTCTACTAATTTACATTCCCACCAACAGTGTAATGAACTGTGTTTGCTAAATATTGTATATGTTTAGTTAATTTCCCTAAGGTTATTTTGAGCATTATAATTTATGAATTGTTTTCCCAGGTAGTATCTAATTTAGGGCCTTCAGCAACCACATAAGGAAGGAACTTTTTTAATCTATAGGAGGTAAATGGTCACATTTCAAAATATGGCACTAATAAATAAGGCTCAGGAATGACAAAGGAAAAATAATAAATAGCAGTATAATGACATAGCCTAGGCCATCTATTAAATATAAAAGCATTTCAATTTTGAGCACAGTCTTGTGTATGTAAAAATATATAATGAAAAATATTTTTACTAAGATAATATCTAACATAAATTTATCAAATGATATAGACATGTTTATTTAACTATAAATTAAATTTGTGGAAATATGTGCTTTAGTTATATGTAGATATATGCATATGGATATATTATATAAGTATGCCCATGTATATATTCTAGACATATACATGTGTGTATACATTTTCTTTTAGTGTAAAAGCCATTGACCTTAAGAAATCAAATATTCACTCTTACAAGCAGCATTCTTCATATTTTAGAATCATTAAATACTATTCTGAATATTATCATTTCACAAAATTAAACAGATAAAGGATTAGACTATTAACTGATTTTCTTCAGAGACCTTAATTCCAAAATGCAATAATCTATGGTACATTTTAAAATAAAGCATCACGTAACTTTTAATAAAGAAAATCCCTTTTGTCAGTGAATCTACCTATTATTGTCAACTGTGAAGCACTAGGTCTAATTGTCAAAAATGCAGGTTAGAAGGCAGATAAATCAAGTTTATGGAATGAAGTCCCACAGAGGTTTCAATGGAGTTGGTGATGACCAGAAAGTTCTCTACACTATTCTGTTTTCATAAATACAACCATTTTGTATGTGTGTGTGTGTGTGTGTAATAGAAAAAAGATACAGAGCTTTCAGTCCTTATGTTATTATAAGGGATATAAAAAATCTGGAATTGTGCTCTCATCAATTATAGTTTTCTAAATGTGTCTTTAACATCCATTCATTGTGGCACATGGACAAATACACTTAAAAGAAAAAAATTGACTTGTAGAAGTGCAGAGCAACTTTTCTCTAAAGAACTCATGACACTATCTTAGAATTTTGCATGTAAAAGAAATTAAAGAAGGAAGCATATGGGACATACTGCTAGATGCACTAATATTTGCTTAACCTTAAAATTGACTTTGGAAAGAACAACTTCCCAGGGAATATGGAACCCTTGAAATAAATGAGCCAACATGTTCAGGAAGAATCTGTGTGATGGGCTTTCCATGACTTCAACCTTGAAGGTAAACACAAAGGCAAAGAGTCCCCAGGTGTTCCTGGAAACTAAACTTACCCAAGTGGACAAACTTGCTAGAATCGTGTTCAGAAAGGACAGTGGATATTAAATAGAGACCATGAAGATCAAATGAAGGAGAAATGGGACTTGAACTTTGCTACATGAGTATGTTTCTAGAAAAGAATGTTCTTCCCGAATAGTAAAAATTGAATCCATCTGTTGGAATAAGAACCATAAAGGAAAAGAGCTTCAGCATGAAGGAGTTTTAATTTATATTTCTACACATCTCCTAGGTGGGATTGGGATTCTGAGACTTGGAAGAAGGAATGGTGTCATCTTGGTGGGCTCAAGTGGAGATTTACACTCTATCTCAGACAGCTTTCAAGGCACCTTTGTGCAGTCTGAGCTCTCAGTTACGCTGCTCTCAGCCGTGGTGGGTTAAAGGCTACAACAAGGCATTCAGCACACCAGCCAGCAACAAGGTGCACTAGAATCGTGGAGATGGAGTTCTCTCCAGACACATGCTTTTTCTATCATTCCCCATACTTTGGTAAACTGAGCATTTAACTTCCTTTGTTTGAGTTATGTAATCCCTCAGGAGATTTAGTTAGTGGAATTTTAACTCTTTTCTACGAAAGCAACCTTTCAGCTGACCTCCAACTTTCCCAACGGGGAAAAAATAGAGTTTTCTAAGCTTCTTTGGCAAAGGTTAGATTTGGGTCACTGAAAATGGCAGAGTAGCACTGTGCCAGTGAATGACATGTCATGAATGATTATGGAAGAGCTGAAAAGAACACTAATTAATGGTCCAATCAGTATGCTCAAAGACTCATCTGTTTTTAATACTTGTTATATACTTTTTCCTAACTCAAATTCTATTTCAAAGAGAAAGATATATATAGAGGCACTGAAATACATTTTAATATTATGATTTTTAGGTCCTACACTGTTAAAAAATATATTCACTAATGAAAACTGGAAGGATCTACATTGTTTGGGAAATTGATGGGTATTTCTACTTCAATATGAGTGATGTTGCTAAATATTTGTAAATGGTTAGTAATATCAATATTACAACTAAGATTGCAAAACCCTCAATATAGAAATGCCTGTTTAATATTCCCCAACCATGTTATTTAAGCGGCAGCAGTAGAAACCCCATTTTATTATCCTGGGTAATTGCTATTCGTGATTCAATTATGTGTATATAGGAAACTCCCACCCAGAGATGATTCAGGAGAGCCAAATACACCAAATATTATAATGAGATAGTTTTATTATTATCATTTACAATAGAATTTAATGGAGTAAAAGATTAAGAACTCAGCAACTCTGGAAGAACATTAGCCTTACAATTGAAACAACACTCAATTCAGGAATTGAATGAGGACAGCAAATTACAGACTAGCAAACAACAGAAACTGTTAATCTTCCTCTCTATCTCTGGGTTGCCTTTTATTTATACTTTGTTAAATGGAAGTCCAGTTGCTTCTTTCTAGGATGCTGACATGTTTAGCAATTGGAAAATGTTAGCTAATCCTGAAGGGGAAGCTCTTGAGAATTTCATGCATTCTTTTCTTCATTAATTTTAGTTCCTTAAACTGCAATTTTTGTATGATTAAGCTATGACTGTGTAGTTTATTATATATCAGGTTGTTTCACCATGCTCTATCATGTTATAATTATTATAATGTTCCTTACCTGCGTAACACAATTCTTGGTTTGGCATCTATGTCCAAAAGTACATTAGACTCTAGGTTCTGTGAAATGAGGGATCTTGTGTCTTTTCCCATCATTGCATATTATTCCCATACCAGCACCTATATTAGTTCCTTGTACATGTAGACACTAAAATATATTTGTTGAATGAGGGAATAAACCTAGATCCACAAGTTCTTCAATTTTGTTTTTTTTTTCCTAATGGTAATCTAATAAATAATTGGAAGTTATAAATAAGAGACCTTTATTTTGCTGTGGCAATTTCCAATTAAAGACATTATTATAGCGCCAGATTGCCTGGGTTTGAATCATGAACCCAAAACATCTGAACAATCTTAAACAAATCATAACTGTGTCAATATCTCAAATTATGATAATCCATAATTAGGCTATTGTGATAGTGATAATTATATGAATTCATTCTTATAAATCCCTTAGCACAGTGTCACAAAGTAAATTTAAATGTCAGATATTATCAATGTTACTCTTACTATTACATTAGTATCAGAATTAGTGTTATTTTCATGGAATCAATGTTTGCTTCTTATATCAGTGTTTTCCAAAATTGAATCTGAGGATTACATATTAGCAAGGGTGTGACAAAGTAACTTTTCTTCAATAAATATCCACAGATTACCCAACATTTAAGACTTTAGTAAAAGATACAATGGTTTTTATGTTATTTTCAGTAACTCTATCATGCATCCCTTACTTAGGCAAAAGCTACCCTCTATAGCAAGATGAAAATAGTTTCGGTTAGCAGGACCATGTTTAAATGGTTGTGGAAGAAACTGACATCTTATTATGGAAATTCATAGTAATGTCTGAGCACATGCATTGGTAAATCCTTTTATTCTTCTGCTATTTTTATTTTTTAAAACCAGTTCACTCTTCTATTTAAGTATAAACATTATCATAAAAAGTCCATTTAAGAAGGAGTTCAAAGGGTACCTGTATAACTTTCAAAATTTACTTTGACAGTAATTTCTCCAGTTGTGAAGATAAGCATTCACTTATTTCCTCTGGTGATAGAAGTAATTTAGGAGAGAGGAATAAGTGAATTATAGACTGTTAGAGCCGGAAACCCCAACTAACACATTATCTTGAGTAGAGATGACAACTACATGGCAACATTGTCACAAGTGTCATGAGCCCATGGTCCATGACATTCATTCATATCGGGTCTTGGGATTCTTAGTCTGGATGCATTTATTGTCAGAATCTTTCTCAAACTGGAGTTCCAGACATTGATGAAAATTACTGCTCAAGATGAAACCTATTTGCCATCTCTGAGTCCTGTCAATTTCTTTCTGTTAACAAACACAATATTGAAAGCCCGAGACTCTTATTCAGTATTTCCATGTCACATAATTATCTACAGTCAGATCTACAGGTTTTATGATGCTGAATTCACTTTTATTTTCTCTTCTAATATCTGAAAAAAAAAATCATGTGCGAATAAAGATGGAATACTGGCAACAGAAACAAAAGTCCTTAAACTACTTTTATTCTTTTAAATTCATTTCCCAGAAAACTCAAAGTATTTTGCAATAGGCAGATAGGTATATTGGGATGGGAATACATTTAGCAGTAGGAGGTAATGGGGTAACCACAAGGGTGTGAGGAAGCCTTTGGTAAATTTGGGAAGGGACCATATACAGTTAATGATTCAAATGGAACACTGACAAGTCTTATTATTTTTGAAATCTATTTGAAAAGCTACCCCTGGTATCAGATTTTACTACCAATCCCACAGGTAAGGAAGATTGTAAAAAGTTTCACAAATGTTTGGAAAGATTTTGCTAAACTTGGTCCAATCTTAGTTAAGCATTTAATTAATGTAGGTTTATTTTCCTAGTCTTAATATAAAACTAGTAGTTTTCGATTGTTTTTTTTATGACGATATGTGCATTAAGCAAGTCCAATTCAACTAATTTTTGCTTTTAGAGAGTGTTAAAAAATGTCAAATTTAAATACAAACATTTAAAACCTTCTGAAGAATTTACTAAATTTCTTTGAAATGCTATTTCTCTATATGCCAAGTAAACATATTGCATGAAACGATTTTTCTAACTTCAGCCAAAAATCTATAAACTGATATATATGACTTTCCATTTTGCTCAATGCAGGCCATGTTTTCTCAGTTCAAGGGTGTGAGGTCAGCTCCCTCTGAGCCTTTTCAATAGTTTCTTAGATTGAATTGTGAGTTAACTTGCAGAATGCAATCCACCTCCTACATCCTTGATGGATAATATCATTTAACACAGGCCTATGGATGGTTTCCAGTAGCCCACATTGTGAGCTATATGCTCACAAAACTAAACAAACTCAAAATCTACACAAACTACAATGGTACTTTAAAATTGCAATGGAAAATCTGCATTCTCTGTGCTTTTAAAATTCTTTTTACAATTCCTTTACAGTGTTTTCCTTTATTTGACTATAATCTCTTCATGGCAAAGACCATTGAAGAGTCCTTGGCACATAGTAGATGTTCATTAAACCATTTTAGTGAATGAAAAAGGAGAAAAAATCATTTTATATATCATAACCCTAAATATCACCGCATTAATCAATTTATAGCATTTATTTTATACCACATTAACTGTTATACCGTTTTGTTAATAGTGAATTCAGTTACTAGTTATTATTCAGTTGTTTTCAGCATTTTTTTATATTTGAAGTCATTAATAAATTAAAAACTAATTTTATATAGGGTTGTAGTGTTTATACTTGATTCTTATAATTCAGAAATCATAAATGTGTTTTATAATACAGGCCCCAAAAAATATTCTGAGAAGAAACTGATGCTGGATTAGTTCAAAATTGTCAGTCAGTTTTTAAACTGAGTCTAACCATTTATTGTTTTAAAACAATTTCAAGAAAGCTTAAAATAATTTGTTGTTGGTTTCGAACTCCTGACCTTGAGCGATCCGCCCGCCTCGGCCTCCCAGAGAGCTAGGATTATAGGCGTGAGCCACCGCGCCCAGCCTTGTTGTTGGAATGCATTATTCTTGGTGTTCAAAACACATAAATTTCTTATGTGATGATAACTTTATATTATGTGATAATAAAAAACTAAGTCAGCAACTATTTTATGCTGTTGAAGATCTCTCTCTCTCTCTCTCTCCCCCCCTCTCTCCCTCCCTCCCTCCCTCCTTCTCTCTCTCTCTCTCTCTCCCTCTCCCTCCCTCCCTCCCTCCTCCTCCTCTTGAACAATGCAGGGGTTTAGGGGCACCAGTTTTCCACACAGTTGAAAATCCATGTATAACTTTTTACTCCCTCAAAACTTAACTACTAATATCCTACTGTTGACAAGAAGCATTGCCAATAACATATGAAGTTATACATATTTTGCATGTGATGTATCATATACTGTATTTTTACTATAAAGTAAGCTAGAGAAAAGAAAATGTCATTAAGACAATGATAAGGAAGAGAAAATATATTTACTATTCATTAAGTGGAAGTGGATCATCATAAAGGTTGTTTTCATGTTGAGTAGGCTAAGAAGGAGGAAGAGGAGAGGTTGGTCTTGCTGTCTCAAGGGTGGCAGAGGTAGAAGAAAATCAACATATAAGTGTATCAAAGCAATTTAAACCCATGTTGTTCAAGAGTTAACTGTGTGAATATGTGTGGGTGTATATATATACATACACACACACACACACAGATAGTTGAATATACATATATACATAAATATACATACATATATATCTAAAAAGAGAGAGCATTGCTGATGATTTTTATTTTGTATTTTAAACATGGTTTTCAGTTGTCTCATCTAAAATAACTTTCAAGAATTTGCAGAATTATTTTTTTGCTAATATTTCCTTTTTCCCATTGAACATGTTCATTCATTGTTGGTTGAAGCTGTAACCTCAGTGAGTTTTCTAGAACTTAAAACAAAATATCTGGTCTGGGACTTTTCTTTTGAGGAAGATTTTTCATTGCCGCTTCAATTTCAATACTTGATAATTGGTCTGTTCAGGAATTCTATTTCTTCCTGATTGAGCCTAGGGAGGTTGTGTGTTTCTAAGAATTTGTCCATTTCCTCCACATTTTCAAGTTTATGTGTATGGAGGTTTTATAGTATTCATAGATGATATTTTGTATTTCTGTGGCATCAGTTGTAATTTCTCCTTTTTCATTACTGATGGAGCTTATTAGAGTCCTTTTTCTTTTCTGCTTCTCATTAATCTAGCAAGAGGCATGTCAACTTTGTTTATTTTTTCAAAGAACCAACTTTTTGTTTTATTAATCTGTATAGTTCTTTTTTGTTATCAGTTTCATTTAGTTCTGCTCTGATCTTTGTTATCTCTTTTCTTCTGCTGGATTTGGGGTTGGTTTGCTCATTTTTTTTCCAGTTCCTTAAATTGTTTATTTGTGACCTTTCTGTCTTTTGGGTGTAGGCATTTATGGATATAAATTTTCCTCTCAGGACTGCTTTTGCTATACCCACAGATTTTGATTACTTGTGTCTCCTTTATCATTTAGTTCAAAGAATCTTTTGGTTTCCATCTTGATTTCCTCCTTAATGCAATAATCATTCAGCAGAAGGTTGTTTAGTTTCCATAACTTTGTGTAGAGATGATAGTTTCTGTTGGAGTTGATTTCTAATTTTATTCCACTGTTGTCTGAGAAGATGCATCATATAATTTCTATTTTTTAAAATTTTTTGAGACATGCTTTGTGGCCTAGGATATAGTGAATCTTAGAGAATGTCCTACGAGCTGATGAGAAAAACATATAATCAGTGGTTTTGGGGTAGAATGTTTTATACATGTCAGTCAGGTCCATTTGTTCTAGAGTTCTGTGTAAGTCCACTGTTTCTTTGTTTATTTTCTGTTTGGAGGATCTGTCCTGTTCTGTCAGAGGAGTGTTGAAATCTCTAGCTATTATTGTATTCCTGTTTATCATTTTGTTTAGATCAAGTAGGATTTGCTTTATGAATCTGGGTGCACCTGAGTTAGCTGCACAAATATTTAGAATTGTTATGTCTTCTTGTTGAATCGTACCCTTCACCATTATATAGTGACCATCTTTGTCTTTCATTACTTTTGTTGATTTGAAGACTAAGTTATCTGAATTCAGAACTGCCACATCAGCTTTCTTTTGGCTTCCATTTGCTTGAAATATTGTTTTCCATCCTTTCACCTTGAGTCTGAATGCATCCTTGTGGGATAGATGTGTTTCCTGAAGACAGAAGATACTTGGCTTATGTCTATTTATCCATTCAGCCAGGCTGTGTCTCTTTAGTGGGCAGTTCAAGCCATTCACATTTATTGAGACAATTGATAAATGGGGCAGATTTCTATTCATCCTGTTGAGTTGAACTCTGTTGATTTGTTTTCCCTCTTGGGCCATTGTGGTATCTGGCCTTTGACCTTTAGCTTCTGGATGATTTTATATTAGTGAGTGTTTATTGTGCTCATCCATGTGTAATACTGTTCTGAGTACTTCCTGGAGGACAGGTCTTGTCTTAATGAATTCCTTGAGTCTTTACTTGTCTGAGAAGGTCTTTATTTCTCCTTCATATATGAAACTTAGTTTTGCAGGGTACAAGATTCTAGGCTGGGCATTATTCTGTTTGAGAAGAGTGAGAATTGGCCCCAGTCTCTTTTTGCTTGTAAAGTCTCAGTTGAGAAGTCTGCTGTTATTCTGATGAGTTTTCCTTTGTAGGTTACCTGCTTCTTTCTCCTTACAGATCATAGGAGGGCCTCTTGGGTGGTTATTTCAGTCAGCCTGATGACTGTGTGTTGTGGTGTCTTCCTGTTTTGCAATGAATCTCCCAGGAGTCCTTTGAGCTTCTTGTACCTGGATAGCTGGATTTTTAGCAAGGCCTACCATTTGATCCAACAATCCCACTACTAGGTATATATCCAAAGGAGAAAAAGACATTCGGTAAAAAAAGACACTTTCACTCGAATGTTTATAGAGGTACAATTCACAATCGCAAAGATGTAGAAACAACCCAAGTGCCCATCAATATGTGAGTGGATTAATAAAATGTGATATATGTATACTGTGAAGCACTAGTCAATCGTTAAAAAAGTAGTGATCTAGTTTCTTTTGTAACAACCTGGATGGAACTGGAAAACATTCTTCTTAGTGAAGTATTGCAAGAATGGAAAAACGAACACCACATGTACTCAATACTAAATTGGAGCTAATTGATCAACACCTATGTGCATATATGGAAGTAAAACTCAAGGGAAATCAAATAGGTGGGAGGGAGGGGGAGAGGATGGTTAAATTCACACCTAATGGGTACGGTGCACCCTAACTGGGTGAAGGGCACTTATAACTTTGACTCAAACTGTACAAAAGAAAATTAAGTAACCATAGCATGTGTACCACCATAAAATTCTGAATTAAAAAAAAAAGTGGGCATTGCTCTGCAGATAGTCTTCCCTCTGTGATCCCTGATATATTCCCATCTACAACCTCAAACAGACTTAACAAACTGTGAATGATTCTTAAATGTTTATTGAATTATGACTTCCAACAATCTTTTAATTTCTTTTCATAAAAATAAGAAAGTTATTTGCTTTGGGAAAATATTATTTTTAAATTGGCCTACTGTCATAGAAAAGACAAACTTCACTTGGAAAGAAATCAGTATTTACCATCATTTACCATCAGGAATCTTTAAAGCAGTTTATCTTTAAAGTTAAACTATGAGAATTTATATATAACCAAATGAATTGTACATAACAGTGCATGCTAGAGACATCAGTGAAAGCTAAGTTAAAAACAAATGACTTACAAAAATAAGGAAATGGCTTGAATCACATGAAGTGATCACAAATAAATAATACTATGCTATTTCTTAGAATGTATTTACAAACGTTTTCTGATATTCTTTCCTTGCTGTGGATATTAGACCCCAAACTTTTTTTTTTGTCTTTTGCTATTAGGTTTTATCTGGGATATTGCTTCAAGGTACTTGGTCTGGGCTGTCCTAAGTTTCGGCAGGTAAGTAAAAATCCACTACTTAACTTGGTATATCTTATAAGAGGACACAAATGTTTTGTTAATGCCTAGTACAGTAAGTAAAATATAAAATTGATAGCCATTAAGTAACTTTGCATTCAACAGCACAGTAATTAGTTACAACTCAGGACTGTGGAAAACCCCTTGTATTTCTCTTGTACTTAATGAACCAATGTCAGCTTTTGAACATTAAACTTGTAAATTCACTTGAACTTCAGATTTAATGGAATTGATTTTTCTATGAAGGCCATTTTTTTCTTGTTAAAACAGTGAAATTAATGATGTCATATAGAGTCTATACACCAATCTATATTTTTGGAGTTTCATTTGAATATCAGTTTCCTCCAACTGAATATCCATTTCCTACATGGTTCAGCCAGGCAAAACTACTGAGTTTATGTTATTTTCAAATAATATAGAAAATTCTGGAAAACTCTTTAGTAAAGTATATTATTGCCAATAAAAATGTGTTTATTGATTGTACCCTATTAATCTGTGCTAAATTAATAATTTTGTATTTGTTAATCATTCACAATATATTAGTTTCCATTTTCAGAATGTCAGATGTGTTTAAAAGTGAAAGATTATTGAAAATTGAATAGAGTTTTCACATATATGTTATGAATTACATGATTTGATTTAAAGTAAAATAATATATATGGAGAAAACATATGTATTTTGAATGTGTATTAGCCATTTGTCTCAATTTATAACTGCATCATCTCAATGATTGTGAAGTAATATTTCAAAGCAGCCAAAATATCAAGGAACGCCATATAGATGTACTTCTAATTTAGACAAGAGATAGAAGAATACAATAGGTATTGACACTTTTTTGATGGGTGGTATATATGATTTTGCCAGTGATATTTGATTCCGATATCTCTCACTAAGGAAAGAGAATGTTTTCTACCTCTCCAGCAAAGTGTTCTATGTCTTGAATGAAGCAATATTTAAATTATTCTTGGAGAGACTTGAGTCTTAAGATAGTATATTTAGTATCAATGAAGAGTTCTGAAACATTAAGTAGTATTCAGTTTAATGATATTACCATTTAAAAATCCTAGACAGCAGTCCCCCTCTATCTACTGTTTCACTTTCCACTTTTTCAGTTACCTGTATCCAAAAATATTAAATAGAAAGTTCCAGAAATATCCAATTCATAGATTTTAAATTGCCTGCAATTCTGAATTGCATGATGTAAACTCCCACCTTCCTGCTCCATAGCACCCCACTGTGCATCATCCCTTTGTCTGGTGTATCCACAGTGTATAAAGTACCCGCCAATTAGTTACTTAGTGGCCATCACAGTTATCAGATTTACTGCAGTATCACAGTGCTTGTGTTCCAGTAACCCTTATTTCATTTAAAGTGCAAGAGTAATGATGCTGCATTGTTGCAACTGTTGCATTTTATTATCAGCTATTATTGTTAATCTCTTACTGTGCCTAATTTATAAATCTCTTACTGTGCTTAATTTATAATAACTATAAATTTATCATAGCTATGTGTGTACAGGAAAATACATAGTATGTTTAGGGTTTTGGTACTGAGGTTTCAGGCATCCATTAGAGGTTTGGGGATGTATCCCCTGCACATAAGGAGGGGGGATTGTGATATAATTTTTTTCATAAGGAAGCATGTGCTATGAGCACGTATAACTATCAAAGAAAAAAGTGACATATTTTCAAATTTTTCAAACAAATTTTCAAGCGGTATTCAGAACAATTGTTTTTCTAGAAGAAAGCACCTATTTGACATTGAAAATAAAATATAAATGTAAGATTTGAGTAAGTCTGATTGATTTATTTATCTAACCATTTATTCAAATCTTTTAGAATCTTCTGTGCTATCTTAATTTTATTTTTAATTTAAAATAATTTTCATATATTCTCTTATCTAACTGATATTATTAATTTGTTTCTCCTCTTTTTTAGTTGATTGGTGTATAGGGAGAAAATTACCAATTGTATTTATCATTTCAAAGAACCATCTATTGGTTTATTTCTGTACTGTCTATTATTTTTTGATACATTATTATTTTATAACTTATATTTATTTAGAGTTTAATTTATTTTTTCTAAGAAGGAAGCTTTATGTTTTAAGAAGGAAGCTTAAATGACTGATTACTTTTTTTCTAAAATGAGAATTAAGATATGAAATTCTGTTTAAGCTTGACTTTAGCTGCTTTCCACAAATATGGGCAGTAATGTATGATTTCCGTTTAGTTCAAATTATTATCTAACCTCTCTATAATTTCTTCTTTAACCCATGCATTTTTTTGAAACTATATTGTGTATTTTCCAAAAACTGGGGAATTTTCCAAATGTTATTCTCTTAATGTCTCCTAATTTAATTCCACTGTGGTCAGAGAACTGATGTATTCAATCCTGTTGAAATTGATTAAGAATTGTTTTATAGCCCAAATTATTGTCAAACTTGGTGAATGCTCTTGACTTTGAAAAAAGATGACTCTGTTGTTTTTTGTAATATTCTATTAATTTTTTTATGTAAAGTTGGTTGATAGAGTTGTTCTAATTCTTCTCTAGCCTTTAGCAATATTTTACTTGCTCTATTAACTAGTGAGAGAGTATGATTGAAAGATATAATTATAGTTATGAATTTGTTTTTCTCTTTTAAGTTCTTTCAGTTTTTCCATATGCATTTTAAAACTTGGAGATTAAGTGAATGTACATTTCGATTGCTATGTTTTCTTGATGAAAACATGAAATATCTTTCATTATAGTTGGTATTAACCTTCTTGGTATTAATATAGTCACTCTAATTTCACTGTCATTAATAGAAAATTATGTTTGTCTTTTTCCATCTTTCGTTTAAAGCCATCTGTGACATTTTATATAAAGTTTATTTCTTGTAAATTGCATATAGTTATTTGATTCTTTTTAAATTTTTTTCTCTGCTTTATATTTGAAGTGTTTAGGCTTTTCGCTCTTAGCATAATATCAATAGTGTTGTGTTCATTTAATCATCTTTACATTGGTTTTCATTTTTTCTGTGTTCTTTACTTTGGATCTCAGGTATCCTGTGATACCCGAGAGACTCATCATAAAATACATGTAGTTTGACCTACAGAAACATAAAGCTGGGTGTGTCCATGATAAATATGATATTGGGCTTGAACAGGACCTAAAGCTATAAATAAGTTGCATGAACAAATATGTTTCCTACCATCTACACTAACCTGCTTCTTTGCTTCCTCTCTTTCAATGCATAGCTATGGCTTCATGGCAAGTTCCCTGACTAGTTGCCTAAGAAAGAAAAAATATCAGTCTTAGTTTAGTGATGGTTTTGCATGGTTATCCTAACACCACCCAAAGGTGGACAAATCCAGCATTACTGACTGAAAGGTGGCCCTGAAAGAAGTAGTGAAAGAAAATTCTCAAAAAGGCAAAGGTTAGAGCAGTACAGTGCATCTGTTATTTGTTTTATCTGGAATGAAAGATGGCTGGAGAAAAAGATCTTTAAAAATTTAATGGCCATAGATAATTATTCACATGGATGGTTAGAGAGACAGAAAGAACACAACTGGAAAATTGGCAACAAGTTGACTGAGGAAGATGACTGTTAATGGCCTTTATCAAACAAACAAGAGTGTAAAGGTATTATTGTTCCTTAAGGAAAATACTCTCTAGAAAGCAAACTCAACTAGAGAGAATCTTAATAGTTAGGCAAGATGACCTGTTCCCTAGATGTCAGTCTGCCTCTTGCCTCAGATCCCTGTTTTCTTAATAGGTTTATGAAAAAACAGTGATGGGGACAGGGCTAAAGTTTATACATAGGTTCAGTAACATAAGACTTCTACCCAACAAGACAAAAATAATGCAAAACTCTAGTTATTTCTGAGTACCCACTTGTCAACAAAAGAGGCCAACAAAAATCCCATGATATGACAAGTAGATTACTTTGGAACATTTCCATAATCAAAGGGATAGTGCTTTGTTCTCAAACAGACAATTACTAAGGATATGAATAAGCCTTTCCTTCTCACAATGCTTCTGCCAAAATTACCAATCATGGATTTATAGAATGCCTTACTTATCATCATGATAATCCATAGAGCATTGCTTCTGACCAGGGAATTTATTTTAAAGCAAATGAATTTTAGAAATGAGCTCATGTTCCTGTAATTCACTGGTTAATATTCCTCATCACCTAAAGTAGCTGGCCTGATAGTCTTGTCTAATGGCCTTTTGAAGACTCATGTATGGCTTTCAGGTTAATAGAAATACTTTGTTCAGTTGGGATAATGTCCTTCAAGATGTGATATATCCTCTGAATGAGCAACCAATATATGTGCTCTTTCTTCAAAACCAGAATTTATGGTTTCAGGGATCATGGCATGGCAAAGAGAATGCTTCTCTTACGATTACCCCCAAAGATTCTCTAACAAAAATTTTACTTTCTGTATCTGGACCTCAGGGCTCTGCTAGTTTACAGGTCTCAGTTTTCAAGGGAAGACTGAAGTCTCCACGAAATAAGATGATTATCCCATTAAATTGGAAGTTGAAACTACTAGCTGCCCACTTTGAGTTTATCATGCCACTGAACGAATGAACAAAAAAGAAAATTACTTGATATAAGAATTAATTCTGACTATCAAAGGGAAATTGGGTTGTTATTATAATTTACCCAGTTTCATTCCTGGTGATAAAGAGGAGTATGTTTGGAATGCAAGGGACCTTCTGGGGGACCGTTTAGAGTATATGTGTCATGTGATAAATTTCTACAGGAAAATAAAACACAACCTGATGGAAATAAGACTGTCACTGGAACAGACTCTTTAGGAATAAAGTTATGGATCAGTGCACCAAGCAAAACAACATGAGCAGATAAAGTGCTTGCTGAAGGCAAAAAGAAGAAGAATACTTTAAATAGTAGCTCTGACCATGTGAATAGTTGTAAAAAGAAAGACTTTAGTAGTACATTTCTTCTTTTTCTTAATGTGAATATATGTGTGCAGGTGTGTATTGCCCAGTTATTTTTCCTTTTTTATTTCTTATTCCTCCATTGTCAACAGAAAATGCGCTTAGAGCAGATAATCTTGTATCTTAATATTTGAGTTATAGAATATCAAATGAGGAGTGTGACTGAGAAAGAAGAAGAATGGCCTTACGTAAAGATGAATAGGGTGGGACTCTGTAATCTTTTTTGGCTAAGGGTTAGCATATTTTTGTTTGTAAGACATAGAATTGCATAAAGATAAGAGAGAGAATAATTTTGATAATGTCTCTATTTGGAGGTTAATTATGGTTAATAGATGATTATATGAATGCTACATAGGCATAGTCAGATTGTATGCTATGGAGTATAGTTGGCTGAAAGAGATACTGGGATGAAGATTAGAAGGTGAAAGTAAATCAGTGCCCACTCTTCTCAGAAGGTTGCATGGAAAGATAAATCTCAGACAGATACATGGGCCCTCAGTTGAGTCCCAGCTTGCCTTCTGTTCATTGTTAACCTTGTCTTCCTTAATGCTGATTTTGCTAACAGTGGCCCAAGACCCAACACCAGATGCTTCACTGTGGATTTTCAGAGGCACAGTGCACACAGGTAGCATTTTACCATAAACTGTTCCATGATCTCCCACTTTGCACCACCAATCTGATGATGCCTGCATGTGTTTGGTCTATTGGTTTTTCCTGTACACTCTGACTTTTCCAACTATGCTAGTTATTCAGGTCATTTGATTAGTAATTTTTTCTCTCATTATACAGTATCAACTTCCAGATTTTCACTTCCCTAATGCCTCCCTTATTTATGTAAGGTATACTTCCTAAAATAAATTTCTATCTACCATTAGTCATAATCACTTTGCTTTCCTGATTAAACCTTAACTAATATATTTAGTGAAAATACATTTTATTTCTAGCTAATTTTGCTTCATTTAAAGAAATCTGCCTTGTCTTTTTTAAAAAATTAAAAAATATGTTATTCATTTATTATTTAAAATTTATTTTTATTTATGATTTTAAATGCATATTTTTATTATATGAAAATCCTAATTTCTAAAGCCATCAATATGCATGCAATTGCCATCTAATGGGTAACATGAAGGAATAGCATTGTATTTTACTGTAACTGAGAAAGTCAACTTCTAAGGGATTAAGATCTTATATAAAATTTTCTTGACCCCTACATCTTTCTGCAAGTATTTGCAGGAAATTCTGAAGGGACTGTTTAACTGAGTTTTAAGCTAGAATTTACTGGAACATTATTAGATTAGACTGAGTTGTCATTGGTAAGCTTCAGTATCCTTGCTATCCAGAAAGATAGGATGTTTTACATAAATTTGATGATAGTTACTGGGAAAAAATTAAGTTCTTGTATATATTTACCTTACCATGTTTAACTCCTCAATCTTGTATCACCAAATTTGACAAGCCAAGTTCAAATATTCTCATCCTTTCCATCTCAGTGATTTCTACATTAGTTCTCTTTTCCAGCCTTTCACAAAACATCAGAAATGATATTCTCATCCCAGTGTATCTTTCTACAAAGGTAAATCTGATTCTTTTCATTGTCATATTTTAAATGTGTTCCCATTACTCACAGAATAAAGTCCAAATTTGTCAGTATGATCTGACCCTCACTACTGTCTTACACATTCTACTAGTTTAATCTGCCAGCCGCACCCATACACATTGAATTAAAAATCCATAAGAAATTACTTGCCTTACTGTGTCTGGCTTTTTCTTACCTGCTTATTTTTTAACATATTATTTTTCATTTAGCCTAGTTTTCTGGTTTTGTCTTCCTGGAAGAGCCTGCTAGTTTTTTGGCTAACATATCATCTATTCCAATAATCTTTCCCTAATCTTCCTTTTTGTAATTTATAAATATCCCTTTGTGACCTTCTAGGATGATAATAAATAACTTAATAAAATATTGTAATTATTTGTGTACAAGTCTGTCTCTTCCACTAGGCTTTCAATTCCTTGAAGAGAAAAGCCAAGTCAGAAACGGTTATATCCTCAGTGGCTAGCATGGTGGCTGCTGCTTAGTTCTCAATGAATATTCAATGAGCAGCACATGTGCTACGACTTTGTAGTATACTATTGAGAGACTTTGAATACCGTTTCACAAAGTCTTTACAAATAAATGTCCATTTATTGTGTATAGTTTTGTATTGGTATGTAGAGAAGTGTTAAAATTGGTCTACTTTATAGAGTTAGAATCACAGAACTGGCATGGGAATAATATTAATCTAGTTAAATTACCTGGATGATAATTAGATACTCTCTTGAGCTATTTCTTAATTCTGTAATCTTATTTTTTTAATAATAAAATTTAAAATGTATGTCATGGTATAAGGGAGATATAACTAAAGACCAACATTTTCTTCACATTTGCTATTACAGAATATGATACATTTCAATGATTACTGATGTTAACAACAGTATGAAAGCAGGGCCACTCTTTCCAGAGAAAAATATTTTGCTAACTGTATAAGCATAGCAAATTCCAAAGTTAGAAATGAGATCGAAACTTTTGAACTCATTATCTTAAAATCGCCTTTAGCTCTGGCATAATATAACTTTCTAAAAGCCATTTCTCGGGTAAATTTAGAAGCAGAGCAAGAAATTCAAATAAATATTTTTGTACATTTGCACAGTTCAAGCTTCCACTTCGATGGCAGAGGCATTCTAAAATAACCTCTTCAGCTATCATTTATCAGCTCGGTGGGTTTCATTTTTAAAACTCCAAATTTCAGTAATTTGATAAATTTGGAATCCACAAGTTTCTGTCAAAACTGAAACTTTTTGTTTGAGAACACTCTTCTTACAAAGTAAAGTATAAATTTCTTATAATACTTGCTTGAGTACATATTAGTAATACTGCAAATTCTGCCTAAAATTTGTCCAAACACAGAGTTGTATTTTCATGGCTTTTTTTACTGAAAAGACCTCCCAAAAATTGTCTTTAAAAAATTGCAAAAAATATCTTGGCTTCTTCTTCAATTAGAATCAAGACTTTTTCCCATAGAAAAGCACCTCATTAAAACATATTTCTAAACTACCTATATGATTCTGTGACAATCCTGATTTTCCCAGGTGCTTTTCAGGCTGCTGGGAATCTGCTGATTGGCAATTGCTTTGAAGACCATTCAGACCTGGGTTAATTTCAATGCTTGAAAATAAATTCCCAACTGGACAGAATTCATATAGGTCTTCTTGGAGTTATGAGGTATTCTAAGGAACTGCCAAGGCCAGCAGGAGAAATGAATTCCAATGCAGACGAGCAGCTGATCATTTTTGTGATCTTAGACAATTTTCCCAGACTCTATTTGCTTCGTTTACTTCATTGGAATCTTAAGTATGTTTAGGAATGGGAGAGTGGAAGAGGTAACAAGATTAATTCTTAAATAATTTTTAGGAAATCCTTAATACATAATTATGGCATCATGTGTTTGTGAATTTATTAATTCTCAGGATCACTTCATAAAATACTTGAATTGCCATAAGTTGCCATGCACGTCTTATATTTAAATGCTCTCTTTTTGAAATATCTAGACTTATACCTCCTCCACCCCTTTGCTGCCAGGGAAAATAATGTCTAGAAAAGGTTTCTTATTCTGCCCCACTATGAATGTAAATAAAACCTCAAATAATTCATATACAGGAGCATTATCTGGAACTGAAAAACAATGTTATAAATGCACAGTAATTTGTACTCCAGTTTTATATATCTCTTGTTTTTTTTTTTTTCTAATTTGTTTTGTTTGTTTGGAAGGGAAGTGGCATATTCTTTTCAATATTTTTATTAACATTTACTTTACAACTTTCAGAATTGCTGACATAGCCTGATTTTATCTCAGGCCATGCCCTGATTTCTTGCTTGAAGAACCTATTTCACTCATCTGACTCCAAGTTTGCATACAAAAGTAGTATTTCATAAGTTCTCCCTTAGTGATCCTTGTTCTTCAAGATTGGTCTCACCATTCTGGAACATCTATAATAAATAAGTGAAGATCTAGAAAATATTTGTAAAATTCTATCAGAGAAAAATATGGCACAGCATTCAGTGAATCTGAGACACATCCTGAATAAGAAATAGTTGGTAGATACATTATTCCTTCATTTCTTTCACATCCCTCAATTCTTTTTTTAAGAATCAATTATTGTATTTTTTCTTTTGAGTTGTCTTTTATTGTGTCAGAGCACTCTAGGTTTCTATTTCCATGACATTTTTAGTACTACATGCATATATTTTTTATTTTCTCTATTAGTACCTCAATTCAAATACATGTTCTTGGGTTGAGTGTGGTGGCGCAAGCCTATAATGCCACCACTTTGGGAGCTTGAGGTGGGAGCATTGCTTGAGGCCAGGAGTTTGAGACCAGCGTGGGCAACATAGTAAGGTCTCATCTCTACAAAATCTTTTTTTTTTTAAAAAAATCCAGACATGGTGGCATGCACCTGTAGTCCCAGCTACTCGGGAGGCTGAAGCAGGAGGATGACGTGAGCCCAGGAGTTTGAGGCTGCAGTGAGCTATGATAGGCCACTGCACTAAAACAACTCACATTTTCTTATACATTATTTATTTAGGGTCTCTGTTTTTTTTACAGAAATCACATACAGAAAAATATGATAAATGAATCTTTATGTTGCCTGATTTTAACAATTATATTGTTACAGTAAAATTTGAAACACATCATATGCAATATGAACAATATCATTCTGACCTTATATATATATATGTTAAAGATTACTCAGGTAGATAATAGCATCTCAAATTTTAGTTCTTTGTAGTTCTTCACTTAAGGGTCATGTTTGAACATTAGCTTTAATACAATAAAACATCAAATGAGTCAGATCCTACAATCAAGGGAGTTGTAGGAATGACTGAATAAGAGAATGGAAATGTAGTCAGATTGCAGAGATTTGTATATTGGGTCCAATCTTTCACTAGCTGTATATTTTGGAGAAAATTATATATACTTTCTCTGAATTGCAATTCATTCACCTTTAAAATGAAATGCTAAAATTACCTGTTTCTCAGATTTGTTTTGAGAGTAAAATAAGTGAATGCATGTGATACACTTAATAGTCTGACACATTGTATGCACAGAGTAAACAGAAATTGTTAATATAGCATTTTTCTTTAAAAAATTCAATGTGATAACAATGCAATTTATGAATAGGGAAATTGGAAAATCTCTAATAACTCATTACTCTAGTTGATCATGTGTTTTGAATGACTAACACATTAAAAAAATCAAATATCTTCAAACAGCAATAGATATACACCAAGTGATATTCTGGTACTCCTTTCCTTGACTTGGTTCCATGTTTTTATGTTTTAAAATTTTCATTGAGCCATCTAATTTACATTTAATCACACCATTTAAAAAGTAATTGTTCTATCTATCTATCTACTTACCTGCCTATCCATTCATCTTTTTAATGTAAATTGTTAAAGAAAAACAAATATACCTAAACAATTGAAACAGTCATATTGGGATACTATGTTATTGTAACAATTTTGAGTTAAATGACAAATAATCAAGTTCTCCAAAACACTTTAAATACATTTTATTTCAACTAATTAGTCTTCATGGTATATTCAAGCCAGGATCCTAAATGCCAAGCTATTCTGTTTGCCCCTATATTCCTAAACATAGCTCAAGTCTGACCACTATAAATCACTATAAATCGGGATTCTCCTTTTATGTTTTCTCCTCCTCTTCCCCCACCACCATTCCTGAAAACTGACAGAAAAAGATTTTTTTTTTTTTTGCATATAAAAGCTTAGTCAAGTAACAGACTCCTTAGAATTTTGAGCTGTATTTGAACTCAGGCAAATCACCGCTAAGTCCCAATTAATCCAATTGGGATCAAATGCATCATAGGCTTTAAGAAGTATTCTGCTTCAAAGAACATTATTCATTATGTCATTTTCTTCCTCAAACTTCTTGACTCAAGTGAATATTATTATGAATAGAGAGTCTTCTTTCAATTAACCTTTTTATGAAAGGTTAATAGAGATTTTTTTTGAATTTATAAAAAATGTATCTAAAGAATTATTAGCTTAAGAAGGAGAAATACTGATTACAAAGCATACAATAAAATTCTATGTAAAATATGATGACTAGTTTATTTAAAAATTCATTTACTCTAGATTTTCTGTGCAAATATAATTTTAATTTCAGATAGAAAGCTAAGTTGGCTTTTTTTCCCATAGAAGAAAAAAATAGAAAGTTTATAAGAAAACTGGCTTCAGAAGGATATACTTTCTTTAGATGCAAGTGAAATATCTATAGGTATGAACAATTAATGTATATTTACATATAAAATGTCAAGTGACATATAAAAGTGATACATTATAAATAAAATGGAAATGTTGATACATATAGCATTTTAAAGGGTCATATTGAGAATATCTTATGGTAATAAACCAAGTTTGATTGTGAAGTTGCTTTGTAAATTATAATTGACTATAGAGTGGGTATTTTGTTTTCATTTAAAAGATGAAAAAATAATAAATTTAAATTGTGATTATGAAATACTAAATTATTTGATAAAAACTATACATCAGGGAAGCTTTAATTGACCTCAGAAGCCTTGCTATGCCATTTTCTGGCAGCGAGGCCTTAAACACAGCACTTAACTTTGCTGCTCCATTTCTTATTTGTATTAGTCAGAGTTCAGGATTCTCCAAAGAAATAGAATGTATAGAAAATAATATATATGCAAATATATATATATTTATAATGGGTTGGGGAGATGTTGGTCAAAAGATAAATAGGATTTCATTTAGAAAGAATAAATAAGTTCAAGAGATCTCTTGTATAACATGTGAACTATATTTAATAGCAATATATTATGTTCTTGAAAGTTATTGAGTATACATTTTAAGTATTCTTACCACAAAACATGATAAGTATTTGAGGTAATGCATAACTTAATTAGCTTTGTTTAGCCATTCCACCTTGTATACATGTTCCAAAACATGTATCATGTTGTACATGATAAATACATATAATTTTTGACAATTAAAAATAGGAACAGATTTATTATGAGGGATTGGCTCCAATGATTATAGGGACTGAGAAGTCTCACAATCCTCCATCTGAAAGTTGGAAATCCAGGTAATTGGTAATACAGTTACAGTCCAAGCCTGAAGGCCTGAGAACCACAGGGGCCAATGGTGTAAGTCCCAGGCTAAGTCTGAAGGTTCAAGGACCAGGAGCACTAATGTCTGAGAGCAGAAGATGGATGTTTCAGTTCAAGTTGAAAGCAAATTTGCCCTTCCTCTACCTGTTTTCTCTATTTAACCTTTCAAAGGATTGGATAATGCTCACCTGTATTGGTGAGGATAAATTTCTTTACTCTGTCTACTTTTTAAAATGCTAATCTCTTTCAGAAACACTCTCACAAACACACCCAGAAATGTATTACCAGATGTCTGGGCATCCCTTAGCCCAGTCAAGCTTACATGTAAATTAACTGTCACATTGTTCTATAAGCTACAATATTGATGTTATCTCTAAACGTAGCTTCAATGTTATAAAAGCAAAACCTAAAAACTCGAATGAAGGGAAAAAAAGCAATAACCTGTTACTTTATTGTTAATACAGTGAATCAAGAAGCATCATTTTCACATAGCCTCCATGCCAAATAAGAAAGCATTTATATACTTAATGCATGCTCCCCATATTTTTAACTTTCTTATAGGTTGGTTGGTTTTGTACTTCTTTTCTGCAACACTCCCCAAATGGATTGTGGAAACTTCCATAGACAAATTCCCAGCAGTTACCAATGGGTATACCAATACCGATACCAATACATAAAGCAGATCATTAAATCATGAGTAAATATAAAAACAATTTAGACAAAAATAAAAAGGCAGCATGTTGACAGTAATGTTCAATACACTTGTTATTAATAAGCATTTCGACATCTAGCAGTCAAGGTATGGTAGGAATGGGAACTCTGACATTACACTGCTCTCATTACAAAGAAAATCATTGTGATTTCTCAATGAGGAAAAGAACTTTTCTTGCTATTAAGTCCAGTGGAAACTTCCCACCAAGATATTACATGGGGAGCATCAAAAGACAGGTTAAACAGGTTCCCCAACAGTTTTATGACATGTAGATGTATTCATCAAATGCCTGGCATTTTAGCATTTTTAATAATATTCTAAAACAATTATATATTGAGGCAGAAATGCTTCCTATGCTGAAGACCTCTTCAATAGTCTCAAATTGTCTGTTAGTCACATTTTTTCTTTTTAAGGAAATCATCTCCATGGAATATTTTTCTACATAAAGTGAGTATATCTTTTAAATTATGTCAATTAAACCGGTTTTGCCACCAAGAGCAGGGATTAGTGGATAAAGCAAGACATTTCAGATAGTAACCAACCAACCAACCTAACAAAATCTATTTACCTTAGGGAATAAAATGTGATAGATGAAGAGGGAAAAGAAGATACTAGAATTGTGAAGCACCGCACTGCAGTTGGAGCACTAGGCCTATTGTGTTCTTATTTTAGGTCCAATCATTTAAGTCTAACCAGCAACTGGATGAGCTGCTGCTACTGCTTCTGGCTGCTGTGTTGTTGCTCTCCTTCTTCTGTATAACAATTTTATTGAGATAAAATTCACTATCATAAAATTCACTCTTTTAAAGTGTACAATTCAGCAGTTTTTAATGTAATTAAAGTTATACAACCATCACTGCCTTCTAATTTTAGAACGTTTTATCATCCCCGAAAGAAACCATATAATTTATTATCTTTTTACTTTTAAATTTGCAATGTACATAGACATTGCTTTAATTTTGTTTGCACTTATTGTCTCTTAACCTCCTATCCACCAATGTACTGAAACTTATATCCAACAAGGGCCCGAGAAAGTTAATATGCAGGAGCTTCATGAGTGCAATTATGTTTTTTAAAACATAGATTCTGAATACACAAATAATATGTATTTTAAGTCCTAACCATATACTACTATGTAATCTTGGGACTACTTGCAATCTTGTTACCGATTTTCATTGTCTGATCAGAGCATATTTTTTAAGCATATCATTAAAATTGATTGTTCAGATTGACAATCAGCCTGAGATTTTACTAATTTTTATAGATTATGTTTCTTTGGTGAGTCCCTGGATCCCACATTACAATATTATATGGGTTCATGACTTTTGTCAACATTTTTATATTCACTGAGCTTACAAAAAGCTTGAGTGAAAGTAGAAGAGAATAGGACATTTTATAATGATAATGAAGGGGCAACATATACTTGAAAACTAAGATATTAAGAAATCTGCTTCCCTATTCATGGATTTAAAGAATGAAATCCATTTAACACCTTGCTCTTAATCTATACGGTTTAATGTTCTTTTTGCTTTTGGCTCCTCCAAATTCAAAGGATTTTCAAGATTCAAAATAACATAACTTTTTTTTTTAAGTTTCTGCTTTGATATAACAGATAAACTCAACAACGTGTGTCAGTGTGGAAACTGATTTGATGAAATGAGACACACCTGGAAAAAAATGATGCTCAACTCATATGTTTTTAAACATATATATCAAAAATAGTTAATAGGGAGAAGTCAATGCAAATAAATAAATAATGTTCAAACCTATTTTGATTATCATTTCAATGAATTAGCTATCATACCTATCAGTTTTCACTGCTTAATAATTCTATCTAAAATTCCCTTTCTCTCCTTTGAAATCTAAGGATAACTGTTCCTTCAAGGCTCACTTCAAACTCTAAATGAGGCCTTTCTTTCCTATCCAACTCAAACCTCTAAAATGTCTGTTCTAGGAATATCTCTATCACTTGTTTTTAAAAATAATCATTGTCATGAGAAATAATTGTTTGGTGGTTTTCCCTTTTTTAAAAACTATATTTTCTGCTGCTTAAATTAGATTGTAATATCACTCATATTTTAAAACATTTCAGGCAACATTAATGTATCAATAATTTTTTATTGATGGCTATAATTTAATTCTAATGAAAATTTGATAATAAAAATATTTTAAAAGATTGAAAATGTATTCATTAATATTAACCCACAGTCATACCATTATTTAGATGAAAAATATTTTCTGTGGACTGACCAATTATTTTGAATTTTTTTTTTTCATTGGGTAAGTGAATGAATCCCAGGTAACATTATACAGGTTCATCATGTCTATTAACATTATCAGTGCCCACATATAAATCAATAACATCTATGATTAAAAAATGTAGACTTCATGAATTATCTAACTTGGATAAGGAAATTACAAATTTGAGAAGTCATATTTGTAATAACTTATATGCTTTTGTTTAGTTAATTATAAAAGGTATATCCAGTTAATAGAGAGCACAATAATTTCTTCTCAAAGGATAAAATTAATAATTTTAGTATTTTAATCCATTTTTCTGAATCCCCTGCCCTCTTAGGAGCCAAGACTGGTCTAGACAGGGTGCAGACATTGTGCTTTGAGGGCAGAGCTGAAATTAATTTTACTTATACCATATAAGGTACAAAGAGTCATGAAGTAGTAAAAGTAAAATCTATTTGATGAGTTGAAATTTTCAAATTTAAAATTAGTCCGCATTGGAATTAAGTAGTCAGAGGAAAAGATCTGGGTAGGAGTCATATAACCTAAAATGTATAACCAGAAGAAGATTGGATCAGAATGGAAGCAGTTTGAGTTTAAAACTGTGGGAAGATTCCATGATGATTGGAATGAGTACTGTGAGTGCTTGGTTTTGTTCTAATTCAGAAGAGATTGGTAGGAAGGAAATCTCTCAAACAGGTTAATTGAATAAATATGATACTGTTTTCCATAATAAATTCAGAAATCTAAATGAAATTTCATGTTACTATAGATCCAAATTCCTGTTTTCTGTGCCCATCTAGAGTAGTTTGCATTTCTGTCTCTGAATTCATTAGCATCTTTCTGTTGCATGTTTCAAGAGTTGTTACTCTTGAAGGCGGTTATTGCATAATATTTTAATTTTTATGACAGTTTCATAAAGACTGGTAGATTGGAATAAGAATAAAATAGTAACATGCACTGGTGACAAAATGAAGTGCAAATGATTGTGCTTACATTTTTATGATATAGAAATGATAGTCAAATTTTATAACCATTTCTGTGAAAAGAATTTTACTTTGTATATTTACCTTGAAACAAACTAAAAAAACAGCTTCAGTCCATGATTATCTAAGACCAAGGGTCTGAGTTGCAGAATAATTTCAAATAAGAATTAAGTAAAGTGACAGCAAAGGATCTTCCTTAAGATGTACATGGCCAGTATAAAGGATGAGGTAGACCAGAAAATATTGTTACTTTGTCATTTTCTTTTTTTTTTTTAGACAAAGTTATGTTCTTTATGTTACGCAGTTCAAAAAAATACAAAGAAATATATATATATATATGGGCGTATATGTGTGTGTGTACATATGCATATATATAATTAACCTATTTCAAGACTCAGACTATAACATGAGGACTCAGAGTAGACAGCAATAATAAGCTACAATAACTTGGCATGTCTTGTATCCTTATATATTTTTACTGACTAGCATATTGTCCAATACATAATTGAGAATTAATAAATATTTTTGAGTATGTGAATTTTGAATCCATAATAGCAACTGAATGATGTTTTGTTTATTTTTTTTTTCTTTTTTTGAGACAGAGTCTCACTCTGTTGCCCTGGGTAGTGTGCAGTGACATCATTGTAGTTCGCTGCAACCTCAACTCCTGGATTCAAGCAATTCTCCTGCCTCAGCCTCCCAAGTAGCTGGGACTACAGGTGTGTGCCACCACATCCAGCTAATTTTTCTATTTTTAGTAGAAACAGGTCTCCCTTTTGCTCAACTGGTCTTGAATGCCTGAGCTCAAGTGACCCTCCCTCCTCGGCCTCCCAGAGTGCTAGGATTACAGGCATGAGCCACTGTGCCTGGCCCGTTTTATGTTTTAAATTCAATATATTCACTAGCACAGCTAGTCTTTTATAAATAGGAACAAAAATCTGAAAAGTGAAATGTAATTTATGAATATTTATTTATTGAATTTGTAGGTTCTATGAAAGATGCTAAAATCATATGTCCTAATCTTTAGGAGCTTTAAAAAGTAGAGATGAATAAAGATGTGAGGTCTCCTAGTTGAATATAAGTCCATGTTGATGTTTGGGGGAAGATTAAATGGATAGAGCTGAACCAAGGTGGATATTAACCATCTCAATGAGTTTTAAAAGACTCAGAGGGACAAAAGGAAGATATTTTTGTTCTAGAATATAATAATGCTATGACAATAACATGACTTTCAAATTTAGGCTAACAGTATACTTCCTCTAGATTAAACAATTGAAAGTCTGAAGTTCTGTATTTAAGATATATATTGATGTCTAACCAGGTACGTGGGAGTGGAAAAGATGATAAATACATAATACAGAAAAAAGAGTAATGAATCTGCTAATGACAAGTAAGATATAAGGATCAGGAGCATAGGAGTCAGACTGTTTTTCAGGTTATATCTTTGAGAATGGTAGAGTGAATAAAGAAATGAGCAGGAGAAGCCAGTTTGGAGAAAAAGATGAGGTTAAATTTAGCTTTACACATGTTAAGTTGACAGTAATAGTTTAGCATTCATGTATACATACATAAAACCAGGAGGTGGTAAATATTTGGGAGTCATCATTTGATAAGTAGTTATGCAACAAATGCCTGTTCTATAAGGAAACAATCAACAAAGCGAGAAGACAACCCACAGAATGGGAGAAAATATTTGCAAATTATCCATCTGACAAGTGGATAATATCCAGAATACATAAGGAGCTCAAACAACTCAACAGAATAAAACCAAATAATCTGGGTAAAAGATCTGAATAGACATTTCTCAAAAGAGGACATATAAATAGCCAACATGTATATGAAGAAATCCTCAACATCACTAGTCATCAGAGAACAGCAAATCAAAATTACAATGAGGTATCATCTCACCCCAGTTAAAATGGCTTTTATCAAAATGATAGGCAACAAGGCATGCTGATGAGGATGTGAAGAAAGGGGACCCTTGTACAACATTGATGGGAATGTAAGTTAGTACAGCTAGTATGTAGAACAGTAGGGAGGTTCTTCAAGAAAACTAAAAATAGAACTACCATATGATCCAGCAATTTCACTATTGGGATTGGGTATATATTCAAAAGAAAGGAAATAAATATATCAAAGCAATATATGCACCACCAGGTTTATTGCAGAACTATTCATAGTAGCCAAAATATGGGCTCAATCTAAGTGCCCATCAATAGATGAATGGGTAAAGAATATGTAGTGTGTGTACACATATATATACATATTTATATTTATATATATGCAATGGAATATTATTCAGCCATGAAAAGAACGAAATCCTGTCATCTGCAGCAACATGTATGGAACTGGATGGCATTATGTTAAGTGAAATAAGCCAGGCACAGAAAGACGAATATCGTATGTTCTCACTCATATGTGGGAGCTAAAAAAGTGTATCTCATGAAGATTGTAGATTGGTGCTTATTAGAGGCCAGGAAGGGTAAGGAGGGTGGAGGATAAAGAAAAGTTGATTAATGTGCACAAATATATGGTTTGATAGAAGAAATAAGACTTAATGTTCAATAGATCAGTAGGGTGACTATAATTTACAATAATCTATTATACATTTAAAAATAGCTAGAAGACAATAATTCTAATGTTTCTAACATAAAGAAAAGACAAATATTTAAGGTGGTGGATATCCCAAGTACACTGATTTGATCTTTATAACTTACATCAATGTATTAAATTATCGTATGTACCTTGAAAAAAAGAAAATCACTGAACCAAATCTAACATGAGAAATACACAAAATGGCATTATTATTAAAAAGAAATACTTAAAAAATACAATTATATTTAGAATCATTGCCATTAAGCTAGTGACTCAGAGTAGTTTAGAGTGATAATAAAATACAGTCAGCACTTAGTTCAGCATATGTCCTGATCTTCATGTAATTGTACAGCCTGCATATTGTGGAATTCTAAAAATAGGCTGGATGAAGAATTAGTCTAGTAAATATTTGGTTTACAAAATAATTTGCGTTTTTTTTAATATCTTTCTCTGCTTCAGTTGCACTTTCTAGGCAAAGAACATTAACATTATAATCACCACTTTAAGCTTTAAATTAAAAACATTTTATTGGTTGACTAAACTTATCACCCATTAGGAATGTCCACATCTGGTCAGAAGGGGAGTTCACTGTTTGCATTCCCCAATCCTCACTGCTGAGTTAAGATACTTTGCTGGCTAGTTTACAAAGCTTTGTTTTTTTATTGCTACTCAATGTACAGGCTTACATAGCATATACCTCCCTGAAGCAGTTTCTTTCTCATACCATCTGGTAATGAGAGGCTCATTTACAGTACATAAAATCATGGCATCTGGAAAGGAAAACTAATGTGATAAAATCAGTCAACTACCAGGAATGACCATATTTCTATTTTATTTTGGGGAAAGTATTTAATACTAAAACAAGATTAAAAAGAACCAGTATTAAGTACAAATGTGACTAAGTAACACCAATCATATTTTTGTAATGGTTTTATCTATATAAACTTTTCTAGGAAAAATATTCAAATAATTAAATGCAGAGGTATAATTTTAGTAAAATATAAGGCAAACATTTGTAGAGTGAAGGAAGTGGATTTAGAATGTATGTCAATGTTATTCTTTAAAATAAATTTGGAGGTTATGACAAGACCCCCATCCCTGCATATGTAGATTTTTGTCAGGTCTGTATGAAAGCCAAGTAGCAGTTTTAGACATCAAAGCCTCTTAATGGGGAGGTCAGTTGTGAAGATATTTGGTGATAGTATATTCTAGTGAGGAATAATAGATGCACTTATCCACTCAGGTGCCTATGGCTGTGCTTATTTTGTGCCAAGCCCTGGGGACACAGTGCTGAACAATATAGGAATGGTCCATGCCCTTCTAGGCCTGACATTCTAGTGAAGGAGAAGCAAAATGATGTGAATTATGTACATGATGCAAAATAAATAAAACAGAATGTTGAGGTAGAAAGTGACTATGGGATGAGGGAGCAGTGACATGGAGGACATGAGATGGTTACTGAAGACAGCTTGGCCCAGGAAAGTGTTCTTCAGGATGTGAGTTTAATATGACACCTGATTGAATGATAGGAGACAGCCATGCACATAACTCGGCAATCAAAGGTCTTTAGGAGAGAAGACATTGGGCTCTGGTTAAGGAAAAGACTAGAAAGTACTGAGGAAAAGAAATTGAGTAAAGGAAGTTTGCTATGGAATCAGACTATTGGACTAAGAGACTTAATATTAGGACAGAGTTGGAAAAACTTTCTGTCACTTTAATAAACACTAATTTTTTGTGATATGGGATGTTTGTACTTTTTCTGATTGGGAAGAAATATCTAGTATTTAGTGGGCAAAGGCCACAGATGCAATGACTAGAGTAGTCCTGCATAACAAAGAATTTTCTTATGGACCACACAACTTATAAATACTCAGTGGACAAAACATATCACAAATGTGTCTTTCCACCTGGATACCAAAACACTGAAAACAAAATGTATGGGAACTTTCACAAAGAGGCTAACAATGCAGGAGAAAATCAGTATGTAGATGGAAGATTAATTAGAACAAATGTATTTTATTGATGCTATTAAACATTTGAATTTATTCACTTGGCGCATGGCTAGTCAGTGCCTAAGTTTGAAGCCACAATACTAACAGTAAATAAGCTGGGAATTAAGATAACATTGCTAATGTGATATATCTATATATCTACATATATGTATCTTTATATATATACAATATATGGTATATATTTACTTTTATTAACATGTTAACAGTTTTCCTGACAAAGTGAGATAGGTATTTCATATCTTTATTTTTTTCACTTTGATAGTAACGTCATTTTGACTTGACTTGTTTTTATTTTATTCTTATTAAAGACAGGTAAACCTAGTTTATCTCTACTTATCCTAATTAAAGCTTATATTTTAATGCCCACCTACTTTTGTCTTTAATTTTTTCCCATTTCATATGCAGAATATCTTCTTGACTTATTCACTTAAATAAAAACATATTCACTTTTATTGGTGAAAGCGTCTGACTATTTTATTGTATATTCTGAAATGGTCATACCACAGGATTTATAAAAAACTTTTAATCTCTTAATTTCATTTTAGGATAGTAAGGGGGCATGTAAAGTTATTTATTAGTTGAAAGGAAACTAGTGCCTGATGGAATTGAGAAATTAGAGTTCAGAAACATCCATTTTAGAAGATGCATTTTGGACTTGTCTTTATGCAGCTGTACTCTATTTCCAAATTAATTTGAACTTTAGCCTATGTTAATAAAAATTCTCTAAAAGAGTGCTTGATATTGGCTGAAAAAATGTTAACATTAGATCAAAGACTTTCCCCGAGTTTTATAAATGACACTAAGGACTTTAGTACCTATATGATTAATTTTGTTTTGCTCATGTAAATATTGATAGTAGAAAATAAAGAAATGTTGCTTTTTCTTTATAATCCCATGTAGACCTTAGTTGTACATGGAGTTTTTATTATTTTTCATATAAATACTTGCTTTGAATTATTCAGATATCAAGTTCTAGGTGCAGATTAAAGATGAAATTTTCAGATTTATTTGCACATAATCCTAAACAACAGTTTGTAAAAAAAATTAAATGATCCATCAATTCCCCTCATGCTGTGTGTGGTTTATATTTCTGGTGAATTTAAATATCTATTTGGGCAGGTATAAATGTGGCTTACACAATGGAAGTAAAATCCAAAATACTACAGATCATTCAATATAGAATTTTTCATAGAATCGGTCACATGTAAACAGAGGGGGGAATCTACCAGGTCATATGCGGTCTAGAAGTTATATTTTTCTCCTCCTAAAAAGCCTGATAAATTTATAAAACCCATTCCACTGTGGCAGTTTAACCCAGAATGAACAGCTTGTACAGATAAAATTGTCACAAACATCAGGCATTTTGGAGAAATTATTAATATGGTGATTGATAGCATAATTCCTAGTAATATCCTTGGAGAAAGATTCCAGCTAGAATATACAGGGAAGAAGGAAGTCACCGCACTGTGGAAAGGGTTCAGGCTACCAGAGAGACTAGATGTGATTCAGAACAGGGGGCCAGCCCCAGTGGGCAGATGGGGGTCAGGTAGGGGACCTGGAATATACTCCTAGAGAACTAAGGCAGAGGAGCAGTAACAAATTATTCTAAAGAAGGTGAAAAACAAGAGTGAAGCTTTGTGGCAATGTGAACCTTTTACTGAGTATAGCTCTAGTCTGACTTCCCAAAATTTAACTAGGTCAAGTCTTGACCACTGAAAAAGACAAGTTTCCTGATATATCTCCTCACTTGGTCAGTTACTGTGTGGAGCACAATTTTTTTTGCCATTGAGTGGGATGAAACTGGGTCTGACAGGAATTAATATTGATTAGTGTAATTTTATTTGTCAAATCTTTTGTAGTATTATAAACATTAGATATTTGAGTTGGTTTTATATTTTAAATTAAAGCAGTATACAACCAAATTAGAGTTTAAAAATGTGTCTCTAAGGTTTGCTAGGAAATAAAACTTGAGGTAAAAAATTTATTTCTAAATTTCATTTCAAACCCAAGGAAGGAGGAATGAGAAAAAGAGTCTGCTGATTAAGGGTCTTTAAAGCCTCTGCATAATGTGAAAGGAGACTGCATAACAAAACAGGAAGACCAGAGAAAAGAGAAGTGAGTTTATTCAGGGATCTTGCACACCAAGACTCTGGTGGTGACTGGTTGGAGACAGGCGTGTAAGCCAGGCCTAGCATCCCCAGGTCTTGATCAAAAGGTCAGATGAGAAGGAACCAGGGAAAGAACACTGGAAACATGAAAAATCAGAGTGAAAGGACACCCCCAACAACAACTCTTACCAAAGGATACCAACCCACCCCACAAAAAAGAAAAAGATTGAAATGACAGATGAAGAATTTTGAAAATGGATCATAAGGAAGATCAATGAAATAAAAGAAAAAATAGAAACCCAACACAAAGAAACCACAAAAACAAGGCAGAAAATGAATGAAAATTTTACTAAGAAACTCAAATAAAACAAAATCAAACAGAACTTCTGGAAATGAGAAATTCATTCAAAGAAATATAAAAGACAGTAAAAAGCATTAAGAATAGGCTAGATCAGGCAGAAGAAAGAATCTCAGAGCTTGAAGTCAACGCCTATGAGTCAAACAAATCAATAAAAGAGAAAGAACAGAGAAATAAGAGCAGTGAATAAAACCCACAAGAAATATGGGATAATGCCCAAAACAACAAATGCTGGCGAGGATGTGGAGAGACAGGAACTCTCTTACAC
>VBSM01000483.1:23814788-23851985 GCA_008086735.1 Cheirogaleus medius
AAAGGGGGAAAAAAAAAGAAATATGGGATAATGTAAAGAGGCCTAGCATAAGAATCATAGACATCCCTGAGGGTGAAGAAGAAAATACACAGTTGGGGAACCTATTTGAGGGAATAATTGAGAAACTTTCCCTTTGCCTTGCTAGAAATCTAGATATCCAAGTAGAAAAGCTCAAAGGACCCCTGATATTCATTGCAAAGAGGCAATGACCATGACACATAATCATCAGACTGGCCAAAGTAAACATGAAATAGGCACTCCTACAAGGTGGAAAGCAAAAGCAGGAGGTAATTTACAAAGTAAAACTGCATACTTGTCAACTGAGGTCTTACGAGCCAGAAGGGACAGGGGCCCCATTCTTAAGGGAAAATGGGTCTGTCTCTGTAAGTACAGAAGACACTGTCTTCTTCTATGTTTCTTGTTTTACATGCTAGTAGTATATGTTGATGTAAAGGTCACTTATAATTACTTATGACTATATGTCATGGGTTTTGGTGTCTGGATTTTTCCAGGTATGGACATAACTTAAAGGTTATGTTTCAGACATTCCTTTCTCCTATATGTGTGATGGGGAAAGTCACCATTTATGATGTTTTTCTATATTCTGATTGGTGGTCCCTGTTCTATAGTCTAATTACCCCATTCTTTGAGATTGAAATAACTGTTTTTCCCTGGTTATTTTTCTGTAACTATTTACTTCTTATTGTTTTTCTTGAACTGTTTCTTCCTCCTTTAACTGTTTCTGCTCCTATCATTCAATTATCCCTTGTTTTTCTGTCCCTAACAATAGGAGTTCTAATATTGTATAACCCCACCAACAGCACACAAGGTTCAAATTTTTCAATTTCCTCACATTCACTAAAGCTTTTTCTTTTCCTCACTGTCTCTTTCTTTCTCACTTTAAAAATAGTAGTCATACTAATGAATGTAAGGTGATATCTCATTGTGGTTTTGATTTGCAATTTTCTAGTGATTAGCAATGCTGAGCATATTTTCATATGCTTAATGGTCATTTGTATATCTTCATTGGGGAAGTGTCTAAATGTCTATTCAAATCCTTAGCTCATTTCTTAATTGAGATATTTTTTGTTCTTGTTGCTGAGATGTAGGAGCTTTTATTTATTCTAGATAATAACCCCTTATCAGATATATGATTTACAAATATTTTCTACCATTTTATAGGATGAATTTTCACTCTATTGACTGTTTCCTTGGATGAGCAGTTTTATAATTTGATGTATTCCCACAAAAGTATCTCAAAGAGATATTCGCATACCCATGTTCATTGCAGCATTATTCACAATAGGATATCTTGGTCACATGGCTGGATAAACAAAGTCACATTTAGGGGAAAGTGCTTGGCATAAACATTATTTTTGATGAGAATATCAGCTGGAGTATGAGTAGAACAGTTGTCAAGGAATAATAAAATCTTGCATGCATCATCTAGTCCAGCTTCTCTGCACTAAGTATGAGGGGCTGGTACAAAATGTTTGTGAAAACAATTGCAAAAGATGTCCTGGGTGGTCCATGCCTTTTTGTTAGCATAATAATGGGCTGGTAAGAAATTCACTTCTTGAAAACAGTAAAGATCCAAGTTTTTGCCTGTTCCAGCAAGTTTATACTTATGCTTGTTTGGTGCATTGACACATCTCAGCACAGTTTTTATTCTGTCCTTGGCATCTTAAATTCTCATATAGGCTATCTTATTTCTGGGGCAATAATACCAAACACTGACATTTAATCAACACTGTAGACTTATTCTGACATCAGATTTTCATCATTGATGACCATGGCAACCTTGTCAATGAATTTCTCCACTGGTTTATAATCAGGAGATGCTTAATTATCACAAACCTTTAAAAATGTAATATGATGCTTTTTCTTTAATTTATGCAACCAGCATTTTGAATATTCACAGTTCCCCTCAGTTTTCAGTTCACTGTGATAGACCTTTGCCTGTTTCATGATCACTATACCATTAAGTGGCAGGTGTTCACTGCAACGCTGATGGATCTACTCTTTCAATACTTGATTAAGATCTTTATTTTTAACTTTATGCAGTGTTTTCTATTTTTCATTTACATCTGTTTATCACTTTCAGCATGGAATGTCAACAGTTTATCCTTTTATTTCTTTCAGTCATATATGGTGGTCATTTCAACACTATAGTCTCTTTAAGTCCAGTTTCTCCAATGGGTTGACTTTCTGTGCTATAAATAAACATAAATTCTTCTCTTTCTCTTTTTCTTTTTCTTTTTTTTTTTTTTTAGACAGTCTCACTCCATCATCTAGGCTTGAGTGCAGTGGTGTCATCATAGCTCAGTGTAACCTGAAAGTCCTGGCTCAAGGGATCCTCCTGCCTCAGCCTCCCGAGTAGCTGGGACTACAGGCATGTGCCACCACACCCAGCTAATTTTTCTATTTTTCATAGAGATGGGTCTCGCTCTTGCTCAGGCTGGTCTCCAACTCCTGAGCTCAAGTGCTCCTCCCACCTCAGCCTCCCAGAGTTCTAGGATTACAGGTGTAAACCACTGTGCCCAGCCGTGTACTTCTCTTTTTCTTTTCTCTCTTACCCATGGGGATATCTGCAGGCTTCTTTGACATCTTCAACAATACCTTTACACCACAGAGTAAAGAATAACCAACCAATTACAGTGAATAATGCATGTAGCTCTTGGCCCCATGTGGGGCATCATGGGGAACCTGCTGTTGCCGTGTCTGCACATGGGCCATTAAATTGTGAATGTGGTTGTGTGTGGAATCTAGTCATGCGTGAAAAGATATATCAAAGTTGAAGGGGGCCAAAAAGGTCTTTTCCCCCTTGGGGACACTGAATAAACTGTGTATAGTGCACCTGTGTCTTGACTGTGACCTATCCCATGAGGTCAGATGTGAAATTTTCCACGTGTGGCATCATGTCAGCATTCAAGAAGTTTCAGATTTTGAAGGGATTTGGATTTTCAACTTTCAGATGAGGGATGTTCAATGTGTACTATTACTAGGAGCTAACATTCTACTTCCCAATATAAATCTAAAATACTTTCTACATATTAAGTCATTTATTTTCTCAACTACCAAAATAATATTTTAGACAAAATTAGGATTCACATGCTATGAATAAGAAAATTAAGGCAGAGTTAAGTAATACAAAGATATGGTCATACTACTAATAAATGGTGGACCCAGGATTGTAAGACCCATTCTAAAAGAGTAGGAAACATAATCCACATGTCCCCAGAATCTTCTCCAGTACCTAGCACTTATGGTGCTCAATTAATATTTGATAAATGAACAAATGAATGAATACAATTTTAAGAAACAAGATTTAGGGGTTTTCGCACCATGTTTCCTTACTTAGCAAGATATAAATAATGATGTAAGATCTGAAAAACATAATTTGACAAGTTCTCCGATGAGTCTGATTTTTCAATAAAGACTTAGATCATGTCCATATGTAGACAATAAACGTAATGCAACATGTCAAGTCTTCCGTTTATGCTTTCCTCAGTTAAATGCATACTGTTACATTATTGTTTTAACTTCAGAGATAGGAGAAAAATTAGATTTATTTGCTATCAAGTTTATTCAGAACTTAACATAGAAGATTCCTGTACCCAATTAAAAGATAAAATCATTGGATATGTTTAAATAGATGCAATTCACTTACATTTGAAGAAAGAGTAAACATCAGATTTTGTATAAACAAAGAGGTAAATTGGGCAATATGAGGTCATTAGAAACATGTGCAATTGATAGAAACCAAAGAAAGAAGAAAAAAACAGTTAAGCACATTTTTTTCAATGATACAGTAGAGAAAAATCAATGAAAATGACTATAATGGGGGTTGGAAAAGGTGATATGGGAATGTTTCAATATCTGTAAAACATTTAAAATACACACCAAATTTTGAATTCTTCTAAGAAATTACAAGACAGATTGAAATCAACTAAGTCTACATCTCCCATTTTTCTTCCATAGAGGCAAAACAATATTCTACTATAGGAATATATACTTTGATCTCTTAGGTAAACATTTGCCACTGACTAAGATAACAACTCCGTATGTCTCACATATTTCCATTTTACCAGGAAAGTCTGAGTTGATTTCAACATCAAAGCTATAACAAAAAAATAAAATAATGTAATTTTAATTTTATTTCTAATCCCTCAGTAAAGCAACTCATATTAGCTCTAAAAAGAAGGGAAAAAAACTCAATTATAATACAATATTTACATACTTGCCTCATAACAAAAAAGGTGCTCCATATTATTAGCCAAAAGAGAAATGGGAGAAGATGAAGATGTGGACTTAAAGCAAGTGTAATTTGACTGTTTAAGATTAAGATTCTAAAAAGAAAATTTTATCTTAAAATGTGAAGCAGTTTTACAAGGTAACAATATTTTAAAATATTTATTCTTTGGTATTGCACATAACGTGTATGATTGCTGATAGTTTCATGAGTAAATAACCAATGTAAATAACCAGATGAGAGCTAAATCACATAAACTTTGACAGATTTTCTTCCTTAACATGTATCAGGGCAGGTTGAATATTGTTTGCATCTTCTCCTCAAAAAAATCCTTAAAATGGAAAACTTTGAAAAGTGGCCCCTTAAATCTAGGCATGCAACTTATTCAAATTCCATTGCCTGAAAAATGTGAAGATGAAAGACCCATCTCAAGGGACACATCCCCTTAGGTGAATTAAGTACAATTTGACAGTCTGCACAAATGCAGACATTAAGCTGTTAAGTGGCCACATGTGTATACACATGTTTAGTGTTAAGGCCATAAAGCAAACATTAGCAATCAAGAACTTCAAATTGATTTGGGAGCATATGTCTTCCAAGACCCCACGAAATCTGGACGACAGCTTGGGAAAGATTCAGACAAGTTCTTATATAGTACGTCTCATTCCCAACTGCAAGAGATTGTGCTCATATGCTGAAGTCACCCAGAAACTACCTACAAACTTATCTGTACCTTTGAAAAAACCAGGAGGAAAAATTACAAAATTTCTATGTCATCAATGATTTCCATGATGCTTCACCAGAAGATAGCAATCAATAAGCTCCATCAAACCCAACTGGCACTGCAGTCACATTTAGAAACATTATTGCAAAATTTGCTATTCTGCATCACTTTATGTGCAGACTCTCATTATTGTAGTTGCATAGTATGATGTATTCCCACATATGCATACAACATGTTCCCACCAGGCATAGTAGGTCATCTTTGGCAACTCAGGGACAACAACAATGCTGTTTTGTTTGGTTGTTATGGTTTTAGACAAAACTTTCCAAACTTGTCATGAGTGTGTAAAATGAGATCTGCACAACTGTGATTATTCAAATAGTTTAAATCAAAATATCACTTTAGTTGATTATTTATAACAGTGATTTGTACATTTTTTTCTATTTTTATAACCAATGAAAATATTTTCCCCAAACATATCTTGTATAAATGAAGCAAATAGAAGAAATGGTTTTGTGGCGACAGTGTATAGGATGAAGAGAGTTGGAGATTCACATTTTATTATGGCTGTTTTTTTTCTTAAGCTGCCTATGAGGGCAGCTTAATTACTTTAGGGTGCTGTGCAGAACACTCAGTGAAACTACTGTTTCCCAGGATGACAGAAAAAGCAGAATTATTCTCTTTCTGCCTTAGCCTAACTAAGTCAATGAGGCTATTACTGTAATGATGCAATACTTAAGGGAGGGCACTTGATAACTTCCAGGCACAGAATATTTCTCCCTAGAGATTAACCTACACTCATCTTCTATGTAAAACCATATTGAGGTGGCTATTGGTACTTTCAAATAGGCAGATAGTGTATCAGGCATTACCAATCATAACCATGAGGCAGTACCTATCCTCTGTAGTGAGAATGGTCAAAATTCCAGCTTGGGAATCATCCAACCAAAGTCAGGAAAGTGATGTACCAACTGAATTTCAGGAAGTGACGTCACCAAGGAAGTGACCCACAACATTGCATTCTAACAAGTTTGGGTTTCAATATTTACTCACTAAATAAGGGCATCAAAGCTAGCTGTGGATACAGAGAATGTGAATTCTATCTCTGGTTCTTGTTTTATTTTATGGGCATACTATCCTCAGAAACAAAGATGTACCTGATCCTGGAATTTTGAGAGGGTGATCTTAATTACCACAGAGTCATCTGAGTGTCTGTCACCTTTCTCTTTTCTAGTCACATGGCAAAGATTCTCAAAATAAAGGCAATCCCCTCAACTTCATTTTGTAAATGAAAATGAGTTCATTAAATACATTCCTAATGAAACAATACAAGTGTCACATGCTTACATATGACTTTGAGCAAGTCTGCTTTTCTCCTCAGGTTTAAAAAGCTGCTCCCTTATTCTACTCTGAGCTCCACCACTGTGAGAAGCAGGAACATTCTGACCTGCTGCATATTGTCCTGGGTCCCAGTGCTCTAAATTGGGAACATAGTTGGGCAATGAATACTGGAAATTCTTATTGAAGAGAATCATACTGTCAATGCAATTCAATTAATCCAATGACATGAAAACTGTCTGCTGATAAATATATTATAGCTTATGTAAGTCCTAAGCTATAATTTAACGATTGTTAAAAATGCTTTCATTGCTTCCAAGAATGCTGGATAAGAAACTGATCATTTGTCAGTCCAAAGCACTATGCCAGTGATAGTGTTAGGTAGACAGCTAGAGACCTCTGGCCCCTCCTGGGGACAAGGTGGGCAACTGCCACACCTGGGGGAGGAGGGAATACCCCATGAATCTGCCAATCAGAACTTAGCATGCCAACTACAAAAGAATGCAGAAAACTCTGTAGCCCACGGATCAAGCAGCATAGGTATAATAGAGTCTGAAAAAGTGACCTACAACAACTGGCTTTCAGAGAGGCTCATGGGAGATCCACATGCATGGTAAGACTCAGGTCATATAACTCATAACTGTCCAATCAAAGCGGTTCCATGGTGACATCTCAGCCACAAGGAGGATCCAATCCAGACACTATAAAACAAGATCCAGAGCATAACCAAGGACTTTTTTTGTCACAACAAGGGGTCCGTTTGTCATCTCTGGTGAATGTATCTTGATCTCACTCTGTAACCTGTATCTTGATCTTGCTCTATGATTATATCTTTCTCTCCTCAATAAACCTCATTTTCGTGCTTATCTTGCTTTCAGTGTGTCTGGTCATTCTTCGACCAAGAGCACACCAAGAACCGACATATCAGACTGTGACCCAACAACTGGGTGTGGTTTTCTCTATTGGTTAATACTTTGAATCTTGGTTAGCACCAGATCTGAGGAAGAGATAACAACAACAACAAAAGCTAAGAGGGTTCAGCACGAGGTACTCAACTAATTGGTTTGGTGGTATCCTATTAAAGAAGAGATATCAGTAATGCAAGAGAGGAGATCAAGACAGATATTACAGCTCCCTGAAATATTCTGCAGAATGGGAATTCTACCTTCTTTATTTATGGAGAGAGATGAAACAGGATGAACTTAGTTAATTTTCTAATTAGGGTCTGTCTCCTTACCCAGAGGTTCTAGGAAAGCAAGGGGCTGACTTTATATGAGCAGACATAGGAAAGAAGATATGTTTACATTATTTTCTTCAAATTTAATTCATCAATATTGTTAGGTAAAATGCTCAGTTTGATTTTGATGTGCCTGTTTTTGCTCTTTCCTATGTGATAGCACTGTGGAGATAGGCTCATGAGCAAAGTACTTATAAATATCACCATAGGTTTAGGACCAGTAACAGTTCCCTAAATGTGGTGTGTGGCCAAAAACTTTGCAATTGCTAACATGTATAACCCAGATCTAAGGTTCCAAAGAAGCTAATGTTACGGTCAACTATGAGATGATCTTGTTATATAAGCTAAAAGAAAAAGGTGAGTGTATAATTTTGGGTATATCAAATGTTTCACAAATTCAGCTGTGTATTGTTTCTGTTGTCTCATAGGCACTCATTCCCTTGTGCATTAGGTGAATTTTGCTTGCTACTTTGTATTCTTAGAATTGAGTCTATGGGCTTTTTTGAAGTCCATGTGATTTGGGCTTTCTTGAGAGGTTCTCTTCCTATGCTTCTCAGTGTACATAAAACCATTTTAAACTAAATTATCAGCTTGGAAAGTCTCGGGTAGTATAAATTTCATCGGTGAAACCCATGAGTTTTATCTACTGGGGACAAATTCTCACAAGAGCAATTTTTTTTCTTTTATTTAACTCTGTGGCAATGTCTAAGGCAAGCAATTTCCATTGCTGTTTTTTGTTTTGCTTTGTTTTGATTTTTGCTGATGGTAGAATTTATTTCTAGTTTACCCCACACACTGAGGATCTTGATGAGGGTTTTCTTCTTGTGCTGTCAACACTGGGAAAGCCCTAGACTTTTCTTTCTTTCTGTCCACCCGTCTTCTGCAAAGACAACTCTGATTCAACAAATTCCCAAAGGTAAAAGTCACCTTTGATGTACTTTCTACTTCTCAATCATACTTTTCTTTGGCCTTTCAAGTATTCCTTGCCAGATCCTCAATTTGCTTTAAAAGACTGCACATTTTCTACCATATTTTAATTATTTTCATCAGTGGTGTAACTATTAAGTCTGAATAATAATGTGGCTATTGATACTGCTAATAATACTAAGTTCCAGAGAAACTGATATTTAGTAGTTCTGTATAAAATATGTTTATTGACATTTAAATGTTAGTTCATATTCCTGGAAAGAAGTGCTTTCTTTTTGACAGGGGTTGAGTGCTCCCTCTGTCTTTACAGTACTGCCATTGGCAGAGGGAAGGGAGCCAAGAAGGGAATATGGAAAGGAGTTGAGAACTTCAATAAGAAGAGAGGCATAAGTCCAAGAAAAGATGCAAAATCCCAAATGGGAAACTATTACTAATGCCTGAAATATCACTATCTCACCCTCTGACCACAGCAATCCACTTCTCTTGGTCCAATTTTAATTCTTCCCTAATTAATCAATTATTATTCTCTTCTTTTTCCCAGTTTTCATCCACTTTCATTGTCTATTTGGGCAATGCCACATACCCTTTCACCTTCTTTTGCCAATAACTTGAATTTTTTTACCCTTTACCACTCCCACTATGATCACTTCTTCTACCACACTTACTGGTAAAATACCAAGCTAGAATCCTATAATGATAATACATAAAATTCTGTGTCCTAAGGATATTTACCACAATAAACTCATTGTTTCACTTCCAGTTTGACTTACAGAAATGCACAAATTATTTTCTGCTGCCTCTGTCTACTCCTTTTCTAATTCCTCACATTTATTTCAACCTGCTCCAAAGACCTACCAGGATGTATCAGAGTTCCCTTTATCAGAATTTTTGTTCATCCTATGGATATATAATATTTTGGTTTACATTTGTGATTGATTATCATGCATATGTCATATGTTGAGGATTTTGAGTAAAGGTAGGTGTTTTGGGCTGAATTCAGATATTTCTATGTTTCCTGAAAAAAAAATGTTATCTTAATATTATTTGACAACATCCCAGGATTTTTTTAAAAAATACATTTTTGTGCATTCACTAATCAAATGTAGAAGGTTCAAATTTCAAATTAATGATAATGATAATAATTAAGGCAACAATAGACACTGAACAAGAAGGCATTAATATTCCCTTCAGCTAATATTCCCCTATCTAAATTTTAGGTAGCCTTTTTCCTGCCTCTAGGCAATTACCTCCCTTTTCTTAGAGAATTTACTTTAGAAAACTTGTACATTATAAATTCTTTCTTTGCCTGTTTAAGAAGAAAATTTTTTTAAAAATCTTGGGAGTTTTATAATACAACCCAGGAATGTCTGCCTCTAGGACCTGAGAGCCATCCATTCCATACATAATCCTCAGAAGACAGAGTCCTTATCTCTCCATCTCTGTGAGAGGTTTGGAGCCTAACTTCAATGAGTGCCAAGTGGTAAACAAAAATGGTCTCATCACAGAGGAAAAAAAAAATGCAAACTCAGGAACAATTCAACATGCTCCACACATTGACCAACCTCCCCACTAATGTCCTCCAGTAGTTTTTCACTAGCCCACTCCAGCACTTAAATATATGTAACCTTAACAGTTGTACCCCCATAATATGCTGAAATAAAAAAATAAAAAACGTCCTGCTTTTTTTTCAGTGGAGCTGAGTTCAGACTGAGTTATAGCCTCTCTCTTCTATTGCAATAGTTTTGATTGAAGTATCCCTTCCGGTTTAACTTTGTCCATTGTAATTTTTGCTTTGACAAAACTTATATGGCACTCACAGCTGCCTAACTGGTGAAAACCAGAATTTCATTAAACAGGCACTGCTATTGCTTTTACTTTTTGTAGAAGATGAACTGAGGCCTGGAAAGATTAAGCCAATTAGTTAAGAGGAGAGCTGAGATTTGAACACAGGCTGTCTGACTCTGCAGTCTATGGTCTTCATGCAATACCATCATCTAGATAAGTCCTAAATTCACAAGTATTGATACAGAATTAAAAAAAAACAGTAGAGACATAAATGATCTGACATAAATGAAACAAAACAGTTCAAAGTTTTTCTGAATGAAAGGTCTATTTCTATTGGGATAGAACAGGCTTAGGACTCTTTGATACAGATCAGGGGTGTCTCCCATCTTTTTTCTATGGTCAAATTAATTATTTCCTCAAAATAGTGAGATAAACATTTAAAATATCAGTAGACCCCTGATGTTTTATTAATTAAATCAATTAAATTATATTGATAATTGATCATGGTAATTATTAATTAAATTATTTAAATTAGTAATACAAAAAATTCTACCTTTAGTTACCTAATTGTTATGTGATATCTTGACATTGTTATGAATTAACATTTTTTATATCAGCTGTGTCTGCTATTCTTTGGTGGTTGAAGTATATCTATTTTGGAGGTAAGACTTTTCAATAAAGAAAAGAGACTCGTAAACCCTAGGTAGCTAGCCCACCAAAAGAAACCTTATCTTTCAAATATCAGCACATTAGGATGTTACTAAGAGAATCTTTTCTTTAAAGTAGTAGCAGTAGAACATTACTAAGGCAACTTTTGTCTAAAGATTTTTGAGCAGTATTCTTTTTCTTCTGATGCCCAGTTTTGTTTGCTAGCCAACCTGGCCTAAATCACACATGGTCTTCATGGGTCAGTGCTTTTCAGAAGAGGAGGCCAAAGGCTTCCTTGGTGGTCTTTAGCAGATCTGTGGTGTTTGGTCTGCTGACCTGTAGCCTGCTTTATAATCTCAGCTGTCTCTGTTAAATACAAGTTAAGTAAACCTTCTATCCAGATAATGAACTCTATTCCTTACTATGAACTCTGAATCCTGCTCAGCTGATTTATATTAGTAAACACTCTTACTTGATTCTGACAACAATCATTTTTTTTTATTACAATTTAATTCTTTTCTCATTCTACCTGTAGTTTTTGACCAATACCTTAGATCATTAATCATAGTACTAAACTCACAGGCCTCCATTTGGGGTATAACCTTTTACATTATGAGCAGAAAGAGAATAACATTAGAAACTGGGTCTTTAGGTTAAAGATTCTTACTAATGCACATAACAGACATGGGAATTTTCCAGTTTTATGCTTCTTAATTAATGCCTGCTATTTGAATCAGACTCTAATAAGTTTATCTTATACACCGATGTATAAATATATGTCAAGAGGAAAAAGTTAAACCAACAAAAACCAATAAGAAATATCTGACCTTAGCAATATGATGATTCCTTTACTGCTCTCAATTCATAAGCACTAGCAACTCAACTTCCTGCTTTAACCAACTTGGTTCATATGGAACACCATTTCAGTAAATAACACTCTTGCTTCCCTCTTGTTTTTGTATGGTATCTCCTCACACAACCTTAATCTTGGATGATCTCAACCATGCATTTTCTCTGGACCTGCAACAGAGCATTTGGGGAGAGACCCATCAGCAGAGGCAAGTTCTATTATAAATTGGTCACAACTCACTTTGAGAGGCTCCCAGTGTACTGCTTATAATTTCGCTGCGTTTCCCAGGACCAATCAACTCACACAGTCTCCAAAAAATTATGTCACCACTCTAACCACCCGGGCTCTAACCTCCCTAGGTTTAACCACTCTCACTCTAACCACCTTTGCTCTTAACTGCCCTAGCTCCTCTAACCACCCTTGCTGTAAGCCACCAGCCCTCCCCCTGCCAGCTCTCTTCCCTCCAACCGTTTGACGGCCATCTCTAATTAATAAAAAAATTACAGCCAGGTGCTGGGAGCACCTCATATCTTAGCACCAAACATAGAAACATAGCTTTGCTGCTCCAAATGTGATCTGCTTAACCAGCAGTATGGGCAGCACCTGGAAATTTGTTAGAAATGTAGACTCTAAGGCCCCACCCCGACTTAATGAATCAAAATCTGCATTTACAAGGCCCCTAGGGTTGTGTGTGTGTGTGCATGTTAAAGTTAGAGAAGAGCCAAAATGAAGGAAGACACAGATCTGTTTCATTGCCTGAACAAGGTATATTTTTTTTCTCCTCCTAATTTCTCAGAAACTCACACTGGAATTATTCCTTCTTTCTTCAGTATATTCAATTTCTCTCTCTCAGCTACAGTTCCCTGTCCTTACTTTTTAACTCTCAAATTGCTCCATTAAACACTCACATTTATCCAATTAAAATAAAATAAATAGTCCTGTTACTACACTATTTTTTTCCTTATCTTCAGAGCCAAACTTCTCAAATGAGATGTTTATAATCAATGTGTCCATTTCTTCATCTAACACATTCTTTTCAACCCATTGCAAAATGGCCTCTGGGCCATCACTCCATTAGCTATGGTCTCGCCAAGTCTACTCACTATCTCCAAGTTTCTTCACATATTTAATTTCTCTCCGTATTCTCAGCAATATTTGGCACAGTATAAAGTACGTATGAATGAAAGAAGGACAACACAAATGGTTGACATCTCAGGATTGTTACTTTTCCATTCTCTTTTCCCAAATATGGTCTTTCTTCTCATTTCCCCTATTCCTCTGATTTCTAAAGAAAATAAGTAGACATAAAGTCACATGCAAAAGCTATTTCAGTTTTGATAACTGCTGTGCATCCAGCACATAGAATAATACTGTGCACTTTTAAATTTTATCAAAAGAGCGAATATGTGCTTTAGGTGAAATGTTTTTACTCTGATCTTCTACTAAAAATTTTAGTTCCATCCTTATTTTAGTTGATATAGCAATTACCTGTTACAGGAATAAAATATTCAGACTCTTTTTTTCTTTTTTACCCACCCGGGGATAGACTTGTGCTACATCAAAGGATATTCTTATGTGGTGAATAAACAGGATGAAGATAAGGAGCTTTTCTATGCTTTTATCCTTGGGATTTATCCTTTATTTAACTCTAAAGTCTCTTTGGCTTATGAGCTAGAAATTGGGTTTTTACCACTTCCATTATTTGAATATCTGTTAGAAGTGCCTATATGAATTAATGGGAGGAAGAGAGAATTTCCTAGGCCCTTTCCTTATTATGGAATTCAAAAGTTTGAAAGCTTAACTCAATTTTATTCTCAAAGACCCTACTTAATGCCAGTATATACAGAGAAACTAATTCAATTTCTGAGTATTCTGCTGGTTATTGTGGAAAGACAATTGGGAAAAAGTAACACATGCTCTCTGTTAACTGAAATAAAATCTTAAACCCCAGAAGACTGAATGGACCCTACTTTGGGCCAAGAGGACCCAAGAAAAGCTTTAAAGCTGAGTTGTCAGCCATGAGGAGAATGGAGGTCAGACAGCCTCATTATGAAACCCTGCTTTTGTGGTTACTCTTTATAACAATAAGATGCTAAATCATTAACTAAGGCCATGCAGGACAAAGCTTAAACCACACCTGCAGGTCATCAATTTACTTAACAAATCACTTGAGTTTCAGTGTTTGGTGGCTTTTGTCTCTGATTAACAAACATCCTTATCTTAAATTAAAACATTCTAAGCCTTTACACAAAGCTTAATTTATTTAACCAATTGCAAATCATAGAATCTTTAACCACCTATGACCTGTAAGCACCCCTACTTCAAGATGTCCCACCTTTTCGGGCCAAATCAATGTATACCTTTCATGTATTGATTTATGATTTTACATGTAATTCCTATCTCCATGAATGTATCAAACCAAACTGTAGCCGGCTGCCTTGGGCACATTTACTGAGGACCTGTTCAGGCCATGTTTTCTCTGTGTTCAGTCAGGCACACTTGGCTCAGAATAAACCTTTTTACTTATTTTACAAAGTTTGGCTATTTTTCTGTTAACACATTAGGATTGTGTTCTTTTCAGGGTAAAATCAATACCTTACAGGAAAAATGAAAAAGATCCTATGATTACAGTGCATTTAGGAATGTTTATATATTATCATGTTAGTAAACTCCCATTAGGAAATTCACAATTCACGTTGTTTAATCTTTATTTTCAGTGATCCCTCCTTTATCTTGCAAATCTTGAGAATTTTGAGAAATCAGTTTGAGGAAACATGGATAAAAAAGACACTCAAAAGCAACCATTCGAATTAGCTGTAAGGGGAGATGACACCAAAAGCACAGGCAACAAAACCAAAAATAAACAAGTGATATTACATTAAAACTAAAGTCACTTTCCTTTCACCTTCTCTTCATTTCCCCCTTGAGTTGTTAACTCGGCCATCAGAGTACAGACAGGATCTGTTTATTGCAAGTTCCACATTGTTTTCATCCAGTATTTGAGCTTTGATTAGGAACTTCTGCTTAAGTTAATGTAATCGTGTACTTATTTACTTGGCTTTTCTAAAAAAAAAGCAGCAATAACATGATGGCTTGATTGAGTGTCCTCACAGATGTCCCTTCCAAGAGTGTAAGATAAACCCTGCAATTTCCTGCAAGATTCAAAGTTATTTTCCACTGACCTTGGTCAAAATTTGTCCCTGTAAAGAGAGAAATTTTCCACATAAGGCATTAACTAGCATCATGGTAAACCCTTCCAGCTTCTATTGTTACTCTCTTTCTCTCTAATCTCTGCCACTGGAAAAGCAATCCCTTGCTCACTCCTGTAGCATTTTTACATGAACTGACTCAGGAGTCACTGAACATGAATGAATCATGTCTTATAAAGAAACCTAAAAATCTCTTACAGTTTTAGCTCTGTAACAGGGGGATTTCTTTTAAAGTGTTTATTTATACAGCAGTAGGAAAAATTAAGTTCTACTGGTAGTCTTTTTTTTTATAAATTAATAATATAAAAAGACCTTTTAAAAATTCTTTAAAATATAATTGAGTGCAAATTATCAAAAATACTTTGATGTGTTTTTTAAATGTTACCCTTATATAACAGCTTTTGAAACCTTCACATTTTCGGCACACTTAGCAGATGAGACATAGGGGAAACGCTTACTCTTCTAAACTTTCATTTGTTTGTTAGTAAAATGGAGTCATTAATAGTTCCTATGGTTTAGGGTTTTTTTAGGAATAAATGAAATGATATTTATAATTTTCTTAGCACAAAATCTAGCATATAGTATATACACAATACATTTTAGGAATTTGGTGCATTATCTTTTCTCTCCAAAACAAAAGATAGAAAAGATAGAAATAGACATGTAGCTTATTTTCAGCATTAAAAAAAGTTCATTTACATTATTACTGTTTCTTATGCTACACATTTGGGAGCAATCTTGTATTTAGTTGTTTTATTTTCTTTTTCCTTTTTATTTTTATAGATTTAGGTGGTACAAATGTAATTTTGTTGCATGGATATACTGTGTAGCAGTGAAGTCTGGACTTCAGTGTAGCCATCACTGGAATAGCACACATTATACCCATTATGTACCCATTGTAGCTCTGCCACCTCTCACCCTCCCCAATATCCAATGTCTATTATTCCACACTCTATGTCTGTTTATACACATCATTTATCTCCCACTTATACGTGAGAATATGTGGTATTTGACTTTCTGTTTCTGTATTATTTCACTTAAGATAATGGCCTCCAGTTCCATTGATGTTTCTTCAAAAGACATGATTTCAATCGTTTTATGGCTGAGTAGTATTCCATGGGGTGTGTATGTGTGTGTGTGTGTGTATGTATATATACACATATGTAAACACATACATTTGCCTTATCTAATCATTCACTGATGAACACTTAGGTTGCTTTTATATCTTTGTTATTATAAATAGTACTGTAATAATCATATGAGTGCAAGTATCTTTTTTATATGATGATTTCTTTTCCTTTTCCTTTTCCTTTGGATAGATGCTCAGTAGTGAGATTGCTAGACTGAATGGTAGCTCTATTTTTAGTTCTTTGAGAAATCTCCATACTGTTTTCCATACAGGTTGTACTAATATACATTCCTACTAATAGTGTATAAGCATTCCCTTTTCCCTGCATCCTCACCAACATCTGGTATTTTTTGACTTTTTAATCATAGCCATTCTGACTGTGGTAAGATAGTGTCTCACTGTGGTTTTAATTTATATTTCTCTGATGATTAGTGATATTGAACATTTTTTCATATGCTTGTTAGCTATTTATATGTCTTCTTTGAATGTTTGTTCATGTCCTTTGCCCACTTTTTAATGGGGTTATTTGGGATTTTTGTTGTTGTTTAGTTTCTTATTGATGCTGGATATTAAGTCCTTTGTCAGGTTTATGGTTTGCGAATATTTTCTCCCATTCTTTAGCTTGTCTGTTCACTGTGTTGACCATTTCTTTTGCTGTGCAGAAGCATTTTAGTTTAATTGAGTCTCATTTGTCTATTTTTTATTTTATTTCATTTGCTTTTGGAGGTCTTTGTAATAAATTCTTTGTCTAGGCTAATGTCTAGAAGAGTTTTTCCTATGTTTTCTTCTATAATTAGAGTTTCAGGTCTTACATTTAAGTCTTTAATACATCTTGTGTTAATTTTTATATATGGTGAGAGATGGAGGTTCAGTTTCATTGTTCTGCATATGGCTATCCAATTTTCCTAGCACTATTTATTAAATAGGGTGTCTTTTCTCCAGTGTATGATTTGTTGATTTTGTCAAAGAGCAGTTAGTTGACTGTCAGTCTGTGACTTTATTTTTGGATTCTCCATTCTGTTTTACTCACCTATATGTCTATTTTTATACCAGTACTGTGCTTTTTTGGTTACTACAGTCTTGTAGTACAATTTGAAGTCAGGTAATGTGATATCTCAAGCTTTGTTATTTTTGCTTAAGATTACTTTAGCTGTTTGGGCTCTTTTTTGGTTCCATATGACTTTTAAGATTTTTTTTCTAATTATGTGAAAAATGACACCTGTATTATGATAGGAATTGCATTGAATTGAATCTGTAGATAGCTTTGGGCAACATGGTCATTTTAATGATGTTGATTCTTCCAACCATGAGCATGGGATGTTTTCCCATATGTTTTTGTCATCCATGAATTCTTTCATCAGTGTTTTATAGTTTTTCTTGTAGAGATATTTTATGTCTTTAATTAAATGCACTCTTACATTTTTTTTTTTTGTAAAGGAGATTGAGTTCTTGATTTGATTCTCAGCTTGGTTGTTCTTGATGTATAGAAATGCAACTGATTTCTGTACATTGATTTTGTATACTGAAACTTTGCTGAATTCATTTATCAAATCTTGGGGTCTTTTGGCAGAATCTTCAGGGTTTTCTAGGTGTAAGGATCATAATCTTTTATGGAATGATTGAATCTACCATCACTCTTCCTATATTCTTTGGAGGTGCTTTCCTATACCCTAATATTGCCCCCATCCTCCCTGTACCATGGGGCACATGAAGCAGCCTTAGTTCCAGTTCCAGCAGGAGATATAAACATCAGTTAAAGTCTAACTTTAACTGATTTTTATATATATGTACACACCATTCTTAATCATATGTAATATTCTTTTTAAAACTTAATATGAAGATCATCTACTTGGGGATTATATTTAAGTTTTTGTACTCTTAAGGACATCTTATATCAAAGAACTGATCCTTCAAAAGTCTCTAGCTGTTAAATAAAGCAGATATATTATGAAATTTGAACTCCTACTCTGAGCTCAACACCATGTTATTTGTGTTTATTCTTTGTGTTAGAGGTATTAACATTATTAGAGATATCAATTTTTTACATAGTTCCTATGAGCTGCTAGCACCTTGGCATTCTCCTGCAAAGTTTGATTTTATCCAAAAATCATAAAATTTGGCTATAAAAACATGCTAATAGACTGTAGGAGTGAGGGGAAACTTACCCTTTCCCCCAAAAGTTCACTGAGAGATAAACTCACAATTAAGTCAGGTTGATAAGAGAAAGGTTTACTTACCATGTGCATGGGGAGAATCAGAATGATTACCCAGTATCCTAGTGAAGTTCAGATATTTTTATACACACCTTTTAGGAGTGGGGAAGAAAATAGGGAGTATGGGTAATTCTGTTTAGGGCAATAAAGGGTGGTTAGGGAGGATGAATGGATAGGGGAAACAGTTTGACTTATAAATTAACCTGAGAAACAGGTATTATGTTTCAGATGATTTGGGCCAAGTCTGGTTGCATACTTCAATATATTGAGATAACAGGAAGAGGAAGGGAAGTCCGTTTCCCCCTTTGATCTTTTGATCAGGTCAGTCTGGTTATACAGAGAGAGAGAAGGCCTCTTCCAAGTGCCTGTTAATCTCTAAGAACCTTTCATTCAAATGCTCTTTATACCAAGGAGCCATATTTTGGGGTGAAATTTCCAGAGTTCCTTCAAGGCATTTAAGCTGGAATAAGAATTTTATTTTTAAAATGAGAAAGTCAGCTTTCTTTTATTTATTTTATTCCTCTGTTTCCCCTAAACATCCACAATCTTTATAAACAACAAAAGTCATATGAAGAATAGCACTATGCTATGGGAAAATTGGAAAGGTATATCAAATGTATATTAAAGGTATATTAACACAAGCAAGTGCTGAGTTTTAATATCTGTATAGCAGATCATTCTATGTTCCTAATAACATTTGTTTCTCAGTGGCATAGCTTAAAAATAAACTCTATATTAAATATATATATATGTAATCTACATGTGTACATGTTTAGTTCTTTTATGACATGTAGCCCAGCAGATTGCATACCTTAGCTAGCTTTTGGCTGTTTCTGCTAAATTCCCCCAAACTAGCGCAATTAAGAAGAATTACCATAGCAATTGCTTGTGTTTATGCCCTATGAGAAAGCTTTGGACTTAAGCTGTACAATTCATTCTGATTGCTACCAAGTAATTCTTTACAGACCTGTAAATCGAAACTGTGGCTAATTTTCAGCAGCTTAATTGTCATGTTTTAGAAATTTGTCTAATTAAAACTTTGAGTGGACAATTAAAAGGAAAGGTCTTAGATTTGAGAATTAAATTAAAATGGTGGCTAGGCAAGAATGCAACGTTTTACCATAGTGTGTGTGTATGTATTTTAATATGATTTTTTTTTAATTTGGGAGAGGGAGATAAGGTTATTAACATATTCAAATGCTATTTTTTATTTGTTCTTTACGTCAGAATGTCTTATTGGCCTAACAAACTACTTTCTTCTTTCCACTGTACCATGATATTGTTTGCCATACTTTCCTGAGTTGATTCTCTAATTTCAAATAAAATGAAACATGGAACTAGTGGGCAGAAAAGTTTCAACAGGGTTTCTGCAGCCATGCTGTCACAGATGATCTATCAGAAAAGATTTGTTTAAAGTGTTATTTAACAAAAAATAAAATACAGCAAACTTATAAAGGAAGAGAAGAGGAGAGTCGGAAACCTAGGGAGATTTTTTTGGGTTTCATAAGTTTTGTGTTTTACTAATAACACTGAGACAACTTAAAACATTTGCTTGGTGGTTGATTTAATGATAAGCCTAGTATTATTGCCTGTGTATTTATTTGAGAATGCTGGTTGGCATTTGGTTTATATTCTCATTTAAAAGTCTGTTCCAAATGTCACAAAAGAGAGTCATGAAATAAACAAAGCAACAAGGCAATATTTGTGGTGTGCTTTACACTATGTTCATTATTCCACCAGCTGTTATTTTTGGAAACACAGGATAGGCTAGTCTAACTCCCAGGTGGTGTGGAACATCTGAAAGAATCTCCTATATAACATGCATTTAACTCACCTATTTGAAGAGGCCCTCCGTATGTGCTCCCTTGTGAGTGGTAGCATCTAAATATGTCAGATATTTAAACATTACAGTAAAAGCATCTGACTATAGATTTTGAATTTTAAAAAAAAGCAAGGAAATTGTATTAAGTATGACATTTTACTCTGATGTTTTGATAATTGGGGCCTTTCCAACCCTGGGGAGACTGTCTGTCCCACGGTAGCCAATTCCTTGAGATAGTGAAGGCCTCCGCTGTGTGCATGCCTTTTATGTGCAGACTGACCAATATAGATAGATCTCACAGCCAGCACCACCCCTCACCTCTTCTAAGGGTCTCTAAAACCCAGGGCCAGGTTCCAGCCAACTACCAACAATCCTTTTGCTCCACAGCGCGCTGAACTTATTCAAACTGGCCAGTCCTAAACCTGCTTACCCTGGATGCCCATTCTGCTCCATGAAAACCATGGTAAAGGCTCTTGCCCATCCATGTCTTCCCTCTGCCTCCCTTCGCCAGGGATGAAGGGAAGAGGGGATGAGTTTATTAAAATATTCAAATGATAATTTTTTTTCCTTTAAATTTTCTTGAAGTTTCATTTGGCCTTGCCTTCTATGTATAAATCTATGTGGCCTTCTGTGGCATGGCGGGTCCCCTTTTGGGAAATGAGCAACAGGCTATCTTTTCAATGGCGGTTGCACCCTGATCTTTTGTTCTTATCAGACCAGAATAAATAATACAACCTATATTTTAAAACAGAGATAGCTTTCTATTTATGTAGGTCTTCTTTAATTTCTTTCAATAATGTTTTATAGTTTTCAGTGTATTTTTACACTCTTTTGTTTAATTTATCTCCAAGTATTTTATAATTTTTGATATTATAAGTGAAATTTCTTTCTGAATTTTATTTTCAAATTGATCATTACCAGTATATAGAAATACAATTGATTTTTTTATATTGACCTTGTACCCTGCATCCTTACTGAATTTATGTAGTATCTCTAAGAGTTTTTTTGTGTGTATATTCTTTAGAATTTTCTATATAAATATATATCCCAAGATATTTAATAATTATACACATATCATTTGATCAATTTAAAATTTATTAACTGCATCAGTCACGTTACTTCAGTGAAACAGAACCAATAGAATTAGGTAGATGATTGATAGATATAAGATAGATATGGTGATACTGACACATATATGTTCTTTTGAGAGTTTTATAATTTTAGTTCTTATACCTAGAACTTTGATGCACTTTGAGTTAATTTTTATATATGATGTGAGGTAGGGTTCACTTTGTTCTTTTGCATGTGGGTATCCTGTTGTCCCAACACCATTTGTTGAAAAGAAACTTCTTTCCCCATTAAATTGTTTGGCACCATTGAAAATTAACTAACTGTAAATGTGAGAGTTTATTTCTGGAATCTCAATTGTCTTTTATTGATCCTTGTGTCTAACTTCATGTCAGCACTGCAATGTCTTAAATATCATAGTTTTGTAGTAAGTTTTGAAATTAGGAAGTATGAGTGAGTCCTCTAACTTTGTTCTTTTTTTCAAGATTGTTTTGGGTTTTTTGAGCCCCTTAAATTTCCATAAAATTTCAGGAACAGCTTATAAATTATGCAAATAAGCCAGCTGGAATTTTGTTGTAGATTGTTTTGAATGTGTATATCAATTTTGGGAGTATTGGCACTTTAATAATATTGTTTTCTAATTAATAAACATAAGATAATTTTCCATTTATTTGTCTTCCTTAATTTCTTTCAATAATGTTTTATAGTTTTCAGTGTAAGCTTTACACTATTTTATTTGCATTTTATAATTTTTGTTATTAATATAAGTGAAATTGTTTTCTTAATTTTATTTTCAATTTTATTATTGCTAGTATATAGAAATATAGTTGATTTTTATATATTGATTATGTATCTTGCATTCTTGCTGAAGTTATATATTACCTCTAATAGTTTTTTATGTGTGCTTATATTTCTTAGAATTTTCTGTATAATATTTTATATATCCTAAGATAAATGTATATATATTTATATATTTTTTGATCAATTTAAAATTTAATAACTACATTAGTAAGGCTTCTTCAGAGAAACAGAACCAATAGAATCAAATAGATTAACTGACAGATAGATAGAGATTTATTTTAAAGAATGGCTCATGGAATTGTGGAAGCTGGCAAGTTTAAAACCTACAGCACAGGCCAACAGGCTAGAAACTCTCAGATTTTATGCCGTAGTCTTGAGGCAGAATTTCTTGTTTGGGAAACCTAGTTTTTGCTCTTGAAATCTTCAGCAGATTGGATGAGGCCCACATATATTGTCAAGGGTAATCTCCTTTACATAAAGTAAATTGATTGTGGGTGTTAATGACATCTAGAAAATACCTTTACAACAACATCTACATTAATGTTTGATTTAAGTTGACAATGAAGACTAACCATCACTATAACCGAAGTATTACTCCTTGCTGTGTATATTTTTAGCTACATTATTTCCTGACATTTTAGTGAAATTTAAAATATATCAGGGCCAGACTAGAAACTAGAAATCTTCTAACATTTTAAGAAAAACTTAAAATTTAAATTTTTTTTCTTCCCTAGGGTAGGTTGATTAGACACATAATCTCCAAATTGTGCTTTGGGTATTGAATTTGTTTGTAACCATCCTATGAGCTCTGTACAAAGCATTTTACCTACCTCTCTGAAGTAACAAGGGAGGGAGTTTTACCAACACTTTGGTTCTTCCCATATCCAACTCAGTTGCATTTTTTCTGGATTAAATATAACCGTGCTTGTATTTAAAGAAGCACAACACCATAATATCTTGATTATTGTAGTTTTGCAATAAGTTTTGAAATAAGGAAGTATGAATGGGATAGGCCATTTATTTACAGAGTGGCAGTGGAAAACCTTCAGGTCTACCCTTTATCTAGAGCATTGTTTTAGAGCTACTCCTACTGATTTCTCCTTGTTGTGCTGGGAATAGTTGGGTGTTCATTGAACAATAGGTGAAGGGTGAGTGAGTGAAGAAAGCAGTCCATTCTGATTTCCATAACTGGCCATTACCTCACCCCCTGCTGGGTTAGCCTCTGCAGGAGGGATAAGATGGGGCAGCTATAAACAAGGAACAGCTATAGAATAGCTTTAAAATGTTTATAGAACACCTATAAAATGACCTCTGAGGCTCAGTGAAAAAGCTGTTTTATAGTTAAAGCATAGACTCCAGACTACTGGCAGACCCCCTGCTCTGCAGAGAGGCCACCTTCACATTCACTGAACAAATTTAAACTAACCACTTGCTTCTACCTTTCCTTTCACTCTCTTATATATAGAGCCTATAAATTAGGCCAAAAAGCCAAAATCAAAACAAAACCAAAACCAAACAAAAGCAAGTGCATCACATTTGACTTTAAATTCTTTAACTTATTTAAGTTGTTGGGACAGGTCTGCTGATAGACACATTTGCATTTATGTGATTGGTCCGGGTAAGATACGAAGATTTGGTTGGGCTGAATTGCTGTGGGGTCGTTATGAGGCTACAATAGCTGGGACCATTTCTTGATCCTGGCAACTTGGTGTTGGTGGTTTATGTGGTGAATGGTGAGACGTCCCTCTTACCTAAATAAATAAGCTTTATCTAACTTATAAAACATTAAATAAGGCTGTCTTCTTATAGGTATTAAGTAAACAAAGAAATTACTGAAAATATGAGTGAAAAGCTGTAGGTCAAGAAAACATTGTATAATTTCTTTCTATTAGTTAATACATTTTATTAAGAGGTTAACATGTAACAAAAGAATAATTTTGAGTGATACTTCAACTACACTACAATGAGATCAGATAAGTCATTCCTCATTCACACAAGATTGGTTGCTTCTGTAACTAGGAAATTCATATCTGTTATATTTAGTTACTCACTTATAAATAATATTGAAAATTTTCTTGATTTCATGACTTGGATTATCATTTTTATTCTCTCCAATAACAGTGTGGGAATATTAAATAGATTTTTCCTTTATAGTTATATTCCAGTCTGACTCATTCTTAATATTGTGCTTTGATGAATATAAATTGATGAGGCATATGAATACCAACCTCAGCAGATATATTAGATCATGATGTCCCAACACAGCCTTCATGCAATTTGCATGTAAGCAAATAATAAATAGGCAGTAATGGGCTTTCTATAAAATGAATTACTAAAAACAGAAAGCCAAATGATGTCCTCTCAGGTTATATATTTCTGCTTTCTAGAATATTAGCTTTTTAACTGTTAAAATATTGACAGTTATATGTTCTATGTTTTGTCAGTAGTCAAATGTTTTCAATTAATTGTACATCATTGCCCTTCATCATTTCAGATTATGGGAGAGACCATTTGGGGAGATTCTTCCATCAAAATTTAGAATTCTTTATGACCCTTAATGTAGTTACAATAAGGCTAGACATCTAATATGTGATATTAAGTGATAGTTTTTGCAACTTCTTATTAATGCTTTACTATTTAATAGAATCTTACATCAAGACTAGATATAAAAACATTTTTACGTTATGAAACGCAATTTTTATGTAAATCTCTTAGTTACATCATTGTGTAATCTTTTCTATAGCAAAGTTTACAGTCTCTTTTTCATTTTTTATTTATTTTTAAATTTGAAAGTGTCTATTATTAATATTATTTTTGCTTGGCAAATTATAATAGTCTACATTTATGGAGTTCAATGTAATGTTCATTTATAGTATTCAATGAATTATGACCAATCATATATCATAACTATTATCTATGATAGAAATTAATAAAATTAATTTAAGTATATTATTTTCAAATTCATTTGTGCTATTATAAATATTTTATATAGATTAATTTTAATTCATTAAGTAATAGAGCTAAAAATCTACTTAAGAATTTATTAAGCCACTGACAGCATATAGAAAAAGAAATATTTTGGGGGTGATTTTTCCTTCATTCTGATCTAGGTTATATTCTCTAGGATCTGCTGAATGATTTCCAACCACACTACTTAAATACCTATAATTTTTTTTCACAGCAGCTATCTTCAAAATGTCAAATCTACTAACATATGTGTAAAATATTCTAGTAGGTACAATAATGACAGCCATGGCTAAAACCAAATACAGAAATGTTAAGGAGACCTTGTGCTTTGAGAATGTTTATGAAATTTTTATCATTCTTCCAGTTCAAATGAAGGTCAAGAGAAAGTATTTGTGTAGGGGTAAAGTGACAGGAGAAAATTACTTGCCTTTTCTATAAATATTTCCAAAAGATAAATTAAAATAGTTATAGAATAAATACCTATTGAATAATGTCTAAAAGGAAAAATGTTTTAACTTTTTAAAATAAAATTTTCATAGCACAGGTGAAGCAGAGGGTCTGGACAGATAAAAGGCTCTCTTCCTGCAAAGAGTTTCATGCAAGTAGTATTCACCCTTACATATTCACACTCTGCCCTTACCTATAACTGGCTGTTAGCTTATAGGTGCAAAAGTGTAATGTTGCCTACTCACTGTGAGTATACTTGTTGTACAAAAACAGATTTATATTAACAAAGTGAATTTGTCAAGATTAATTTAGATGCAAGTAAGAGAAAACCTATATGCCTTAGAATGTAGTGTCTGAGACCGTCCCAATTCCTCATCTAGGGCCCAGGTTAAACAAGTAAATGAAAACAACAACAAAATCCATCTTAGTATGAACCTTTGTTTTATTGTTCACTGGAGTGTCCAACAGAGTTAAATCCACACACCATAGATATAAAAATGAGTGACAGGTGCAACTTAATGATAATACACTTGTTTTAATTTAGGTAACATTGAAATGTCAATGTATAACAGGTTTTAGCTATACATTTGTAAAAGATTGGTGGGTCATATTTTGCCTTGAGATTTTCAAATCTTTTCAGCCTGACACCTTTGAAAACAAGACCTAAATTCTTGATACTGTCTTTGAGACCAGGTTTCATATCTCCAAATGCCCTCTCTTTCTGAAAAGAGCCAGGTGAGGTTATGGCCTCTTTTTAGAGTATTCCAGGACATCAGAGGACACATTCTGATTTAGAGCATTACTGATGCACCTGCTAGGACCTGCAGGCAGTATGGTTCTTCCTTTTATGGCAATGAAGAATTAGTGTTGATTCAGAGATATTTAGGGACCTACAGGATTTTTATTAATTAATCCATACTTTCCTTCTCCTCTATTGACAAGATCCACACTAGACATGAATTCTCTTCTTTGTCTAGGGTTCCATCCATTGTCTTCCTCACACAGTCCTGGAGGATCAAGAGGCAGCCTTTAAAGGTAGCTTGTGCTTTTATAAGAGTGATTTTGTGAATCTTAAAGACCTATCATTGCTTTAAAAAAGAACCTGCTCTTTTTCCAACCTATAATCAGACTAATGAACCCATTAAAACTGCCAGTACAATAAACTAAAAACAAAACATGCACACATATCTCTATATAAATATGGATATGTAGATGTTTATGTAACTAAGAGATAAAAAGATAAACCTGAACTTAGATGATGTCATAAAATGATAATTCTATATCCCTCAAAAATATATAAACAAATAGCCTTAATAAAATATGGGATTTTCATTATGACCAATTTAAGTTTATCCCAGAAATGCAAGGCTGATTTTCCATTTGACATAAATAAATGTATGATGAGAAAAAAATAATATTCTCTCAATAGATGCAGATGAAAACATTTAGTAGCCATTCAATACATCCTAAACACTCAGCAAACTCAAAATAGTAGGTAGTTTTCTTAATGTGAAAAAGTGTGTCTAGAAAAATCATCAGCAATGTTATCAAAAGGATGAAATATGAGTGCTTCCTCTGAAGAATGTCTGCTTTTTCCATTCTATTAAATGTTGTACTCAAAGGCACACCCAAGGTAATAACACAAGGAATAAAATAAGAACATAAAATTATAAAGAAAAGTTAGTATCTTCTTTATACACAGACTATACACTTTATCTCATAAGAAAATCCTAAGGAATCCTCTACTTTCCCTTCTCCACCATATATACTAGAATAAGTAAGTAAATTTGGCAAGTTCATAGGTAAATAAAGAAAACTCAATTTTATATCTGTATTCTGAACAAAACAAATAGAAATTTATATTTCTGGTATTTATATTTTTAACATATCATCTTAAAGTACATCAAAATTATGAAATAATTTGGTATAATTTGAAGATATGTGCAAAATCTGTACACTGGAAATAAAAAAAACTGATAAGCAATATTAAACATGACTAGACTTAATGAGATTACACAGACTGGAAAATTATATATTGTTAAAACATTCTTTCCAAATTGATGTAGAGATTCAAATCAATCCCAATCAAAATTTGTCTTTATCCATTTATTTTTTGTATTTAAACCTAATTCATATTATATAAAATTTTATGTAACATGAAAATTCCTAGTTTTAAAGTGTACATTTCAGTGTTTTTTAGTAGATTCACAAGGTTGTATAACTATTACCACACTTCAATTCCAGAACATTTCCATCACCCCAAAGAGAATCTCTGTAACTGTTAGTAGTCACTCCTAGTTTCTTTCTCTCCTCAGTCTCTGCCAGCCACTAATATACTTTATCTCTATAGATTTGCCTATTCTAGATATTTCATATAATACAATTGTACAATATGTGGCCTTTTATGCCTGCTTTCTTTCACTTGGTATAATGTTTCCAAATTCACCATGGTTAAAAAGGATTGAATTGGACAGACTACATTTTGTTTATCCATTATTCATTCATTTATAAAATGTTTAATTGTGTCAAAAACATATAACAATATTTGCCATTTTTCACCTATATAGTTCAATGAGAGGTACATTTATATTGTTTTACAACCACCACCACCATCAACAGAAATCCTCTCATCTTGCAAAACCAAAACTCTGAACCCATTTAACATGCTTTTCATAGATATTTTCAAGCATGTTCTAAAATGTATGTACCAATGTGTAGTACCACCAATGACCTAAATATTCATAAAAGATAAGAGAACAATGTTGGAGGAATTATACTCTCTGATTTCAAGTTAACACTGCCCAAGGTGACTTACAGATTCAATGCAATTACCATGAAAATACCAATGTCCTTTTTCAAAGATGTAAAAAAACAATCCTAAACTTCATGTGGAACCAAAAAAGACCCTGAATAGCCAAAGCAATTCTAAGCAAAAATCTGAAGGCATCGCATCACCTGATTTCAAATTAGTACACGGCTATAGTAACCAACACATCATTGGTACTGGTATAAAGGTAGTCACATAGACCAATGGAACAGAAGAGAGAACCCAGAAATAAAGCCATGTAGCTACACTCACCTGACTTTTGACAAAGTAGACAAAAATATACACTGGAAATAGGACGTCCTATTCAATAAATTGTGTTGGGAAATTTAGCCACATGCAGAAGAATGAAGCTGGATCCCTGTCTTTCACTATATACAAAAATTAACTCAAGAGGGATTAAAGAGGTAAATGTAAGACTTGAAACCATTAAAAGTATAGACGAAAATGCAGAAAAATATTCTTCTGGACATTGGACTAGCCAAAGAATTTATTACCAAGACCCTCAAAAGCAAATGCAGCAATAACAAAAATATATAAACAGGACTTAAAAAAGTTTCTGCACAGCAAAGAAAATAATCAACAGAGTGAGTAGACAACCAGCAGAATGGGAGAAAATATTTGCAAAGCATACATCCAACAAAGGACTAATAACCAGAATCTACAAAGAACTCAAACAAATAAGCAAGAAAACAACAACAACAACAATAGCAAACCAAATGGCCCCTTCAAAAAGTAGGGAAAAGACATGAACAGATTTTTTTCAAGAAGATAGATAAATGGGCAACAAACATATGAAAATATGCTCAATATCTCTAATAATCAGGGAAATGCAAATTAAAACCACAGGCAGTAACCACGTTACCCCTGTCAGAATTACCATTATTAAAATGTCAAGAAACAATAGATGTTGGTATGAGTGTAGAGAAAAGGGAATCTTATACACAGTTGGTGGGAATGTAAATTAGTACAACCTCTAAGGAAAACAGTATGAAAATTCCTCAAAAAACCGAAAGTAGATCTACCATTCAATCCAGCAATCTGGTTATCCACCCAAAAGAAAAGAAGTCATTATATCAAAAAGACGCCTGCACCCAAATGTTTACCTCAGCACAATTTATAATTGCAAAGATATGAATCAATCTAAGTGCCCATCAAGTGATGAGTGTATAAAGATAATGTGGTATATATACACCACCATGGAGTACTACTTAGCCATATAAAGGAATGAAATAATGTCTTTTGTAGCAACTTGGCTGGAACTGGAGACCATTGTCCTTAAGTGAAGTATCTCCAAATTGGAAAAACAAATACCACATGTTCTCACTTATAAGTGGGAAATAAATGAGGGATATATATGGTCTAAAGTGGTATAATGCAGTAGTCCCCAATCTTTGTGGCACCAGGGACTGGTTTCAAGGAAGACAATTTTTCCATGGACCTGCAGGGGAGATGGTTTCGAGTGCATTACATTTATTGTGCAGTCAGACCTCTCTGCTAATGATAATCTGTATTTGCAGCTGCTCCCCAGCACCAGCACCTCAGCTCCCCCTCAGATCATCAGACATTAGACTCCCATAAGAAGCACAACCTAGATCCTTTGCATGAGCTGTTTCCAGTAGGGTTCGTGCTTGTATGAAAATCTAATGCCGCTGCTGATCTGACAGGAGGCGGAGCTTATGTGGTGATGGGAGTGATACAGATGAAGCTTCACTCACTCAGGGCTCACCTCCTGCTGTGTGGCTCAGTTCCTAACAGGCCACAGACTGGTTCCAGTTCAAGGCCTAGGGGTTGGGAACCGCAGGTGTACTGGACGTTGAAACTAAGAAGGGGGATGGGAAGAGGGGGGTGAGCGATAAACATCTACAATGTTCTGGTGATAGATACACTGAAGACCCTGGCTTCAGCATTATTCAATACATCCATGTTAACAAAAATCACGTGTACTCCCTTAAATTATTGAAATTAAAAAAAAGCTATGATAATGAAAATATAATGTGATTTTGGCATAAGAGTAGAAAAATAGATCAATAGAATAGGCAGTTCATTAATATAGACTTATTTACATGGTCAAATTTTGGCTTAGGCACCAAGTCAATTCAGTGGAGGAATAAAAGTTTTATTTTAACATATGGGCCTTAAAAACTGGAAAAATGATTGGGAAAAAAATAATACTCCACTCTTCATGCAATACACGAAAATTTATTTGAAAAGAATCAGCTATAAGTTCAAGAATCAGATATGATGTTAGAAATATAAATTGCATTTGACAAGGAGTAATAGAGATTGACAATGGAGTGTGATAGAAATGTTCTACATCTCAAATAGTGACTGGGCTGTATATCTTTGTCAGAATTCATTAGCATGCACATTTGTGATCCCTGCTTTTTTTATGGTAAATGTTATGTCAATGAAAAACTCAATTAAAAAAGAAAGTGCTAACTTTGCAAACTTTCACTTGTATTACACCCACAAGAAAATCTTGACATATCCAAAATAAATGAAAAACAGTTTTTGCAATTAAAATCTGCTTTGGTTTAGTGGAAATATGAACCTCCCTTCAATTTAGCCAGAGTTAAAAAAAAAATATGAAAACAGGACTAAAAAAAAAAAAAAGACTCCTTAAGAATTGAATAATTGGCCACAAAAAGTAAAATTTTTAAAATAAAAAATATTGCCATGTCTCTGGAATACAGCTATGTGTATCTGACACTAAAACAACTAAGTGGAAAGTAAAAAATTCAAGCATGCAGATGTTTTTCTTCAGACCAACAAATATTGTGATGTTTTTCACTTTAAAGATAGAAGTCTTTGTATAACGTTGAGTTTTCTTGGAATTACTCTAACTACATTAGACAAAGATGAAAGGGTAAAAGGAGGTGCTAGAGATAAAGTTACAATTAAATACTGATGAAAGTTGACTTTAGGAAAATATTGTGTATTCCTGAAGCAGAAGTTTCCAAAAAAATGGACATGCTTGAAGCTCTGACTCTAGGGGGGAGGGGAGCCAAGAGCAATATATGTAACCTTAACAACATTTGTACCCCCATAATATGCTGAAATAAAAAAAAAATTGTGAGAATTCAAATTGAAATGAATCACATTTGTGGCTGCAGCTCTGCTACTTATTTTTCCCAATTTGTATTTAGTATTTTATACATTTTCTGAAAGTGCATGGGATTCTATTTTTAAAACGCACTTTTATTTGAAAAAAAAAATTCATGATAAAAGACTTAAAATATATTACTAAGTAACTATCTGACCGTGGACAAATTACACTTTTTTAAAATTTTTTCCTTTTATTTCCTCATATTATGGGTGTACAAATATTGTTAGGGTTACATATATTGCCCCTGCCACCCCTCCCCCACCCCGCCGTGTCAGAGCTTCTAGCGTGTCCAACCCCCAGGTGGTGCGCACCGCACCCATTATGTAAGTATACAGCCTTCCCCTCCTCCCCCCTCCCACCTGCCCACCACCCGATAAAAGTTTTTTGTTTTTGTTTTTTTTTTTTTGACATTTTGGTTACATTGTATATCTCTGCCTCTTCCTGAGAAGGGTTAGAGGTAATCCCTTACACTTTTTATATTTATTTTCTTACCTGCGCAAGAAAGCTTATCTTCATCCTCCCACCTTAAGCTTATAGCATGTTTGTGAATAAAGCTAAAAAACTGTAAAACGTCATGCCCACTACATGCGCCATTCTAAATATTATCACTATATAGTTTCCAGAGCTGAAAGATATTAATACTGTCTCCTAAGTCTCTTTTAGGGGTTGTTTATATTTTTACCTATTATTTTTCCTTATTTCATATGTCTCATTTTTTTTGTTTTACTTGCAAATAGTTTTTGCACAAGTCCTCTAGATTCAGATAGAGACTTAACATGTTACTCCTAACCTTTGGTTAGCTTAATCTTTTATTTTTATTTTGAGACATAAACCAGAACATTTTGTTTTTTATAAAACTCTATGCACATTCAGAATCCTTTTGATGTTCAGGATAAATATAGACGGATCAAACAGCTTTACTTTTTAGACCTCTGTTAGCGTTATCTTTGGTTAGAGTTTTAAAAGGAAGAGTGGACACTAAGCAGAAAAGCAGTATTAACATTGTGTTTATGAGGACAAACCCAGAGGCCAGTCTGCTGGGGTTCAAATTTGTACTCCGCCCCTTTACCAGCTACATGACTTTGAAAAGGAACCTAAGCTCAGTGTGAATCAGTTTTCTCATCTTTAAATTTATCTATTTAAATTTATCTATTTCATAGTTTAGCTTTGCAAATTAAACACTAGGATATTTAAAATGCTTAAAAGAGGGTAAACATATATGTTGGATGTTTATTATTCTTTTCATTAAAAATAAACACCATCATCATCAGGCATCTTAAAAGTATATATGCAAAAACAGCTGCATGTGGGAAGAGATAAATACATAAAAAAGAAGTTGATTTTGTAAGAAAATTTAGATTATGGTAGTTAACTGGGATCTAGGAGTTTCAATGTGACCCTTAATTAAAAAGCAATAAATCCTGGCTGCACATTGCTAGCCCAAAGCCTCCTTGAAGTTTATTGGAAGCAATAGTCTGGTATTAATAGATGAACTGATATTTTTCTTTTTAGTGGTCTGGTCTTACTTCTATGTGAAATTAAATAAATCTGTAAACCAGTCTTAGTGCTCAATAAAATAGATAGAAATTAAAAGTGTTAATTTTTATGTTTTCATATTTCAAAGCTACTAATCAATTGACTTCTTCTTTCTTAAAAGCCATTTTAAAGATAGCTTTCAAGAAAACAAAACAATAGCTGGGCTTGGTGGCTCATACCTGTAATCCCAGATGAAAGAATCCCTTGAGGCCAGTAGTTCAAGATCAGCCTGGGCAGCATAGTGAGACCCTATCCCTAGAAAAAATTTAAAAAAAGAAATTAGCTGGGCGTTGTGGCACCTGCCTGCAGTCCATGTTAGGTGGGAAGATAGTTTGAGCACAGGAGTTTGAGGTTACAGTGAGCCATGCACTCACCACTCCACTATAACCTGGGCGACAGAGCAAGACTTTATCTCAAATAAATAATAAGTAAATAAGAAAAATAAAAAGAAGAAGAAAACAAACAACATATTGAAGTATCAAATCCTCATCTTCATTTTCTTAAGGTAAAAGGTGGAAAAAAAAAGTGGAACAGGTTACATTGCACTTTTGCACCTTTAGATGCCTGAGAGGTCTCCTTTTCTTGAAGATAGGGAGATACTGGTTCTAAGGCTATATATTCTTTAGAGACACAATTCATCACAGTGGTGGATATTGACTTAAGAGATACTTGATGTGTAAGAGTAGTAGGTTACATATTTTTGTTGTCTTTTTGTTTCTTCTGTTTCACTTTGTTCTGTTGACAGATGACAGATTTTGGTTATCAGGGAAGTGTGTGTGTCTGTATGTGTGATATATATATATATGCTGTAATAAAACAATAATATATATGTTGTAATAATCTGAGCTGAATAATACATAAGGAATTGGTGCGATTCACTTGAACATACTGAGAAACTACTTTGGCAAGCAGAATATAATCTTCTATGATAATAACATTGCTGATTTTACTTGCACTTTCTTTCTTATCCTCAGACATGTGTTTGAGATGTCATGGGTATGTTCTTGGATACAATTTATACAATCAATTATCTTTTTACTTTGTGGGTCATAGGATTTTAATTATTTTATGATGTTACTATGTATTATTCCTGACTTCCATGTTACTCGAAAACACGATTCTGCACAATAAATCTACTTACTGATATGTACGCTATTGATGAGTGTATGTACACAGAATTTGTCATATAGCAGTGCAATTAAATAAATAAGAGTAAACCATTTCTTGGTAATACTTTGATAGTTGAGCAATTGTGCTCCTCTTGTGTGGTCTACGGTGCATAGGTGTGACTTTGAAAGAGCAGCTGTGAAAACAGTCTGCCTTCCTTATGTTTAGATACCTATCTGGGATCATGGAATAATGGAGGGAATAAAAACTTCAAAATGTAATAAGGGTAGAAAATATATACTAGGTGTATTTCTCCTTAATCCTAGTAAGAAAATCTAGCTTGTACACTTATTTTTTCTCAGAATATATTTAATATATCAATCTCGCCTAGAAACCATATACACTACATATCATGTTTCAATACCCAAACGTGCTCCTTTTGTAGCTTAATACCCAGTGATACAATGCTGTAACTTCAGAAAGTGAAAGGGGAAAGGATAATTCCACTATATAAGAACACTCAATTATGAGAAACTTTTCTAAACTTGGACTGTTAATAGAAAGCATTGTGGAGGTGGTCTGGCATTTTGTTTTAATCATATATTCTTTCTTTATTGAATCCCCTCACCATGCTAAATGAATCCATTTGAATTATATTTGAAATATGGTAAAAATGAGTCAAGTTCACTCAGCAGTGTGTTTAGGTAGACTTTAGAGGGGGTAGGAAAGAAACGCAAATTAACACATCTACATGTAATGTAAATTTCATTTCACTTAAATTGAAGAATTGAGAAAATGACAGTCATCAGTTTATACATAGAATAAGAAATTGTTGGCAGATCTATTTACTTTTTGGACAAAACTATATTTGAGGAACATAAACTAATATTTTTGGAAATATTTAAATTTGAATATGAATTTACTAAAGTAATAAAAGGTAAATATCATTTTACAGCAAACATTTGTTGTATAAATCCAAATCTAAATTAATTCAGACTCTTTTCTCTTAATACAAAATGTCAAAAACATGTGTCTCAGGGCTTTGACATTTTTTGCATTAATGAGTAGTATCTTTATCTTGCATAAATCTCTTCATAATTCATGTTTTAATTGGATATTAAGTACCTATTGGAAATTATAAGCACACTATGATATATTGGAAAAAGAGAATACATGTTAAATAGAGTCATACTCTTGGGAATAAATACATTATAATACTATACAAAATGTTTAGGCAAGTTCATGGGTACTTATATAAACTGTATGTTTTATTATGGGAATTAAACATTGGCTAGCTAGTGCAGACAAAAGAAGGGAGAAAAGTCCAGTGTATACTTCCTGGAAGATATATTTGGCAGGAAGTTGCACTAAAAACGTACAACAACAACAATGCTTTTGATTATAGGAGAATGGAGCTTAGGAGAAAAACAGTGTCCATTTTTAATGGGAGCATAAATAATCAAAAATAGGTTATTCATAGAAAATTTGAGACAATGGCCTCCACACCATGGGGATTAAAATAAAATGGATTTTTAATGTTTTAAAAACTTCTGCCTCAGTTAGATTTCATTTGCACCTTACATCTAGTAAATGACATACCCATAGCTGAAAATAAATTATATAAAGGAAAGAATAATTGATAAAGTATCCAAACTTTTAAAGTTGGACAACCTGGGTTTGCTTCCTATTTCCACCATGGAAATATAAACGTAGACCAATTATATTAAGCCCTCTGATGAGCATACCTAACTTGATTGTAATAGACACTTCACAAATTTTATTTTCAATCTACCTCCATACTCTATAACAAGATATTTTGGGGTTTACAAAGCAACTCTGCCACCCCCATTAAACTGTTTAGGGTCAAATTATTATGGGAATCTTAACTCAGAGATTTGGAATTTGCAAACAAGTGGGTTAACTCTATTCTTTGCCAATTTGCTTGGATAAGGCTACTTTCACTTTTTGTTTCTTTTTCTGGAAAACAATTTCCTCTTTCCATAAAGTAATATGTCAGTTCATCTTACTTTAGAATGAAGGAGGTAGACACTTCTTCCTATATTTCTCAAGCAAAAGTGCAAATGATTATTTTGCTCAGTCAGGAGAGTGAAATGAGAATGTGGACACGGTGGCCAAATGGAAACAAATGTGCTTTAGCCAACTGTTGCTAAGTAAGAGTGAGGGTTTGGTTTTGCTACTTGCTATGATTTTTAAAAGAAGCTGGAAATGCAGCTTTTTCAGTGAAATACTCTGATTTTTAAATATTTGATGAATCTAAATATTTTAAAACACTGTGTGAGAGAAACAAAACTTGAGTTGCATCAGCTAATTTGTTGCTTCTGTTGAAAGATTGTCACCAATAACAATCAAACCATGAGAGGGGAGCTGCAGGTTTAAATCTCTAAAATAAAGTTGAAAAATTATCTCTATGTTAAATAGGTTGACTTTTGAACAGTGAACCTCACTTCCTCTAAGGAGCTTTCTCAGCTCCCTGCTACTCCACAGCAAGGTTTAATATTCTCTTTCTCAATTTACCCATAGCACATTTTCATATTTCTACTAGGGACATGTAATAATATTCTGGAATAAAAGTAGGATATGAGGTATAAAAAGCACAAATATAATAATGGGGTAAGTATTAATAATACAGAAAATATGGTATGTGAACTGTCTTGGCTTTGCAGTGGTCCCCAACCTTTTTGGCACCAGGGACCAGCTTCATGGAGACAATTTTTCCACAAACGGGAAATGGGAGATTGGGGGTCGCAGAGTTCAGGTGGTGACGCGTGCGGTGGGGAGCGAAGAAACCGAAGCTTGCTCACTTGCTCACTGACTCGCTGTTCACCTCCTGCTGTATGCCGTCCCCTGCCACACACACACACCTAAGTTTCATGAAAGACAACTTTTTCACAGACCAGGTGCTCTGTGGCTTGGTTCCTAACAGCCTGGGGACTGGGGACTGCAGTGATAGTGTACATATCAAAATTTTAACACATTAGAAAAAATATATAATTGTACACCTATTACATTCTAATATTTTAGATAAATAAGGGCTATGATTTTGCCATTGTATTCCCATCATGTGGCCAGACTTTGAAATTTTACTATTTATAGAATTGAATTAAATGTATTACTAAAAATTTATTCCTATTGGGTATATGCCCAGTAATGGGATTGCTGGATCAAATGGAAGATCCACCTGTA
>VBSM01000483.1:23852085-23915565 GCA_008086735.1 Cheirogaleus medius
CCGTAATATTTGTACCCCCATAATATGCTGAAATAAAAAAAATGAAAAAAAAATTTATTCCTAAATTATTATTATTCCTAAAAATTATTTTTATTCTTAAATTATTACTAAACATGATTTTCCATGTCTTACCTGCTTAAGAGTGGTGACTCCTGGCACTCATATATTGTGGAAACTATTATTTATTATTTGGCTTCTGTAAAGATCGTATTATTAAAACAAGGCTAATGTAAAACATACACAGAGATAATCTGGAAAGAATGAGATATAGCAAAGGATGTTATATTCTAATTTAGGAACTGGTTGCCTAGTGAGTGAAAATCAGTGAAGGATAACTTTTATTTTATATATCTGCATCTGTGAGGAATCTATTCCAACCTAAACTTGAACCACAGAGAATTTTGGATCTGAATCTGATTGAATAAGGTCCCTCTATGAGCTTTTCCAAGGGATAGCTGTGACCATTTATCCTTAAGTTTTTAGTAACTGTTAAAAGAGGCTGTTTTTTTTGTTTGTTTCCATCTTGAATTTTAAGTCACATTTTCTCATGAATGATTTTTTATAACCATGATTTATTTTATTTGCTCTCTATATATTTACACCTCTATACACCACACAGAAACGCACACACAGACACACACTCCACAGCTAATGCTTTGAACGAGAATTTTAAAAATATTAAAAACACCATCTACTAAATTTGTTTGAAATTTTGAAATAAGGATAATGATGGAAAATATCAAATACACAAACATGTTTCATTGTATTTATTAAATTCTTAAGCCCTGCTTCATTTTTATAGATTTAAGATGAAAAAATAATATATTAGAAGTTTTATAAATAATTACAAGAAATGTAATTTCTTACTACAACATGACATGCAAATAATTGTCTATACTTACAATATTCTCTGATCTTAAAATGCTTACAGATATACTTCTTTTCACAACAGTGAAACACATGTACACACACACATGTATACACACATGAGTTTAAAGGTATAAGAATTTTAAAAATTAAGATTTTAAATTCAAACCTGCTTATACAATTCTTTATGAGACATGATTTTACATATATCTTTGAAACATTATGGCAGTGACAAACTGTGAACACCTGGCATGCCATCTTGATAATGACAGAAGGCTACATAAATTTGATATATATTCCTTCTCAATAGGAAAAGTCATTAGACTTTATGGAAACAGTAATCCAAAGGGTGTACAATTGGCCTTTTTAGAGTGCTTAAGATAGTTTTACTCTTTGGTTCAAATAAAGTTTTGACTTATACTTAAATAATAGAATAACTTCCATGTAATTTTTAATATTGTAATGTTTCCAAAATATTTTATGTCTTTAAACCTAGGTTTCAGAAAAAAATCTATTTTAAAGATATTCAAAATTACTTTACAAAATAAAGACATACTTCAGTAATAATTTAATGAATTATTCAAGTTAATTTTTAATGAAGTGAATTATTTCTATAGCCATAGAAAAATATGTGGATGTCCGCCAATACATAGCTATCTAGTTATATCTATTTTTCTAAAATAAAATTCAATATTTCAACATTTTTGTGATAGTTTGAAAAATTATCAAAGTTACTTGAATTAGTATTTCTGAATATTCAGAATATTTTATAGAGCTGAATTTTCCTAACTAGATGGAAAAAATATTATTTTTATATTGAATGTTTAGATATCACTACTTTTTAGAGCTTATTTTTGGAGCTTCTTATGCATTAATATTACCTCTGGCCAAAACAGCATGGTACTGGTATAAAAGTATCATAAAGATCAATAGAACAGCATAGAAAACCCAGAAATAAAACCATATACCTACAACCAACAGATCTTTGTCAAAGCAGTTGAAAATATACACTGAGAAAAGAACACCCTATTCAATAAATGGTGCTGGGAAAATTGGATAGCCACATGTAGAAGTATGAAATAGGATCCCTCTCTCTCACCATACACAAAAATTAACTCAAGATGGATTAGAGACTAAAATGTAAAACCTGAAACCATAATTCTAGAAGAAAACATAGGAAAAACTCTTCTGGACATTGGCCTAAGCAAAGAATTCATGACTAAGACATCAAAAGAAAATGAAATAAAAACAAAAATAGACAAATGGGACTCAATTAAGCTAAAAAGCTTCTGTATAGCAAAAGAAATAAGCAACAGAGTAAAACACAAGTTTTACAGAGTGGGAGAAAATATTCACAAACTCTACAGCCGTTAAAAGACTAATATCCAGACTCCACAAAGAACCCAAACATATCAGCAAGAAAAAAACAAATAAAAAATGAGCAAAAGACATGAAGAGAAAATAACAAAAGGAGAGAAATAAATGACAAACATATGAAAATATGCTCAACATCACTAATCATCAGGGAAATTCAAATTAAAACCTCAATGAGATAACTGCCGTACACCTGTCAAAATGCCCATTATTATTAATAAAAAGCCAAAAAGTTACATATGTTGGCGTATATGTGGTGAAAAGGGCATGTTGGTGGGAACATAAATTAGTACAACCTCTATGGAAAACGGTATGGAGATTTCCCAAAGAAGTAAAAGTAGATCTACAGTTTGATCCAGCAATCCTACTGGGAAAAGAAGTCATTATATCAAAAAGACAGCTGCATCTGGATGTTTATCACAGTTCAATTCACAATTGCAAAGATGTGGAATCAACCTAAGTGTCCATCGATTGATGAGTGGATAAAGAAAATGTTAAATATATTTAACACACGTGTGCACACACACACACACACACACACACACTGGAATATTACTCAGCCATAAAAAAGAATGAATAATGTCTTTTGCAGCAACTTGAATGGAACCAGAGTCTATTATCTCAAGTAAAATAATTCAGGAACAGAAAACCAAATACCTCATGTTCTTATAAATGGGAGCTAAGTTATGGGTATGCTTAGTCATAAAGAGTCACATAATGGACATTGGATACATAGGGGGAGGTTAGGAGAGGAATGAAAGATCAAACCTATTAGATATAATGTATATTATTTAGGAGATGAGTGCACTAAGAATCCAGTCTTCACCACTGAACAATTCATCCGTGTAACAAAAAACCATTTGTACCCCCTAAATCTATTATAATAAAAATTTTGTTTCTGCTTCCCTGCTGAATATATATAAAATACAAAACAAAGCAAAGCAAAACACAAATGAACACTTGCATAGATTCATAACACTTTAGGGTTACAAATTGTTTATAAATACACCTAAATTGTTTAGGCCTCAATATTACTGATGGGAATCTGAGGATAGGCAGAGACATGAAAAACATCAGCAGGGTCTCTGAACTTTCCTTGCTTTTCAAATGTACTTCTTTGCAAAAGCTTTAATGTTACTTCAGTTAGGTGGTCACCAAAGGAACAGCTAACAACATTACACATGCCTGACCAATTTATTTTGGTAAATTAGTTCTAATGTGATCATAATGCATATCTAACTAGTCAAACTGATTACTGTGCTAACTGAAATTGAGAATCAAATATAGAGAAAACTCATGAAATAGAGTTTTAATTTTAACTTATATAATCTTAAACTGGGCAAATAAATGGAAGAAAATCAGTGAAACTTTTAAAAAAGTCAAATCAAAATGTGTGGAGCTGTATTTTTATCATCATTAAATAGTTTAAATTATAGGACATATATATCTAAATGTGTTTCAGAAAGCAATTCTAACATTAAATGTTTAAATACACAGCAGGGCATAATTGTGTCGCAAAACCCAACCTGCAGAACTTGCTCTCTTGGCAAGGATACCTCAAGTCAATGAGCCAAGTTTGGTATCTGAAAAGCCACACAGAGTATTACTAAAGATTTAGTGTGTTTCCACCATCAGTGCTTAAACATATGTTAGAACATTCGAGAAAAGTAAGCTTCTTATATATAAAATTTCCCACATTTGTGCATTGGTAACATAAAAACAGCTGAACTCCAAATGTCTTCATTTTGGAGTTTGATTGAGACCAAGCATGAAAATCTTCAGCTGAAAGGATTACGTTTGTCAAAGCTACGACAAGTTTGAATACATAGAACTTTTTTTTGTAATGTTTTTAGTTTTATTTTTTCTTTTTTCCACCAGCTTTGTTGAGATAATTGACAAAAAATGAATATATTAAAGGTATACCATGTGATGTATTGAGAGAGAGAGAGAGAGGGATATAGAAAGAAGAGATTACCATAATCAAGCTAATTAATATACCCATCACCTTACATAATTACGCATTTTGTGTGTGTATGTGTGCTGAGAACAATTAAGTTTTACTATCTTAACAACTTTCAAATATACAATAGGGTATTATTAACTATAATCACCATGCTGTACACTAGATCTACAGAACTTATTCATCCTGCATAACTGAAGCTTTGTACCTTTTGATCAATATCTCTCCATTTCCCCTACCCTCCCCCCAGCTCCTGGCAATCACCATTGTACTCTCTGCTTCTGAGAGTTTGACTTTTTTAGATTCTGCAAGTCAGATCATACATTCTTTGTCTTTCTGTAGCTGATGAATTTCATTTAGCGTAATGTTTTTCATGTTGAACCATGTTGTTGCAAATTACAGGATTTCCTTCTTTTTTAAGGCTGAATAATAATTATACATTTCATATGTATATGTCACATTTTCTTTAGCCAATCATGTGTAGATGGACACTTTGGTTTATTCCTTATTGTGGCTATTGTGAATAATACCACAATGAACATGAGAGTACAGATATGTCTTTGAGGTACTTATTTTCTTTCTTTTGGAAATATACACAGAAGTGGAATTGCTGGACCATATGGTAGTTCTATTTTTAATATTTTGTGGAACTTTCATACTATTTTCCGTATGGCTCTACCAATTAACATTCCCACCAACAGTGTAGAAGTTTTCCCTTTTCTCCACATTCTTGACAACACTTGTTATCTTTTGTCTTTTTGGTAATAGCCATTATAAGTGTGAGTGATACCTCATTGTGGTTTTGATTTGCAATTATCTGATGATTAGTGATGTTGAAAATTTTTTGCATACTTTTTGGACATTTGTATGTCTTCTTCAAATGAATGTCTGTTTATATCTTTAAAAAATTGAGTTATTGTTTCTTGCTATTGAGTTGTAGGAGCTACTTCTATATTTGGGACATTAACCCCTAATCAGATACATGATTTGGAAATATTTTCTCTCCTTCTCTAGGTTGTCTCTTCACTCTGTTGATCATTTCCTTTGCTTTGCAGAAGCTTTTTAGTTTGATGCAATCACATGTCCCTATTTTTGCTGTTGTTGCCCTAGCTTTTGGGGTCATAACCAAAAAACATTGACTAGAATATATCAATGTCAAGAAGATTTTCCCCTATCTTTTCTTCCAGTAGTTTTACAGTTTCAGGTCTTACATTTAAGTCTTTAATACATTGAATTGATTTTTGCATATGATATGAGATAAGGGTCCAATTTCATTCTTCTGAATATGTATATCCTGTTTTCCCAACACTATTTATTGAGTACTCTATCCCTTCCCTATTGTATGTTCTTGATCCCTTGTCAAACACCAGTTGACTATAAATGTATGAATTTATTTCTGTGCTCTCTATTCTGGTTTATTTGTCAGTGTTTTTATTTTTATACCAGGAATAGGTGGTTTTGACTATTATAGCTTTGTAATGTATTATGAAATCAACTAGTGTGATGCCTCCAGATATGTTCTTTTTGGTCAAGATTACTTTGGATATTTGGAGTTTTTGTGGTTCCGTATGAGTTTTAGAGTTTTTAAAATTTCTGTGAAAAGAATCAATGGAATTTTGATAGGCATTGCATTGAATCTAAATCTTATCTTGGGTAGTATGGACATTTTAACAATATTAATTCCATTCCTTGAACAAAAGATCCTAATCCATTTATTTGTGTCTAATTTCTTTTATCAATGTTATATATCTTTCAGTGTACAGTCATTTACCTCCTTGATAACATTTATTCATAATTAAAATTTTATTTCTATGCTATAGTAAATGGAATTGTTTACTTAATTTTACAGATAATTTATTCTCAGTGTATAGAAATTCAACTGATTTTTATATGTTGATTTTGAATATGTTTACTGAATATGTTTATTAGTTTTAACAGTTTTTTGGTAAAGTCCTTAGAGTTTGTTATATATGTGATCATATTATCTGTAAATGGAAACAATTTTACTTCTTCCTTTCTGATTTGTGTATCTTTTATTTCTTTTGTTTGCTTAATTGACCTGGTTAGGACTTCCAGTACTCTGTTTAAGATAAGTGATGAGAGTGTACATCATCCTTGTCTTTTTCCTGTTGAATACATAATTTTTAATAGACACGTCTTCCCTTCTTAAATACTAGTACTATAATAAATTTATTAAGCAAGGAGTTAGCCTTATCTTAAGAATCAATTTATAATAATCAAAACTAATGCCAAAAAGAACAATGATTTTTTTTCTCATAGCCAGAAACATTTGGATTGGCCTAAATACAGATAGGAGATTTAAGTCACAATATGCTAAACATCAGTTTATTTTATTTATGAAGTATATAAGTGTTAGGTAGCTAGATCAATACATATATGGGTAGATAGAAAAAATACAGAAAAATAGAAAAAGAAAGAAAATTTAAAATGCACAGAACTTTATGAAAATTGTACAAATAAAGACACATATTTCTTTCTTTATAATATCACAAATAGTTTACTATTGAATTTGCACATTTAATATCCAAGATGAAATAAAATAAAATTTAACAATAGTGCACTTTTAGACAATTCTTATATGTCATTTATTGGAATGTAGTAAAACAAAGCAATATATTGAAACACATACATTAATCACTGCAAAAGAACTCCTTTAAATATATGGTAAAACTGTAATTGCTGAGTATGAGAAGCAAATTAATAAACGGTTATGCGAATATGGCAAATATTGAATAAAACATCACACTCTACCACTTTCTGTACAGCTTTACTTTCTCATTCATTTGTGGATAATGGGCCATTTTTCAGGGATATCTTTTTCTCACATATTTATTAGAACATGTATATTCAAAAGAATTTGGAGGTTAACATGTTGGGTATATTCCTCTGTGTTCTTCTATAATATTTTAATTACAAAACAAATTATATCTAGAATAAACCTAATAATAAAATCATTAACAATAATAGCTCTAAAAATAGCAGCATTATGAACAAAAGCAGCTAAAATTTATATAGTGTTTTGAATTCTACAAAGAACTTGATGTTAACTCATTTCATATTTACAATCCTATGAGGGAGTTATAGTAGATATTATTCCTAGCTCTAGAAATGAAGACAGAGAAGCTTAAAAAGATTAAAACATATACATAAGATGACATATGTTAGCATAAGATTTAGGCCTTTTGATTCTGATGTAAACCCAGTGACTATAACAGCATATATATATTCTTTTTGTTTTCATTCAAATGAAGTCATTCCTTATTTTGAACTGAAATGTATGAGTTTATTTTTATTTTTAACCCAGTAGTAAATTATAATATAAATTATATAATCATGTACAGATTTCATATCTTTTGCATCATAGATGTAATGCATTTTTGGTCACTATTTTTAACTTAATAATAATGGTCATTGAGTCTCAGTGTTACTCTGCTAACAAGTGATTACTATATTCAAGAGATCAAATTGAATAAATATGATACTTTTGTTTTCATTTTAATACTCCAAATTTGTATACAATATAATCTAATGAAAAGCCTGCATATAATGGGTTAAGAAAAACATAAAAACAAAGGATAAAAATTCCGTAATATTTGTACCCCCATAATATGCTGAAATAAAAAAGAAAAAAAATTAAAAAAAAAAAAGGATAAAAATATAAAGCTAAGACCAAATGCAAGATTATTAAAATCACATTTAGGAATAGATTGTCTTGAAATTAGGCTTTCTTTTCTCTATACAACTCAAATTCTACATACTGTTAATTTTCAATAAAAGGAAACTCTAGATAAAATAAGATAGACAAATAAATTATTCAAATAAATGATAAGAAACCTAAAATAGATATCTACCATTATAAAATATTCTGGTAGTTTAGAATTTTTTTCATTGAGAATAAAATGTTAGTCTTTATTGATCTCTCATTAATGTTAGTCATAAAAAGAGGTTATGTATAATTTGGTCTTTTACTGGTCTGAGTTGGTCTTTAATTTTTTCTTTTCTACACTGCAATTTAGAATGCTAGCCACCTACTGGGTTTACCCTTATCATCAGCTCCTCTTCTCTTAGCAGGAATTGTGACTATGTGAGATGTTTAAGTAGAATCAATGTTGTCAGACACAGGCAGCTTAGATGTTTCCCAATAGTTCTAAAGAATAGGTCTCCTTTGCTTTCCATAGATTACAGGGCTCTTCTCAGATTATAGAATTTTCATCTGAAAAGATCCTCTTATTAAAATAAGGTTACTGGTAGCATATGCAAATCTTCAATTTTGAAATCTTTCTGCTATATTTCAACATTACTGATTTCAGTGTGGGTTCTAGTAAGACATGCTCTGCTTATAAAGTCAATCAGAGTGGTCATTTGGGTAACGATCAATCAAGTGGTCTCTGCAAATGGTTGTATTTTAAGTTTGTACACAGTCACTTGGCAATTAGCTATAGAATTGTCTTTGAAGCATCTGCCATCAGATTTTTAAAAGTGGTCTCTGTGATGTGATGTTTTAATGAAAATCACAGAACAATACAGAAGAGAATAAATGTTTCTCCCTTCATTAAAAAAACAAAAACAACAACAACATAGAATTGAATCATTTCTCTTATTACTTGTTGCTGAGATAACTAGTTCCCTATACTACAATTCATCTTTCACCTTTTATTTTTGTACCAGAAGCTTGGTGTTTAGTTTTAGTCACATCCAATAAAAGATTTTGCTTCTCTGCCTCCCTTGCAGATAAGTACAACCATATGATGAAATCCTGGCCACTGAGGTGGAAGTGGAAATCTTGCATTATGTTTTTGAGGAAATTGTATAAAAGGATCTTCTTTTACCTCCTCCCTCTTGTTTTGGACTTCTTTAGATGTGATGATTGGAGAGACAGCAAAAAATCAAGATCATGAGTTCCTTTGAGAAAGGGGAGATAGACTGGAGCTTGGAATCTTGAGATTTAGTAGTTTCATTCATGGCTTATCCAAATTCTTTTATGTAAAAAAACCCCAAAAACTTCTATTTCATTTAAGCCATAGTTAATTTTTTTTCCATATGCAGGCAAACCTACTCGTAATTAATACACAGTTTAAGGTAACAATAAATGTATATTGCATGTATTTTTTTTTTTTGGTAACACAATGTTAACTTTTTTCCCCTAAATTACATAATACTGCTTTTTTTTCTAGAAGCACCATTAAAATGAACTGAAATGGGAGGTCAAACTCTCCTACAGAAATTCAGATGGCTTGTAAAACCCTGTTTTAAATTTACACCTCTAAAAATACCTTTTTAAATATTTTTCTTTTTATCGCACTTCTAAAATTTAAACACTGCTGCTATTTTATGGAATTATGATCTTACTTAAAAGAGGATACTTTTTAACGGACATTATTATAATATCATAAAAATAAGAAATTCTGAACATTGGCTTGAGATGTATTCTTAGAATTCCCCCTTCCATATAAAAGTTCATCAGACAGGAAGTCAGGGACCAGAGAAAAAATTGGTCAGATATTTGATCATATATGTATCTTGATTATTGACTAACTTGATTTAGAATTAGGAAAGCATGCCTAATTATGCTTACATAAGACTGTTTATATATATACATATATATAATTCTAAGGTGACTATATATATATTTATTTATAACAGAAATATAGCTTTCCACTGGAAGAGATTGAAAGGCATTTTTCCTTCCAGATACTTAACTAGCACTGGCTGTGTCTCCTTCACATTAAATTAACTCTGGAGAAGTTATGAGAGAAAAAAAGAACCATGGATTCCAGGAATAATAACTCAGGAGAAACACCTGGGGAGACTAAAGACAATTTTACACTAATATTTTTCAAAAAGGCTGATGACTACAGACTGGGCCCGGGGAATTGGAAGCCATCTGGAAGAGGATAAGTTGAAGGAGTAGAAGGAGAGTCTTCTACCATGTTTCCCCAAAAATAAGACCTACCCATAAAATAAACCCTAGCAGGATTTCTAAGCATTTGTGCAATATAAGCCCTACCCCGAAAATAAGACCTAGTGATGGGCGTGGCTACGCAGCCTCTCTGCACAACCCATGCATTTCGTTGCGGAGCAGTAAAGAAGATGAGCAGCCCTTCTCATCTGCCCCATCGTGACAGCTACTATCCCAGAGGTGACCGGAAAGGTGCGGGCAGTCCCACCAACAAGGTCGGCTCCCCCTGTCAGGTCCCGGCCATCCTGTGCGTGCTGCAGGCTGAGGCTTTGAGGGGAAAATAACACATCCCCTGAAAATAAGCCCTAGGGTGTCTTCTTGAGGAAAAATAAATATAAGACCCTGTCTTATTTTCGGGGAAACACGGTATGTTCTTTTCCCACCTATCTCCCAGGTTGACCTGGGACAATTATCACCTGTCTCTTATGTACAAAAATCAAGGCTATTGCCAGGGATCTCCAAGCCAGTGTCACCACGGCAGTATCAGACAATCTTATCTTGCTGGGGAGAGTTTATAAAGATAGGCAACGTATGAGTTTCCTCTACTCCGACTCAAAATACACTGTTGTTTCTCCTTAAGAGTTTGACGTAAAGCCCTTACTGTTTCTCAGGTATTTTGGTTGATAGTGTTAGTAAGGTGAGTAATCCATGGTGTTTAAGGGAAGCAAAGGCTTTCTGCCCATGGCTCATCATTTCTCTGCTCTTTGAACTTGCTGTACCCTACACCTATTAGGGCCTTTCTTCTCTGCTCCATGACACTTTCTAGAGGAAGTACTTAACACCCTTAGAGAAAGATGACTTCATAGAGAAAATATTTTTTACGTTGTTACATGCAAAGTCCTTACACAACTGCTATAAAAGACAAGAGAAATAATAACATGTATCCTTTGAAGCAGGAGTATTGAAATAGGTTAGTCATTTATTTGAAGTAAGCATGATAAACAATTTCAAATTAGAATTATTGAAAAGATTTGTTTATTAATATATCACCATATTTATAGTGGGCTCCAAATTGATCACAGCTATAATTATAAAAAGTAATAAAGTTTATATAAAAAATATAAGGGCTTACTTTGTGAACTAAGAGAATAAATGGTTTTTAAAATATAATTTAAAAGACATGAGCCATAAGAAAATATGATTACTTTTCTTATATTATTACTAATTATTTAAGTTCAGTGAAGAAGAATTATGAACAAAGGTAACCCAGCTGAAATAATGGAGGAATATTTTCAGTTTCTAAAATGCACAGTGAATTAATGTCTAAATATTCAGGGAAATTCCCCAAAGCATTACTTCCCCTCCCCCAAAAAGGGCAAAAGATATGGGTTGATAGGTCACAAAAACACAAGGCTAACATTCATATCAAATGATGTTCAAAACCATTGGAAATGAGTGAGATGAAAATTTAGACAAAGGCTTTCACTTTATACTATTAGATTGTTAAAGATTAGAAAGCTGATTAATGCCAATGTTGGTGTATACGTAGGATATAGAAACCCTTAAATACAGCCAGTGGAAGTATGTCCTGGCTCTAGTCAAAATATGGAGCACAAGGCATTACTATGTCAAATTATTGATATGGCCTATGAGTGGCTCAAGTATTCTGTCCCTCTAAGAATTTATCTAAGAGAAATTCTCATATGTGTTCATAAAGTGTTCAAGGATGCATATTGCAGAAAAGTTTGTGGAGGTAAAGAGTTAGGGGGACTTGGTATGCCCATCATTGGGCAACAGAGTAGCTAAAATGTGTCCAATTCACCTTATGAAGTACCATGTGTGTAGCAGTTAGGAGCAGAAAATCAGATGCACTCACATAACAACACGATGGGATCTGAATTACATTGAAGGATAGAAAACTAAGGAAGAAATGCCTATTGTATTGCCACTGAAGTAAATTAAATGCACGCTCACAAACACCACAGATTTTTCAGGAATGCATAAAAAATAAAATTAAACATTTAAATTGAAATTAAATTAACATATGTGTGGTTCAAAAAAGAAAAGAAAAACTAAATAAAACAAATGAATCAATGTTTGTTAATGGCTAAGATTAAGGTAATGTGGAGGCTTGAAATAGATGGAAAATGTTATCTGATCCAAAATCCCTCAGTTTCTATTTAAGAACTTTTGCCCAGAAGACTTAAGTAATTTTCTATCTAGAGGTGGTGAAGCAGGAACATGAACCCAGATTTACTAACACTCACTTCTACATGGTCCCTTGACCACATAGCACTCACCTGCTTCCCTCTTGCTTCTTTTAGAAAAATAACTATTTTTTCTGGTACACATGTAATGCCCTCGAAATTTTAGTTTTCTTCCTTTTGAAAAAAAGCTTTGCTAAATTAGAATAGGCTCTTCATATACAATCAATGAAAATTAAAATGATTTAAAAGATTTGTTTATATAACTATTCACAGCTTTTTATATTTTCTTAGAGTACGTACCTATCTGAGCTTATATTAAGTAGTTCAGTTTGGTGAGCCTCTACAAAATTTTGAAAGACGTTTGAAAAAATTTCAATTATGTGAATGTGCTTTAATATCAAGTTAGCTAAAACACCACAATTTTTCTCAATCAAAACTAAAAAATTTGAATATATATAAAATAATTCCAGATAAAAATTAATAAAATAAAATATTTTATAACATGTCTATTGGAGAATGTTTATTAGTGACAATGAACTTAAATAATAATAACAATAAAATAATAACCATAAAATAATAATAATTGAACCTGCAGAGGAATTAATTTTCAAAATGTGTGCAACTTTTTCCAACTTAGACTATGATCAAAGTTGTTTCTGAACACTCCACTGTTAAGTGAATGTTCAGGAAGGAATTTAATATGAAGCTGATTGTGGTTAGACAACTAGGAGCTGGACCTTATTTTTCTTGAAAAAACAAAAGTAAAGGGGACCTCAAATTATACCCTTTATCCAAGACCCAACACCTAAAGCAACATTGCAACCTCTTCTCAGGTTGCTTGGGGACATAAACTTAGAACTTATTTGCAAAATGGCTTTGTAATTGAAATTTTAATATAACTTTCTAAGCAAACTTCTTCTCCTTGGGTGTCCAAAGAATGCCACAGACACTTTCAGGTTATAAGTTCCCTACTGATGGGGTCCCAGAACAAAGTGGGAGGGCTTTAGACCACAAAATGTAAACTCAAATTTCCCCTCACTTTGAATAAGCAGATTTAGAAATTTCAGTGAATAGTAGACATATCAGAATTCCCTGGTACTGCAAAGGACTGTATCCCTAGTCTTCTTTACTATCCCAAGTTAGTCACCACGAGGAACTCTGTTAACTCTTCCACATTACTTATACCTAAAAAATAGCATAAAAATAGCAATCTGTAGAGGTCAAAAATCTCCCATGATCGAATATGATACAAGGTTCCAGAGTTTCAGCAACCACAAATTCTGATGGAGTTGTGAGTCTGCTATTGGGCAAAACAGTATTTTATTTTTTAATTTAAAAATTCAATATTACCAGACTATTTTGAGTACATGAACTCACTTAACATTTGTAAACTTTTTTCTGAGACAGCAGTCTTCATTTTTTTTTAGTGAGAACTTTCAGTGGGGAAACAAAACAAAACCATAAAACAAAAACAAAAACGTCCCGTTATATTTCTTCATCTCAGCCCGTTTCCTGGCATTGCCCATATCCAAAAAAGACAGAGTTGAGCCACCACAAGAAAGGCTTTTGTACTGGAATTCCAAGCCAGTCACAAACCAAAGTCTACTACAAATTTCGTGGGAAAAAAACATCCTTTAAGGTTCTCACTTTTAAGAACCTCAGTCAATTATTTGAGTCAGGTGATTCAAGATCATCTATCACTAATTATAGTTTTATTATTATTTTTATAAGAAATCCATCTCTATATCTTTAAGCACATCATAAAAAAATTTTTTTGCCTAAAATATATGGTCCAAATCTAATCATTGCTGAAAATACAAAATTCTCTAATATGTTCAACTATTCTGCAACCATAAAGTCTTTAGAACACCATAAACTATCATGGTGACATCTCAAAATTTGGTGAGCCCTTTGTAACAAAAGGGGGAAATAGAGAATTCATCCTTTAGTTTTATATGCTTATTTTAGCGTATGGGAACAGAAAATCATGGACATTGTGGAAACGCAGGATAAAGATGGAAAGACCACCAGGTTGTGCAGTGAAAGGAAGACAGACTGAATACTGACTGGTGATGTGGGGCTTCTGCCCTGGGCATATTCACTGCCCACTTCCTTTTTGTCTCCTGAAGCCTTTGATTTGATCTGCTTTCTCTTCCATTGTCATACTCAATTTTCCTCTTTGATATTCTTTCCCCTTAGGGATTCTACAGAGCCAGACATTATTTCCCAATTATTATTCATATCTGGTGTCTCTGCACAAAGCACACTATCACCTTTTCATGTTTTAAAGATTTTTAAAATTTCTAGTAAATAGATAGGGCTAAGTAAAATAATGAACATCGCAGCAGTTTCATCTTGTGACATCTAACGAAGTCATGGCTAAGGTTGTTCATACTCCTGTCAGGCAGACTATGTCAATCTCACTATCTCTCTGTCTTGTTCTTAAATCCCCAAAGTCAAGTCCACATTTTACAGTGCTTATAAAGCTCGCTGCCTGTGTTCTCTTTGCCTTCTCACTTCCCACTGACTCTAAGACTCACTCCATCTAAGCCTCTCACCCCTGCAGCTTACTGAAAGTGCTCTAGTTAAAACAGTGTATTCCATGTTGCTAAAACCAATGTAAACTTTTTACCCCTCTGTGTCTATTTTATCCTTTCAGAAGCATTTGAAAAATTTCTCTGTGTACGTCTCTTTGTGAAAATCTTCTATTGTCTCTTATGACACCATATTCTCTTGTTTGTTTGTTTTTTATATCTTTACTCATTTTTCATTTTTCTGGTGCAGTTTTTTTCTCCTTTTCCCATCTTTAAAATCTTCGGACATTTGGAGATCTTTTCTCATTATACACCCTCACCCAAAACAATTTTATCTATTCCTATGTTGTAGAAATACCATGTATTTGTAAAAACTTTCCAATTATCATCTCTATTTCTGATTTCTCTTCTGAGCTTTACACTCTTACATCCAAATGGTCACTTGACGTATCAGTTTTAATGACTAGCTAACAAAAATTAAGATGCCCAGGTAGGACTCTTGAGCTTCCCCTTCAAACCTTCCATTCCCCAGACTTGCCCCACTTCAGTAATTGGCACCAATGATGTGAGCCCAGAACCTAGAAACTTCACTTTCCACTGCCTATCTTGTACCTCACATCCCATCTCCAAGTATCATTGATTTCCCTTCCAAAGCATGTGTCAAAACATTCCATTTGTTCCATTCTCACTGCGGTCACTCCAGTTCACATCATTGTCCTCTTATCCAAATTATTGTATTAGCCTCCAAACAGCCTCGTCATGTCCAACTTTACCTCAATCTGCTGCACTCTTCATCCAGCAGCTAGAGAGATTTTGTTGAAAGGTAAAGAAGGTCATGTTAGTGTAAAGTCATAAAACTATTTCTTATTGAATTTAAAATGAAATTCCAAATCCTTATCATTAGCTAATCATTTGTACTTGATCCAGCCCTTATTCAATTCTCAGTGCTCATTTCTAGCCGTTCTCTATCAGTGTTCTCCCTGCTTCAGTCACACTGGTCTTTTCAGTCCATGCACAATTCAAGTGTTTTTATTCTTCAGGACCTTTGAATGTACTATAACGTCTGCATTCGGTAATCTGCTTCATCACTTAAATCCCATCATTATTCAGGTCCATCACTCAGTATTTTCCAGACTTAATAGTCTAATTGAGGTGGGTTTTGTTATTCCTTTTCACATTATCCAGTTACTACCCTCAGAGGAGGTAACAGACGTGGCATTAACATGTTTTCTTGTTGGATTATTTATTGTCTGCTTTACATACTGGATTATAGGCTTTGTCAGGCCAGAAACCAAGGCCATGTTTTTCAATGGTACACAGTCAACACTTGACAAAATACAAGTGGGTTTCAACAATTTTGTCTAAATTTTTTTGGGTCTGTGCTACCCTGTACTGCCACCTTAGTTAGTTTCAATCCTGCCCTAACCTTACTAATTAAAACATTAGGTGCTTTACTGCACATCCCTTATAACCATGTCTGCTATTATCATCCTTCTTGTCCTTGAAATATGATATGCTCAATCTGGATGATGCTTTTGGTGATGGTAGCTCCAAAGTTTCTGGGCGTGGGCCGTGGTTGGATCTGCACAGCTAATTCTAACCAGATCCTCTTGCTGTAGATGCTTATGCCCAAAACGAACAACAGAGTTTCATGCAGCTTTTCCAGTCAATGATACCCATATGGATAGCCCTAAGGGAAGAGAAAACAAGGACTGGAGAGTTGGCATGTGCTTGGAGTTACTGCCTGACAACCAGAGTCTTATGCCAAAATCTGTCCAGAGGTCAAGTGACCACACAGTCAGTATATCACAGAAATGCACTTTTTTCTTTATAAGAATACTCATCTCAAACAAATAAACAAAAATTAAACAACAACAAAAACACAGAAAACAAAACAAAACAAAACAACCAATAAAAATTCCAGTTAGCAAGAAAAAGAGAGAGGATTCAAACTCAGGAGTTATCAATAAATGTCAAACTGGCAGTACTAGATAACCCTTGTTGTATGGAGATAATAAGACAGATCTGTTCCTGTAAAAGGTTCAGTTTCCTCTGAGTGCACTACTGATACATACTACTACATGGATGAATCGCAAAAAAATTATGTTAATCTGCAAAAACTAGATGTAAAAGACCCATATGTGTGATTCCATTTATATAAAATGTTTAAAAGAACAGCCACTAAGTTGATTAGAGATTGCTGAGGCTGGGGTAGAAAAGGGAAATGACTACACATGGACAGGAAATGTTTTTGGGGATGAAATGTTTGGAAACTAGATTGTGGTGATGTTTGCACAACTCCATAAATTAACTAGAAATAATTGAATTTTACACTTAAAACAGTTGAATTTTAAGATGTGGATCTTAGAATTCATAAGAAAGCTGCTAACAAGCAGAGCTAAGTAGGACCTCAACAAATATTTGTTGAAGCAAAGTATAATTAATTATCGTCCTTAATGATTACAACTTCAGAAGAAAAAAACACATGAAGTTATTTGACCTATGGAATGTGTGTGAAAATATACATAACTTTATACAAAAACTAATGCACTTACTTTATATATAATGTGTATATGTATATGTATGTGTATTTGTGTTGTATATATATGTAGTTCCACACTCAGAAAGGATTTGACAATGTAAGAAGCGAAATAACCTAACATATATATGTGATATAATGTTTTAGACATGATTATAAATTAGTAAGAAACAGCACACAAGTCAAGATTCCATTACAACATTGTATTCTAGAGAGATTAGTTTGGCCAATCCATTGTCCCCAAGTACAGCCATGGTGGTTTGAAGGATAAAGGTTTAATGAAGAGGTGCTTCTGTAGTCTCAGGGAAGTAGTCAAAAGACCAAAAGGCTGCTCAGATTTTGATGGTCTGCTGAAGACATAAGCATATGAGGCTTCTGCAAAGTCTCACTGCTCTATGTCACTGTGTCTGATGCACTCTTTTCCTTTTAAAGGTGGCCAGAAACACTCATAGTAATTATTTCTGATAATGATAAAAAACAACATGGATATATAACATTTGGAAGCTCTTCATGCAGTGGAAAGGGAGAAAAATAGCAAACTTCGAGACTGTGATAAATGCTTTCTATAAAGTGGACATTTATGTAAGAAGCTCTGTGTGACTTTAAAATAGAGTCTGGGGTTTTAAAAGTTAACTTCAATAGAAGAAACATGCTTTGTATATTAAGCTTTGGCTTTAAATCTTTTAATTTAAAATGTTAAGTCTTGGTTTTTCCATTTTAGAAATCGTTCTTGATCTCATCGTTTACTCCATGAAAGGAAACAATTGAACTAGATTACCTTGTTCCAGCTCATGAATATTAGACATTGCTTTTTCCTGATTACCTCAAAGTCAGCTAACAGTTACTGCTCTGAGCCCCTGAATGAAACTAAGGAGCAGGTTTGTGAAAAGAAAAAGTACCCTGAGAACAAGTGGTCAGGCTCCTGTCCTCCACTTTCTGATACGAGATCATTGCCATTTAAACAATTTTTCATCTTTTGTAGTAATATGCAATTTAAAAACATGACTCATAGAGAGAAAAGTAAAGGAACATGAGCTTATTTATTTTTAGAAAGCAGCAGGTTGAGAAAAAAAGATAACCACTTTCATGTTATCGGAACATTTAGGCTTTGGTAACTGATTTCCCTGCTGACCGTCCTCTCAAATAAAACCTGCTGTGTTTAACGCATGTGTGGGCAGAGCTGTGTTGGTAGTAATGAACTGCTCAAGGATATTAAAATATTCTTCTCTTATCGTGAAAATCCAAAAGACTATCTACCAAAATTTGCTAATTGGATATTTACTCTCCAAAGTATTTACATATCTGCCAAAAGTGCTTTGAAATTTTTGGCATGAGTTACTTGGGATACAAAGAAACATGAGCTGTAAAATAATAAAACAAAGTTGAAAATAGCAGCTTAGTGTGTTTAATTTCTTTGTGAACAGCCAATACCTCTATTATTTAAAGTAACTTAAATCCTTTAAAAATGATACGTATGGGGTGTGGAGGATAAAACAACCTCAGGACACCAATCATAACAATCTTGCTTATGGTCACAATTTGTTGCAAGAAGAGTCCATTTGTTATTCATTGAAGAGGGTTTAGCTGTAGATGTGTGAAATAGACTTTATTATTAGGTGACTTTATTTTTTAGAAATCTCATGGCATGAAACCAAAGAAAAACATCAGAGAAATGTTCCAATATACATAAATAAATGAATTTTTCACAGGTGAGTATAAACAGACATTTATTAAAGTACTTCTTAAAATTACAGAGTACTTAGAGAAAATTCTCATAGAAACATCTGTAAGGACAACAGTTTTGGCTAGTATTCAAAATGGCAATAGTTTTTGGTATCTACCTGTACTTCTCCCACCTCATTTTCATACATTCCTATATAAGAAAAATTTACAATGAGATATAAGGTATTCCTTATTCAAAACGTATCTAAGTTACTTTTCACCTGCTGACTTTAACACTTTGGAGCAATTTCACTTAAATTTTCAAACTTCTCGATGCAACATGAGTTCACAAGCTCTATTCCATATCAGTGAGGAAGGGCCATGCTGAGTTCAAGCTTTTGGAATCCCTGGAATAGTCCCAAATTGTGTAAAAGCCAATTTATAACGTATCAGTTTAGAGGGGAAATAGACAGGGCCAAGAGGTGAAATGCTGAAGGAGATGATGCACATTCCTAATTTGAAATAGAATTTCAGCTCATGTAATGATTCCTAAATTGTAGTTTAAGGACTGATGTTAATCTATGATGATTTTCTTAAACCACTATATGACACACGTTGCGTGACAATGTAGTTACTTTTTAAGATAAATTTTAATGATTCATTTTGAGAATTGTTTCTTAGCATATATGATGTACTATATGTCTGTATATACACACGTATGTATATACATGCATACATATGTGCATGTATGTATATATGTGTGTTTGTGTATTCAATATGACAATGATTAAAAATCTCCTTTTAATTAAATGATGGCATCTAGTATTTGCTTAATTTAGTTAATTAAATAGTTGATTGATTTTAATGTCTTGATTTGACAAAATTAATAGTAAACTTAATCTGGAAATTCTAGCCAGGCACAGTGGCTCACACCTATAATTTTAGTACTTTGGGAGACTAAAATGAGAAGGGAGGATCTCTTGAAGTCAAGAGATCTCTTGAGACCAGGCCTAGCAAGAGAGAGACCCCAAAAATACAAAAATTAGCTGGGTATAGTGGCACACATCTGTAGTCCCAGCTACTTGAAAGGTTGAGGTAGGAGGATTGCTTGAGCCCAAGAGTTTCAGATTGCAGTGAGCTATGATGACACCACTGCACTCTGGCTGCGGTGACAGAGGGAAACTCTCAAAAAAAAAAAAAAAAAAAAAAAAGGAGGAAATTATTTTAATTAATAGTCCATGAAATCTCAAATTTTAAGAATTCAAATGTTAGATTAATGCTAAGCAACAATGAAAAGTAAAGATCTGTGCCTTCCCTGCAGTCCCTCACATTTGCAACCCTTCAGCTGCATGTTATTCTCATGCACAGGTCTATTCTCATAGACCTTTGCCCTAACCTTTAATTTTAAATCTGGTGGACTTCAAAGAGGGAAATTTTAATTAATTATATTGTAGCATAGATTTAAGTCACTGTTCTTTCTTTCTCAGATTTCTTCCCAGTTAAGAATTAAAAGTGGAAAATATTTTTCATCTATTACAAGACTTCTAGACATACCCTACCTTGTTTCTTGTAAGCACTACATTTATGTTTATCATTGCCTAAAACTCCTGGCCTCATCTCAATATAGGGTGGTGATTTCTCCATAGAGGAGTCAGGGAAGGAAAAATGTGGCATAGGCTATTTTTCCCACGAATATCCAATCCCTTGATTCATTACAGACTATTCTTCCCTCTAATATTCAGTCTCTTTATTCATCAAAATAATTTACATTTGGCTCCACAACTGCATCAGACATTAATCAAGGGTTTCATGTAATTAAAGGGAATAATTATATAGGAAGATAATTTCTTTTTAATGTGCTTCATATGAAAGTTGCCATGACTCTAGATTCTTAGCTTTGCTTCTTTGCCTTCAGATCTGCCTCATTCTGAAACAAATTTCTACCATTTTAATTTCCCCCAGCTTTTGGGACACCTCTCATCCTGCCCACATAGATACAAATCTCTATAGGATCCTATCTGAGTTAGTTCAAGCTATTATAACAAATTATCATAGACTGGGTGATTTAGATAGCAAGCATTTATTTCTCACAGTTCTGGAGGCTAGAAAGTCTAAGGTCAAGGTAATGGCACAAATGGTGTTTGGCGTGGGCTCCCTTGCTAGTTTTCAGATGGCAAATCCACCTGGTAGAGAGCAGAGGGGGTGATCAACTCTGTCTCTCCCTATAAGGGCATATAAATTTTGGGAGAGTATAAACATTCAGTTCAGAGAAGATTCCTACTCTTATCAGTGTAATATTTCACCACACTTGTGTTATGTAGTCTGGAATTACAATCAACTTCACCCAGTGCAAACCCAAACTTTGAATATTGAATATTCTCTTGCCTGGGTGATTTTTGGAATTTCTTGTAATCGATCCTAGTATTAAGAAAGTAACTATTGGATCAAAAAGTTTTAAATTAAACACACACACATATATATATATTTAATATCAAAGATTAGGGGATATTAGAAGCAGTGTAATCTAAATCTATTTTCAAGAGGAGGACAACCATCTTCCTAAGTGTATTTTAATTTTTACAATTTCATTTATGATGACACATCAAATGGTTTGTGGTCACTACAGAGCCCAAGCATGTTTTGGAATTACTGCATCTTAACTATGAGAAAGTAATGTTTGTCTTTACCCTGAACCAAGTGAAATTCTTACAAAAATATATTCTCACTACAATCTGGTAGCAAAAGATAGGTAATGTGATGGTTTATGATTCTTGGCACAAGTAATCTTCTAGGTTGAGGAGATGGATATTGTTTTTCACTATCCTTTGAAATGAAATTTCTCTAGGATGTTATCTTGATACCGTGTTTCCCCAAAAATAAGACCTACCCATAAAATAAGCCCTAGCAGGATTTCTAAGCATTTGTGCAATATAAGCCCTACCCCGAAAATAAGACCTAGTGATGGGCGTGGCTATGCAGCCTCTCTGCACAACCCATGCATTTCCTCATGGAGCGGTAAAGAAGATGAGCAGCCCTTCTCATCTGCCCCATCGTGACAGCTACTATCCCAGAGGTGACCGGAAAGGTGCGGGCAGTCCCACCAACAAGGTCGGCTCCCCCTGTCAGGTCCCGGCCATCCTGTGGGTGCTGCAGGCTGAGGCTTTGAGGGGAAAATAACACATCCCCTGAAAATAAGCCCTAGGGTGTCTTCTTGAGGAAAAATAAATATAAGACCCTGTCTTATTTTCGGGGAAACACGGTAGTACAGAATTCTTGTGCAAAAGACTATTCTTTTCCTAAATCTCCCAAAGAAATTATTTTAAAAATTTTTGACTCAGAGATTGTTAGATTCAGGGAGACACAACATTTCTTATTAACTCTTTGCTATTCATTGATAAACATTGCAATTCCTGGGACATGTGTCAAGTGCTCTTTGGAATGTTTATGAAGTGCCTAATTTGCCAATAGCTGGGAAATAGCAGGAAAGGAAGAGTATCTTTCTGGCCTTTCCTGTAGAGAATCACATTCTGTTGTCCTTTTAACTGACTTTACAAAAACTTGGCTTTTGATACTTTGCTCAAGGATTTATCAACAGAACATAAAATGAAGCAGAAAAGAACAAATATATATATATAAAAATATTATTTTTACAAATTTTAAAGATGATTGTATGCAGAGGTTCTCAATCTGAATTTACTGAATGTCATGGCATATAGATTGTTTATATGTATATTTCCTTATAAATGGAAATCAGAAAAATAGTAACTGCAGCCTACACAACCCCAGACCTTAAATATAACACATTCTTCAATGTGTGTTTGTGGGACTGATTGTGGGCAATTCTGTTGTGAGTTATACATCATTATTTAATGTTAATAATGGAATGAAAAAATAGAAAAACAAATTTCAGTTTACCATATGTCAGATTTTTCTTTAAAATATTCTACAAAAGATTGGTGGAATTTTATTCTGCCCTATTTAATTTGCTCATCCTTTCCTCCTTAATGGAGTGATGTCAGAAAAACATATAGCAGTGTTGATTCTAGGCAGACCCTTGGTTTATCATTGGTGAATTAAAACTATATAACTTTAGTGATTCTGTCTAGGCTGAATGGGAGAGAGAACAGATCCTGTAGAAACATGTGGCAGTTGACCACGTATCACACAGAGGCATAGCACGTTGTTCTTTAGGATTTTCTTTTGGCAGACAGAATTTGATGTATAAGGTGTGGGAAATGTGTTTGTCAGTATCTGTGCCTACTCTAACAGGAAGAAAGTCAAATTTTGTTTATCTGTCTTGTCTGTATGTAACACCAATGCAGCTGTAGTTTTTAGTTTGTTTATTCTTAAATTTGGGAGGAAGAGAGTGTCTAGACAAAAGAATGGGTTTTTAGCTTCTTTCCATTGTCAGTCAAAAGCTTGTTCTTTACGTCATGGTCTTGCTATTAGGCGTGTACTCTTCAGATTATAATTAGGCTATTACAGTCTAATTATACAGACATGTTCACTTGATGGAAAAAGTAGTTCTATCTAGCAATGAGAAGGCAAAGAACAATAACACTCATAGCTTTAAATGTTTGAGAATTAGGATCAAATTGTTTTCTTTCCCTTCTTGTGCTAGCACTGAGACAAATGTGTAGATAAGTCCAAGAAAAATACAAAACATCCAAATGTTATGAACATAAGTCATGCTGGTCTCAAAATCCCTGCAAGATACATCATCATAACAGTTGGCTCACATGTCCTTGAAATGAAATAGAAAATGTTGAACAGCTTTGCATATTCTATGTAAAAGATTATTCAAAGATGTTGACTATTATTATTTTTAAAAAGTAATTTGGCCATTTTCTTATTTTAGAGTAGGGTTGGAAGGTTTCCTGAGGCTTACCTTCCAGCTCTTTGATGGATCAGTTTTTCTTCATAGATTTTAAAACACAGTGTTATATTCTGATTGTGTTTTTAAGAATAGTATTGTAAAAAACAAAACTATTTTATAAATTCTTGGCAGCAATTTTCCTCAAAAATAATTTTGTTCTATATAGCATTTTCTGTAGCTAATTCTGAAAATCACCAGTTTTTTATATTTTATCCATTTATGTTTTGCCACGTGATAGTGGAGTAGGTAATACATCTTATTCTACTGTTCATAGTTCATCTATGAACCAGTTTTCTTAAATATTAGGAAAATGTTTCTCTAAATAATCTAAAAGAAAACTTAGCTAATGCTTTTTAAATGTATGGTAAGAAATTCATGTCCAAGAATCACTTTGGAATATGGTGCTAAGATCAGCAGGAGTTAATGCATGATAAAATGGTAAATATGCAATTTCTTCTTATGTTAATACAATTAAAGATATGAATGGCTTAAAAAGGGGGTGGGTGGTTAAAGTGTTTCCCCAAGGGAAAGTGTATGTGCTAGAGATGTTAAGACAAACTGTTACAAAGTTTCTGTTTCTGTATCTAGAAATCTCTTTAGCATCATCTCCAAAATATACACTGAATTTATCCACTTCCCTTCATCCTGACATACCGTCTCGGTAGTTCCAGCTACTGTGATCACTTCCATGAACTACTGAAATTTTATCACTGCTTTTATTCATGCAAACCTATAGTCAATTATCTACCAAGTAGCCAAGGTGTGCCTTTAAAAATTATCCTACTTACATGTTGAAAGAGAATTTGATAGGGTACAAATTAAAAAAGAAAAATTTCTCCTTTCCAAACACACACACACACACACACACACACACACTGAGGATACAAGTCAGAGCATCTGGCCCTTTAAATTCATCTTTGAGCTAGTTCTTCCCTATTTCTTCAATCAATTTAGATCAGGTTTCATGGATCAGATTTCATATTTTTTGGTCACTTTTAGATGGTATAATGTCAATTTTAATCACAAGATTAAATTTGGCTATCAAAGTGGGCAGAAAATACACCCATTTAAAAAAGTAAAGCCCATTTCTCCCTCAGGTTAGGTTTGCTCTATTTTACAATGAGCAGCACGAAACATGGTAGACATCATTTCTATCCTGCATCTGTGGTTCTCCTTCCTTTCCTCCCTCCAGTGCCAATGAGCCTGCCTTTAGATCCTCCAGATTTGGGTCAAAGAAAGGAAGAAATGCAATACTAGGTCCGGAAAGGCCTAACTTGACCAGCACTCTCGTGATCTGGTGTAGGTGCTGTCAAGGCAGGGTTTAGCTCTCACTCTCTCTGGGAGAGCACTTCCAAGGTTTCTCAGAAAAATGCACATTGAAATCTTCTAACTACAATTTCTGTGATGTGAGAGATTTTATTTCTCCTTATTTATAGCTCCTTAGGAACAAAAACTTAAGATTTTTGAAGTTTTGCTTCCAAAGGAGAATGAAGGGTGATTCAGGCCACACAAATTGTGCCTTTCTGTTAGGGTCCTAACACCCCTCCAACTTTTAAGACAGCTTCAGGCTACCTTAGTCTCCCAAGAAACAATCCCACATCTTTTGCTCCTGCCATCTGTGGGTGGCTGGGGCAATTTTCCTCAGCTCAGAAGCCTGGAGCAGTGAGCAAAAGCTTTTCAGCTTCAGGTTTCCCTGTAACCACTTCACCCAAACCATAAGAGATGCACACCAGGCTTTCTTTGTATTGCTCTATAGCCTCTTTCACTTGACTTTAATTCAAGGAAAAATGACTTTCCACAGAGTGTCACAGAATACAAAGAAACTGTCTCTCTCTCCTTTGGCCTTTTTGGCATCAACCTATTAATATTTTTCCCCTAGGTAGATACTGGCTTATGAGTAGTATATTTGAACACTTCTCTATACGTCTAAAATAAGTGGAACAGCATCCAACCTTGTAATGTGGAGATAACTTGGCACATACTATATTGTTGACTTTTGAAGCCTCAGCCAAACAATGGCATTTCACTATCCTATGAGACATAGAACTCATACACTTCTTTGCTTAAAATTCTATCAAGGGAAATCATTTAGGATTACGTTTGATTGTGAGCAAGGAAGACTCAAAATATCACTGACCTAAGTAAGAGAGAATTGTATTTTTATCTCAGATAACAATATACAGTGGATAAAAGCTGATATCATGGCTCTACTCCCACAAGGTCCTCACGACTCGAATTCATTCTATTTTTTTTACTATAAAACAGATGACCTTCAGATCTAAGATCACTTCATGGTCAAAGATAGGTATTCCAGCTCAAGTCATCAAATCCATATTTCAGCCAGAAAGAAAGAAAATGAGACAGAGAAAAAAAAGAACAAGAGACATATACCATCTATTCTTTAAGGAATGCTACTTGGACTAACAGTTGATGCATCTGCTTATATTTCATTCATGCAAATTTACTACCATGACTACATTTAGCTGCAAGGGAAGTTTGAGAAATGTATTCCTCCTTACTTTGAGTGACTATCACTGTAGAAGTGGAAGGAACATATATAGGTGACAATTAAAAATCTCTCATCACCTTCTTTTAGCATTTAGAATAAAATCTAAGACCTGCAGAATACTAGATTATCTGGTCCCTACCTACCTTTCTAGCCTCATGAGACTCTCCCCCTCTCACTGTGCTTCAGACACAAGGGAATTCTCTGTGTTTCTCTGTACATTCCATACTCGTCCCTAACTCCCATTTTTGGCACCTGTGCTTCTTTCAACCTAGAATTTTTTTTTCCCTCAGATCTTCTCATTGATGGCTCCATTTAGTCATCCAGACCCCAGCTGGAAATTTACATCCTCAGTAATGCCTTCCACAACCAAATAATCTAGAGCAGTAAGTAGGTGTCTTCCCATCACCACCATTGCTTTTCAAGAGATTCCATTGCCTTGATAGTAGGTGTGTTATTGTCTTGCACAGTTATTGGCTGTTTATTATCTGCCTCCTCGAAATAGCCCTGGAACAGCAAGGGGCAACTCTCTATCTTCCTTGCCATTTAATCCTCAGTACTTACAACTCTGCCAGGCATATAGTAGATACTTGACATTTATTGAATAACATATGCATATACTAATTTTTTAAAAATGTAAAGCAGCTATAAATGCAAATGGCTGTGTCTGAATATTTTATAAAAGTTTATCACGGTGGTGGTTGTGGTGGTTGTTCGTATTCACCCATCACTCCCCCCAAAAAACTCTTTTTACCAGGTTTTTTTAACTAAGATAATACTAATATTTTAAAAAATAATTCTTAAAAATAATATAGTTTTCAAGAAATAAAAACTACTACAGTTTACTTTTCTTAAGAAATGTGGATTGCATATCTCTGGGAACATTCAGTAATTGTAAATTTTTATTTAAAAGTACCATTTCATTTCCTTAAAAACTTCTAAAGTCATTTAGATTGCCTGAATATATTCTTTAACAATCCATATGGTATATTTCTTTTCTTCCTCTTCAGTAGTCTTCATTGCACTCTTAGGACAAATACTGTTTATGATCTTTGATTGCATATTTTGAGGCCTAGGCAAAAAAGCATGCCTTTTTTCCCATTGTAGATCATTCTCCTTTCACTTTGTTATGTGATTATTTCTAAAATAGTGTTGCTGCTTTTTGAAAATTAAGTAGTGGTAGACAACCTTATATACACAACCCCTGACTCTTGTAAGTTTAGTTACCTGAACTACATTTGTACACTGATTCGCTGAACACTATTTCTTTAGGTTTTTCTTATAAAGGGTTTTATATAATGGAACCATTAATCTATATTTTCTAAAATAAGGTATTTCCATAAGTAAATACAAATTGTATAGACTTTATAGTTTGAGAAAGTATCTTTAAATAATTTGAATTATCTGATCATCTCAATCTATGTATGTTTTCATATGCATCAAAAATAAATGTGTGTATACATATGCAGCACCAATTCAAAACATTAATATGGTGAAACCTACTTTGCTTTTAATGCTTACATTCTACCATTTGATATTTTCTTCTTTTTTTCAAACTATATGTTTTACATAAAGCTTTTAGAGAGAATTTATGCTTTTATTTTTCTGCACCTTGGGCAATTACCTCCTCAGTGTTTGCATTATTCTTGCCTTCCTTGTTCATGTTCTGTGTCTCTGCCACTTAGAACTGTTATATATGTGAAAAGTTTCATATTCTCTCTGGTAGGATATAGCTTCTTCCTCTGGAATACCTTAGTATTTTGTACCACCTTTCTTTTAACCTTTTTTATTTTTACCTCAAATTTTGCATATGTGAGGGTAAGTGTATATGTCTACAAATAATCAGACATTATCTTAAGACATAATCTTTTTCTAGCTATATATATTGATAACTCTATTAGATCATAAATATTTAGTGGGCAAAATCCTTGTGTTATTTACATTTTACCAAGTAAAATGCCAAATACTTATCTTCCATAAAAATTTCATAACACTCATCTGAATATATATGAAACCTATTTTGTATGAAGTTTTTCATGGCCTGAAAAAATTAATTATCATTTCAATATGACCACCCTAGCTAAATCAGTTTCTACCTACCTTTCCCCTCTCTTTCTGTCACAGTACACTACTCTATATTCTTTGAAGCATATATCTGTACCTACTTTTTGAAAATTAATATAGTGTGCATGCATATAAAATAAATAATAACACACATTATACCTTAAAGTATAGTATGCATTGTCTGTTGTTTCATAACTGGGAATAGCAAGAAATTGAGTTAATTGAAAGAAAATACAAGAGAATAAGAATGGGACCTGCCCACTGCAGGAAATAGGGAGAGCACTGTGGGTCTGGAAGCTCTTCTTTAGCAAGTATATGATTTCCCAAGAGTTATAGTGTAAAGAAAACAACTGACATTACAAGTCTAATAATAATAAGGATATTTCAACATCAGTACAACTATGGCATCCATAAAAATGAAATATTTAAAAATGCACAGATGAGGTGATTGGTATTAGAGAAGTTTCTCGTCAGGTAAAAAGAGCCGCCATCAGGACTATCGGATGCTAATAGAATGATCCTATTAATCAGAGAATCCAGACATCAACTCAATTACTGCGAATTAAATAAGAAAATTGTTACCACTCCAAGGAAAAAGTGAAGAATTAAGGTTGCAGGACCAAGTTAAACATTAATTTGTCAGAGTGGAAAAGTAGCAAAGGGACTAAGTTACAGAGATCCCCAAACTAGTCTAGAATACCCAATGGATCAACTGCCTAGGATTAGAATTGATTCTCTTGGCCTACAGAATGGGGTAGGGGGAGAGAACTGAAGGGAAAGAAGGTTGCAGATTTGGAAAACTGGCAGAGGCTGACATAATCATATACATATTCATTAAAATATCTTATTTTATATATAATATTAAAGTATATTAAATATATTATATTATATTAAATAATTATATTATTATATTATATTAAATATTATTTGAATCAGGAAATAATATAAATATACTTTGTAATATATAGAGTCAATTAGCCTACTGTCTATATAATCTTAAAACATTGTCCTATTTCCTTATTGATTTCTCCTGTATCTGAGTAGCATGTGGACTATTATATACTTCTTTACTTTAAACTAAGTACCTTTAAACATTTAAATAGTTTTAACTTTTAAATGATTATATTATTAATATTACAACAAGTGAAATGTGGGTAACAGGCATGATGAATTAAAATAGCTATAGAAATAAATGCAATAAAAAACAATAATCAGCTTGATTCATATACATGTAAACATCCTAACTTTTCTGGCCAGTTTTTGCTCTGTTAAAGGGGGAAATTAGCATGTGCTTAATGTGATATTAATGAGTTTCCCTTTTATGTAATCAGAAAGATTATAAGGGAATAATTTCATAGTTCTGTGGTACAAATTTATGTAAGTTCAATGACTCTGCAGCCCCTAATATGTTCAACAAAACACTAGAACCTCACTTTTGACAGGATATTCATGGAGTGAAGATGCCTTATTGTATGTGAACTGTAATCACTCTGGGTTCAAGGAAACATGGATAACAGACAAAGAAATCCCAGCCACAAATTGTCTACTCAACATTTTTTCACACATCAGCCAAATTCGTTCAAATAATTTGTATTTAGGGTCTACTGTCTTTAACTATACCATAAAAACTTATAGGATGGCAAGCATATTTAAATGCTTGAATTGGGTTTTCCAAGTTTGAATAACAAGACTATATTTATAAAAATTTTTCTGCCAAATGAATATTTTTGTCTTTCTCTCATTCTATTTAAAGCACATACTCTTCCCTTTTCTTAATCATATATGAACATCTCAATTACCTATACACATGTATACTTAGAAACAAAATTTTAAAATTTAAAGAGCATATTTTATGCCAAATACATTATTAAGATACCTAATGTTTTCTAAATACAAATGCACTGCTAATACATAATTACTTTGCAGAATTTTCTACATAGTTAGAAGTCTAAAACATGAATAATAACTTCTTAGTTTGAGAACATATTTACTTGATGGGGTTGCCATGGAAATATCTGGGAAACTAGTTATCTTCTTTTAAAATACAAAATTTAGAAATCAATTTTATTAGTCCCTTACTTTCTAATAACTGTAACCTGTAGATGTTTTAAACTTTAGTCAGGAAACTCTGCTTTCATCATTCATCAAAGAAGACATAAGTAATTTACAAATGGAATGAGGCTCATCTCTCTATGGTGGGCACCTGTCTGTGGTAACAAGACTAAGCCACCACTTCATTATTTACATGCCACATGGCAGATGGTGGATGACAATGACCTTTAGTCATATTGTCCAGTGAGAAATTAAAGTTAGCTCGTAAATTGCCAATCTGCTGAGCCATCTGGTGTTTCACGGTGGATTTTTTTAAAGTCATTCACATGGTTTAGGAAAATAATTTATTGACCACCTATGTTCTATATTTTTAAGAATGTCTTACAATGGTGATCTGTAAATATTTCAGGATGTACAACAGGAGAGTATTCTCAAAATGCTCTACATGAAATATGTGCAGTATATCTTATAGATATATACTTTCAGAATATTTAAATTCCTTTTACATTAGATGTTTTGACATCTCATATATTTTCTGCTATGGCAGTGAGATAAGGGTAGAGTAGAAATATGCTAAGTGTGAAATCATGTAGTGAACAACTTTTACTTAGAATTATCCATAAATTTCCCTGAAATAAGTTTGTCTCATTGATAAGTAGGTTATTTATACTTTTCTAACAAACGTATTTTGGCATTATCACTGCAGTTTTAAAGTGAACTTTGAAGAATTTACATAAAATTTAAGACCCAAAACATTTTAACATGGCAAAATATTTCAATAACTCCTCATTTTGATCTTGATTTCCAGCAGATAATTTCTAATTTTTGACATTTTAATATGAGGTGCTCTAACAAGAGTGAATTTCCTAGATGGTAGTGATGGTTGTGAAAGCTTGGAATATTTTATGGCTGTAATAAACTGAAATTGGTGTTCATTCTTGTGGAACTTAGAAATTATTTTAATTAGCTATTTTGCAATGAAAGATAGCATATGCTAATTTTTCTTAAATTAAATATGATGCATTAAAACTTGTATAATATGACATCTGTGATAATTCCTAAAACTAATATATCAATCAATTGTTTTATGAAAGCAAAAGTGAAAATAATGATTATACCAAGGAATAGCCAACCCTTTGTTCAAACCAATTGCTTCTTTGGCAAACAGTCAATATGACTTACTTGCTTGTTTTTTAAAAATTATCATTATTAATAATATTTTATAAAATAGGGACTATAGACAGGAATGATCCATTTTTTTATTTTTGATTTTTGATCCCAACTCTGTGGCTGCTAAATTGGTGAATGTCTCTGACTTTCAAGAGATTGCCAGATGAGGAAGTGTAAATATGGCATTTGACTTATCTATTTCCTGGCATTTCTTCCGGAGACCACTTTGCACTATGATTATTGCAGTGTGAGAAGAATCCATCCATCTGTCTCCTGGCTACAGTGTAGATGCTATATCTGCAATTGCTAAGGAGAGATGACAATAGAAAATACTATATAAGTATACAAAATAATACACAGGATAGAGAGTTAAGTAAAATTATAAAATGGTATTTGACCAAAAAATGTGAATGTTTGGAAATGCTTTAATTTAAGACTCTTTTCTGATAGAAATTTTCTTCCTAACTCATGTATAAGGCAGTAGAGTATCTTAAATGTCAGTCACATGTTTCACAAATGTACATACTACCTTAAATATTATTTGTTTACTATTTTACTTTAAATTGGCTTGAGACCTAAAGATTTTAATGTACATTTTATTTATAAATGGAAGACTAATATCACTACCTCCATATAACTAAGAATAAATATAATAAAAAGAAAAGAAATGTAAGTTTATATAGATATTTTTGCCTATCAACGGCTCTGACCTGAGGACTTCTATTTCTTTAGTGAATTGTCAAGTAGTAGAGAAATATTCAGTGTAGAGTATTTATAGAAGTAAGAATCAAATCTTTTTCAAATTCTCTCGAGCAATGTCATTAGAGTTTGTGGCTATGTACCATCTAAAATCATCTCTACATTTCACATTTTGGAAAGCCTGAAAAAAATGTTAGACATTGGAGTCAGAGCTATCTAAATTTGAATCCCAGTTTTGCAATTTTCCAACTTTGTGTCTTTAGGGAACTCATAACTGCCTGGGTTTCACTTTTTTATCTTTAAAAACATTACTTATCTTGGAAGTTAGCAGTGAGAACTGAATGAGGATACATGTAAAAAGTTGTCCTGCAGCTGCAACAGTTTCTGTAATAATTTGTAGTTATAATAGTTGAGGGCAGGGCATCAAATAAAAATATGAAGATATTAGTCATAGGATGCTAATCTGGTACATTGTCCAAGAAGTTTCTTGGTATTCTTGATTTTTTTAAAAATATGAAGTTTACTATGGCATGTTTGTGGTTCTTTGACATTATTTTTCTTCTCACTTGTATTGATTTTAGATTCAAGTAAAATATGTCATAAATTGACATCAGTTTTAATAAAACAAAGAATAAAAATTCCTTAGTGAAATTGTATTTTTTCTATTGCGTAATTGTATAATCTCAATGATATCTACCTTCCTACGTGCTCTAGTTACAGAGAAGCCTTTTGGGACTATTTCCACCAAGAAAGGACAGTGGAAGTAATGCTAGGTGACTTCTGAGGGCACGTCAGAAAGGCCATGCACGTGCTAATTTTTCACCACAACCCTTATCTCTGAGCCTCCAAATAGGGTGGCTCCAGTGTGAAAAAAGTTCCAAACTAACTCTCATGGAGAGAACCATGGAGAAACCAAGAGAGGATAGAAAAGGAGGAGGAACCAGGGAAGTCCCAGGCTGCTCTCATCTCCTGCTACTGTCCCAGCTGCAGCCCCAGTCTCACAGCTGCACGAGGGCCCCGAGCAGAGACCAGCCAAGCCTTTCCCACACAACCCGGGAGTGATAATACATGGTTTACACTGTTTTAAACCTGTAAATTTTGGAATCATTTGTTCTATACCAATAACTAACCAGAACAAATTCCAACATGATGCAATTCTTGATATTTTTGTGTGCATAGCCGTACATATACTGCAAATACGTCTTCCTTTCTCGAATAGCAGTAAACTATTCTGTTTAGAAATCATTATTTTCCCAAATGTTACCTTCCGGTAATCCCAAGACCTGTTTTATTCTCCCACATTATTTTTGGTAATGTTATTATTTTTAATTTTTTTCTGTGATAAAATACTTTAGAAGTATAAGGTAATTTTAAATAGAAAATTCACAATTCTCAATTGTTGCTTATTTTGTAAGGTGAGATAAATTTTTAAATTCACTGTGCACATACATAGTGAAAAAAAAATCAGAAAATGCTGACATTAAAAGAACATGAAGAAAATGTACTGCCATCTTGAAAAATGTCTTTCCCAATATCTAATTATAGGATATTTGGACTATTCTAATTTCTCTTTTCTGTTACAGAAGTCCAGAGAAGCAAACAATAACTGGCAATAATAAAGCACATATTTTTTAGAGAAAAAATATTTTAGAGAAAAATGATTAACTGCAAAAATAATTTGGGGTATTTATAAATAGTTGAGAAATTATCCCCATAATGTGGCAGATGATCAATATTAAAATAAAACAGTTCCTTAGGGAATATTATTTTTCTGCCATCATCTTGGGAAAAAAATTGTTACACTATTTTTAGAAAAGCATCCAGAGCTATACCAAAAATTCCACATTTCTTGAGGTATAGTTTCTCTCTAGTCAACCCCCACTTCTCTCTAAACAACTACCCAAAGTTCTCTTTATTTTCATAACTAGAAAAATTATAAAGTGATCACCATTTTTCTCTGAAACTTTTTAACCAATATGCCAATTTAAGAAGCATTATTTTTTAAAGAAAAGTTTTATGTCTTTCTATTTTAAAGAATGATAACAATAAATAACACAGCATTTTGTTTATTTTGGTTTGTTTTGAAAGAGACTCTAAATTGTCTAAAAAGACTCTACAGATTCATTGTAAGACAGCAATAAAAATTCAAAATCAAATAAAAAATTCAAATCAAATATGAATTCATTTTGATACCTTCTGACAGCCAAGGAAGCAATGCATTCTTCTTTCATTGTTTTTGTTCTTTTGTTGTTTTGGTTTTACAAATTATGTTTATACTAGTTTATCAACCACATTAAGTTCAGCATCAAGCCCCTGTAACTGGATCTTATAACATATTTTGCTTCACCATTTCACCCAGCACGTGCATCTTACTCTTTGCCCTACAGAACTTTGGGGATCTTGCACTTTAATAAATACTTTTAGAATGGGACCTTCTTTCTTAAGTTAAAAATTCCCCTTTACATGTTAGATATTATTAATAGCTTGTATACTTCCATCAAACACACATACATATACATACTACATATATGTATGTGTGTGCTTGTGTGTGTATATGTATACATATAGAGAGAGAAAGAAAGAAAGTAGGTTATTTTCCCTGTTTCTAAGAATTCATAAATATCTCCATTTATCAGGATCAAGACACAAATATTCTAAAAGCATTATTTATTTCAGATAATTATAAAATGTACTATATGAAGCAAAGGCTGAAATAACATATCTACGCACATAAAAGAAAACATATAATAATGTAATGTGCACATGTTAATAATAAAAATTATTATTTTCCTAATAAGGTAAGGCATGTTCTACCCATGGCTTTTCTTACCTGTGGGATTGAGCCCACCATACAATGCTCCCTTAATTGTACTGATTTGTGTCGTTCTTGTATTATGTTTCACTATGATTTGTTTATTCTTGGCTCAGAAGAGAAAAATCATTTCCAGTTCTAATAGAATGGTGATTAAAATGTTCATTATATATTTACTTTTTTTTGCTTGCCCTTGAAATACCATAGCATATATTGGTGTTTCAGCAAAATCTACAGAAATATCTTCCAAGAAAAGTTACTAGAATAAAATTACTACATGCATGCCTGGACCAGACTATCAGGTACATTTAAAAAACTTAATTTCCTTACTAAATTTATTTATGGGGGCCTCATGGCTACTTACAATATTTGTTTTTATTTTTCCCCCTCTAATTCCCCTAAAATTCTTAGAAAAGGGTATTTATAAAAGCCCTGTATTGTTATATTGTCATGAAACTTTTAAATAATGAGTATTCACTTTTCCCAAATAGTCCCTCTGAGTTAAAGGTTTTGAAAGTTTGAATAGAGTCTGTGCCTCATGGTATGGAAAATCTAAAGTCCTAGAACTTTCATAGTTTAAATGTCCAAAATGACACATAAAAGTACCCTTTTGTTGAAGACAGGTTTAAAATATTCATTATAGCTCTTTATAATGCCAATAAATATAGGGAATTTTAATTGGAGAGCATAATACTTGATAAGAGCTAATAAAATCCTCTGTGCAGAACACATGGGTTTGTTCCAATAGAAAAGATTTTGAAATAATTTGCCTTTTACATTATGCCATGATGAGACAGGGCATTGCTTGCTCTCAGAATTCAAATAAAACAAATAATTTCAAATTAACTTATATTTGAGTCATATAAACATTTAATTAAGAATGAATGAAATATTGTACTTGGACAAAATATAAATAAAAAGCATCTGTTGGGTAGTTTCTGAAAGACTATCTGTATTACATTCTATTATAAGTCTTTTTAAAAGAAATGTATAACATAATTTAAAGTGGCAGACATTTTTCCTTATAAACACTGCCAACCAGTTTTATTGATAGTGTTATTCTAGAATGTTACCTATATCTTGCCAAAGTACACACCAAATAATCATTTTTTTCCCTCTAAACCAACTCTGCCTACCTTGCAGAGATGCAGAATTTGACTTTCGTTAGGATGTTGGAATACATAAGACTTGTTATCTGCTCTGAGTGAGCACCAAGTTGAATCAATTTCACTTCATGCAACAATCAGCTCTTACTCAGATTTTCTAATTAATTTTTGGTCATTTACTCAAAAAATTGTTTTCACTTTTAAATGGTATCTCTGAAAATGATGAAAATGCAGCTATGGACAAATAGAGAACTTTGGTGAATCTATTACTAAAATTTGTGAACGATATCTTTAAAAGTCCCTAACAATTTCATTTTTATTTTAAATCTTTTTTTAACTGACTGGTTCATATTTGAATCTTTTCTTATTCTTTTCTATGTAAAATTTGGAGACTACATTTTGGAAACGAATTTGTTAGGTTTGTAGTCACCTTTATTGAGGCAAATTTTACAGGAAATAAAATTTACCACTTTACATGTATGATTTAAAGAATTTTGACAAATGTATACAGTTATATAACCACTACCACAACCAAGATTTAGAACACTTCCATTAATCCAAAGAAGTTCTACTGTACAATCCCGTAGTCAGTCAATCTACTCCTCTAACCCAGCCAGTGACAACCACTGGTTTGTTTCCTGTCTTATAGTTTTGCCTTTTCCAGAATGCCATATTAAATGCAATCTTACAGTACGTAACCTTTTGTGTCTGGCTTCTTTCATTTAGCACAATACTTTTGAGATTCATTAAGATTGTTGCACGTCTTCACAATTTACTCTTTTTAATTGCTCATCTTGTCTATATGTTAATATGTCTGCATGTATGCGGGGAGTGTGGCCCTATGTGTATAGAATGATCTAGACAAAAGTAAAGAATGTGTCTCCCCTCACCCCCAGGGAAAAGGAATAGAAGTTAGAAAAAGATACATTCTTACTTTATATAATTTGTGTTGTTTGATTCTTTCATTCAAGAGTGGTAATGTTTCTTACTTGAAAATTTAAAAATTGCATCTAATACATGATTGAATTCTCTCTGTCTCTGTCTCTGTCTCTCTAATTATATATATATATATATATATGCCTTCACATCTTAAGGTAAAATAAAAATAAAGTAAAATAAAATTCAAAGAAAAGTCAGTTAACCCTACAGGGCTCAAATGCTCAAAACCCCTATTGTGTATCTATCTGGCCTTAGGACTTAAGTATAATCGCTATAAAAAACAACAATAATAGCAGCACAGGAAACTTTCCCCAAAGAAAGTTTCACTATCATTAATAATGTCAGTACACCTATTGAAAAATCTGTGCATGCTCATGTCAAAGATCTATACTTTCTTTTCATTTTCTAACCAAATATTTCAATGAATTTTAAAATTGAATATTTGCCCACAATTAACAACAAAATGTGAAAATGGGTGCATGGCACATTTATTTTTAGGATTAATTAAATTTGTGATAAGTGCCATTATGAGTGAACATTTAATATACACAGCTTTGCCTTTGTGAATAATTTTTATAATCTAATTTTTTTAAAAATGTTTTTTTCTGCAAATAAAACATTATATAAGATTATTTCCTAGAAAATTATGAAGTAAATCCTTAAGATTAAATTTATATCTGCATAAAAGAAGCTGAAAAAATTCAGAAATGGGACTTGTCTCTCCTAAATATACTTAACAGTTATCTATGATACTATATCATTTTATTTCCAGTGTGCCACATAGTTTCTGGGAGAAAATACCAGCCCAGAAGGAAATTTTAGGGAATAAATAATTTTCAATCAAATTATGATTTATTTTATGTAAACTTCCTCATTGATAAATATCTTCCATATAGTTTTCACATTATAATCCTATTAACCATATTTTCATTGGTTAAAATTTGTCATTTTCCAGTAATTTCATTATTTCTCATGGAACTAATTCTGACTGTATCAGATTAGATGAATCTTTGCTCTATAGCAATAAAAATATTAAAACTTTCTAGACTGATTAGAAAATATTTGCTTGAATTAATTAACTCTCACTAAAAACTCAAGAGATGTGATACTTTGGAGAGATCATTTGCGGCTGTGGTCTCCAACCCCCTGGCCGCGACCAGAACCAGTCCCTGGCCTGTTAGGAACCAGGCTGCACAGCAGGAGGTGAGCGGCAGGAGAGCAAGCAAAGCTTCATCTGTAATTACAGCAGCTCCCCATCGCTTGCATCACCTCATAAGCTCCGCCTCCTGTCAGATTAGCAGGGGCATTAGATTCTCATAAAAGCGGGGACCCTACTGTAAACTGTGCATTCCAGGAATCTAGGTTGCGTGCTCCTTATGAGAATCTAATGCCTAATGATCTGAGGTGGAGCTGAGGCGGTGATGCTAGTGCTGGGGAGTGGTTGCAAATATATAGATTATCATTAGCAGAGAGGTTTGACTGCACAACAAATGTAATGCACCTGAATCATCCAAAACCACTCCCAGCTCCCCCGTCTGTGGAAAAATTGTCTTCCATGAAACCAGTTCTTGGTATCAAAAAGGTTGGGGACTGCTGATTTGAGTGATACGTACTTTTCTACACTTTTATTTATTTTATGTTCTGCATGTATATTCAGCTAAGGATCATAAAAACGAGTAATATATCAACATTAAATTAACCAGTTATTCTCAAGCTTAGAACAAAACCTTCTTTTTCCCTTTTAAATCAAATATTTTATAACACTTTACTGAAATCAGTATATAATGTAACTTTATTCTGACATAAACTTCAAATCTAAAAACAAACAACCCTATATAATGCCCTTTGCTAATATAAAGGATAAAGAAGAAGAAAGTAACTATTAATACATTAACAATTTTTAATAAGAAAATATGTGAGCATGACCACTTTGGAAGGTATTGGGAAGAAGACACATACTATTCCCTGACCTGGGAATTAGAGCAAATGTGACGAGCATAGAAACAGAATGATGCAAACTTGAGAATAGCAATGGGGAAAAAAAAATGGAAATGGAAAACAAATTATCGACACATTTCCAAACCAAACAAAATAAAATCTTCTATTGATTTGTCAGTAAGTTACCTTCTGTGCATAATAAAATGCAAGAAATACTTTGCATTTTTTAATATAAAATGAAGTAGTTTCTAAGCTCAAGTAGCAGTAAATGTCCTACTGGTAGGGCATTCACAACTCAGGTAGGGTTTAAGATAACTCCTTATTGTGCAGACTGTTGCAAGATTTGTAGCATGTCTGCTATCCCTAGGCTGTTTCCACTGAAGTGCTGTAATGCTCCCTCAACTCCCCAGGGAGTTGAATTACTCCCATGAGAATAATGCCTTCATCACTCCATAACCTTCTGAATAATCCTTTTACTGAACTGAGTGTCAATATTGTTACTGTACATTTTATATTGAAAATCTGACATAAATTATAATGATGTCCAATTAAGTCTTCCAGTTGCTGTACAATGACTGATGTTCATGCAGTGTTCCCCTACCTGAAGCCCCATGTAATAAACTGTATCTTTAATTCAATTTTCCACTGAAGCACTAGTATGCTTTAACTACTTTGATAATAAAATGTTATTGATTTTGCATTGGTTGCCAAGAAACTCAGAATTGAATGTGAAACTCAACTACAGCAATTATTGGGAGTGCTTTATCTACTAATACATTTATAAAACTAGCTCTGATTTATTTTCAGGATCAGCATATTGTTTCTTGGCCTAAATTTCTTTCCTTCTAGAGTGTCATCATTACATATGTGTGTGTTGTGTAAGCTGCTTGAATTCTTTTGTAAAGCAGGGTTGGAGATACAACAGTAAAGTTCTGAGGTCAAAAGTATGATATATGCAATCAATATATGTTAAATTCTTAGTGTCATAAGTTTTACCCAAGATTGAAGTATTCTGCAGAGATATTGGAATCTAGGGAAAAAGTGTTGAGTAACTATATTTGAAATTTAAAATTACATAACTGACTAAAAATGTATACAATTTATAATAATTCAATTTAATAAAAAGGGACAGATATAAAATGTTTCATGTTTGTTACATAAATTTCATTATATCTATGTCATAATTCGTTTGACTGTTTGTTTCAACAATAAAGAAAGTGACATATAGCTATTCAAGGCTGTTATTGGCGCAGGCCCTTGGGCTTTTATGCAATGGAAATTAACTAGAGGCCAGACGGGAGTCACAGGTGAGGCTTTACTGGGCTTATGCTGGAGCATAAAGGGATACAGCACAAAGGAAAGAGTTCTCATGCTGGCTTCCAGAGGGGAGTTTAAAGAGAGTTTTAAAGAGGTTTATGTGGGAAAAGGGTGACGTGCGAACATGTAGAGGTGGAGATTTTGTTGCACCTGCGTAGTTCTATTACAGGCTTCATGTGTGACATGTCTCATTAGTATGTTAAATCTCCACTTGTGGGAGTGATTTTTAGCATTAAAATGTGATTATAAAGAGGGAAACGTCATGGTTACATCATTGTGAGGATCTGTTCTGGCTTGAGGGGATAGGACCCGGATAGGTCTGGTTCTTTTGCAGGCAGGTACGATATCAGCCTGTGTCAGTATCTTGCTTCCGTGGGCCTGGAAAACATTACTCACAAGGTGATGTTGCCCTATGTTGTCTCCCTTGGTCAGAAGTGAGGCCCAGGTCCTGTGCCTATACTGTCTCACTTCCTTGGAATGGTAGAAGAGGATATACACAAAACAGGAACATATAGAGAGTAAACAACTCTCACTGGCTTCCTCTGTCAATTTGTGGTAGGAGAATTTTCTTATGAGTAGAAAAAATCAGGCAGGTAGACTATTTTGCCAATTCAGTAACTGTCATAGGATCTTTCAAAACAAGAACTTTTTTAAAACATCACAATTTTTTATATGATAGATTATGAGAAAATATTGATTTGATCTGATATGCTATAATGTCCACAGAGATAGAATGGGCATTACAATGAATAATTTTCTCATGCTCTTATATAAAATGGCCATTGTGAAAATTATAAACAATGTTTTGTCAGAGCTAACTGGATGTCTTAGAAATTCTAAGAACACTACTCAGAAGATGTGTCAGTCTTGTATAAGGTACATGATAAGCACATGGCATTAAAATATAAGAATGATTTGATATTAGAATAAATTTTAGTTTATTCTATGAATATGCTGATTAGTTGCTTTATCACAGAGAGAGAAGTCTTTAGTTATATGATAAAATATGTGATGTATGATAATGAATAAGATGAAACAGGAGTTGAAAACTACACATGGAAATATTATTATTGTAAGTACTTAGACATAGCACATCTTAGAAAATTGATAAAAATTTGTATTAGATTATAGTCTTTATACTACTTTTCCTGGTCCTTGTCACCTTTTACTGCATTGTAGAATTTTGGCTCATCTGTTTATAAGCAGAAACACACACACACACACACAGAGTCAGATTGAAGTGTTCACAACTGAACAAGAACAGCCATCATATTAGCTTAAATAAATTACTTTATTCTTGTTTTTAGTGTCAATAAAAATAAACAAAAAGATAATATTTTTATTTTTAATTTTTCCCATTCATATTATTTTCATTTTTTTTATTTTTAACTATTATGGATACATAACACTTGTATATATTTATAGGGTATATGTGATGTTTTGATACAGGCATACAATGTATAATAATCAAATTGAATTACATAATTGGGGTATCCATCACCTCAAGCATTTACCATTTCTTTGTGTTAGGAACATTCCAATTCCACTCTTTCAGTTATTTTAAAGTATACCATAACATTGCTGACTACAGTCACTTTGCTGTGCTATCAAATACTGTTCATTCTATCTAATTATCTAACTGCATTTTGCACCCATTAACCATCTTAACTTTGTGCCCCCCTCCCTACTATCCTTCCCTGCTTCCGGTAACCATCATTCTACTCTCTGTCTCCATGATATCAATTATTTTAATATTTAGCTCCCACATATGACTAAGAACATGCAAGATTTGTCTTTCTGTGCTTGGCTTATTTCACTTAACAAAATGTTCTCCAGTTCCATCAGTGTATTGAAAATGACAGGTTTTCATTTTTTATGGCCAAATAATATTCAATTGTATATATGTATCACATTTTCTGTATCCATTCTTCCATTGATGGACACCAAGTTTGATTCCAAAGCCTGGCTATTATGAATAGCACTGCAATAAACATGGGGGTACAGATATTTTTTATTTGGTAATAGCTCCCTAGGATATAAATAGATGGGGACAGGCTATGTGTGTTCTACTCAAGTCCCTCAGTTTGCCAACTACCCAACTTTGGCACTGAAAATGGGAAAGTTAAAGTACCTACTTCATATGTTGCTACAAAGATTTAAATAAAAGTAAAATGTTTAGAAGAAAAATATTTGGCCCAAAGTGTGACATAAAATTATACATTATTAGTTTATTGTCTATTTGGCTTAGCTTTTGATATAATAAATTGCAAAAACCTGTCTTATCTTTTAAAACAGCAGTATCTCCCAGAATATTCACATAATGAGTAATAAGCATGCAAAATAACCATTATGTTCATTTTGGTGACTAGTTGAATGAAAATTTAAGAATCCCATTCACATACTGCATAAACAACATTGATGATTATGTATGGCTTTCTCTTTCTTTCTCTTTTTCTCTCTCTCTTTCCTTCCAATGGCAAAATAGGATTTACACATAATAATATTTATTATAATCATAGGCATTGTTTAGACTATATCAAATGTTATTTCTCTAGAATAAAAAGCCAATCAACTATCAATATTTTAATATTTTAATACATTACATATTTCCCAGCAAGTCCACTGTTATTTGCACAATAATCGAGCAACTGGATATAATTAAGTAGCAGACAACAAGAATAGTTGATGCATCTCATCATAAATATGCTGTTCCTTATGACAGTGCTTTATTTCATAGTTATTTCTGCTCTACACACCCAGAACATACAATAGCAGCAGTCAACAGAGAGGTTCATTTAATCATTTCATTAAGAATTCCTAAGTTCAATCAATGAACTTTCCAATAAAGACAGAAAGGAAGATCCATGCCCAAGTCTTAAATGAGAATCTTGCATCCGTTTGGTTCTAATTATGTAGAAAGCAGGGAAAATACTTTTCTAGAAAGAGAAATCACAATTATTTATTTCTCAGTGTCTTAATACTTCTAAGTTCCTACAACCAAAATACCATAAACTGGGTGGCTTATAAACACCAGAAGTTTGTTTCTCACAATTCAGAAGGCTGGGAAGTACACCATTAAGGTGCCAGCAGATTTGGCGTCTGGTGGGGGCCCATTTCCTCATTCTTAGATCCATCTATTTCACTATGTTCTCAAGTGGTGGAATGGGTGAGGGAACTCTCTAGTTTTCTTTTGAAAGGACGCTAATCTTACTCATAAGGGCTTTATCCTCATGACTTAATTACTTCCTAAAGGCCCCACCTCCAAATATCAGCACATTGAAGATTAAGTTTCAGAAACATTCAGTCTGTACCACTCAAATTCATGTATTGTTAACATTTTTAATGTTCATTTTTTTAATTGGTTATTTTTTTCTTTTTTTCCTTTATTTCCTCTTATTCATTTTTAAAACGCATTTTTAATTTGTATTTAGACTACAAGATTTACATGTAGAGAATTTTTTTTAACTGCTTATCAATTTAACTGGGATCGTTAGTGTTAGAGTTGGATCTCCCGTAGTCTCACCGGACAGAGAGAGTCACCGAGGATGTAATCACACAAGAGGAGCTTTATTATCTGGCTAGCCAGGGTCCAAGCCCAAGAGCACCAGCGCAGTGGTCTCTCTCTCTTTCCGGGCAAGGACCCCGACTGAAGCATGGGTGAGCTTTTTATACTCATTGTACACAAGCTGAACACGCGCTGATCATGCATCTGCCCTTTACAGTGATTGGTAAGCTTCCTATCTGCCGTTTGTGCCTGCATGTAATCTTTCTTCGCCCCTGATTGGCCCCTTTCCCCTGCATTTTGTTTCGGCCCATGATGCCCTGCAGCATGCTGCGGTCAACAAGCAAGCAGTGAACAGAAGCTATAGAGGTCAACCGTTAGCCCAGTATGTTGCAACCTTTGTCGAAACACAAGGTGTGTCCTACGAAAGATAAGGTGTGTCCTACAAAAGATAAGGTGTGTCCTACAGTTAGGACTTATAAAAATCCTTTCATTAATTGATTCATTCAACAGATGTTTATTATGCTTGATATGTACAAGGCATCTTACTAGGCCCTGAGAATTTAATAGTGAACACAAGAGTTTATATTATCGTAGAAAGACATAGAATATATCATATATAACTTATTATATAATCCAAAATAAATTAGTATATAACATTTTATATGGTAGAAGTATTATGGGGTAAAATGTAAAAGGAAAGGTTAATGATATATGGGTATAAATTTAAATTTTAAATAGGTGTATAGGAAAGTTGTCACTAGAAAGTGATATTTGAGCAAATACTCATAGGAATTAAGGGTAAATAATGTGGGTATCTGAAAGGTTAAGCATTCCAGACAAAGAAGAGAGCACTACAAAGGCTATGAGACAGAAGCCCACCCAATGCATTTCATGAATAGCAAGGAGCCAGTGTGGCTCCAGCAATGCAGAGAGTAGTAAAAGATGAGGTTAGAGAGTCAAAGGAAGGGAGGATATTATGTAGAAACTTTAAGTCATTGAAAGGACTTTTGCTTTAATTCTGACAAGAGCATTGCATTTTATTCTTAATGACACATGAAGAGGAGTTACAAGACCAGATTAACATTTCTGGGGAATTATTAACCTATTGTATAAATACTGTATTTATACAGTATTTATATTATATAAATACTGAAGATGACAATGTTGTAAGCAGGGAAACCAAGATGGAAAGCTATTAGCTAATGGTGACTTGGACCAAAAAATTTGCAGAGAAGGTAATTTTATATCTGTTAAAATTAATAATGATAATCATAATTAATGTTATATATTGTGTCTTTAATTTTTTCTTGTATTTATGAAAGCTTGTGATAAATTTAAATTTTAAAAACAAAACAAAGTAAACAACAAACCTGGCACTTCTCCATATAATTTGAGATGTATTGCCTTCGAGATGTGAGTACAGAATAATTTATACTTGCGTATGTCACTCATCCTCTACTTTTTCTTAGGTGGTACATTTCTAATTTACTTTATAAAGCTTATGTAATCCTACTACAAAACCCAGAAATTTAGCACATATTGAAAAAAAGTTACTGACAAATATCTCTTATTAACAGATGGAAAAATGCTTAACAAAATAATAACAAGTAGAATTCAGCAATATATAAAAAAACATTGAGTTGGATTTATTTCAGGTATGCAAGGCTGGTTCAAAAAACAAAAATCGATGAATGTAATTCACCATATCAATAGACCAATGAAGAAAATTTTCATTATCGTATCAATCAATGTATACACAAATTTAACACCCATTCTGAGAAAAAAAAATCTCAGAAAAAAGGAATAGAGAGGAACTTTCTCAACCTAATGCAAAGCATCTACAGTAAATCTACAGCTAGTATTGTACTTAATATGAAATAATGATGCTTTCCCTCTAAGATGGAAAAAGGTAATTTCATCCCTTCTCACTACTCACTCAAAGTCAACACAGAGATATATTAAGGTACTCCAGAGAACAGGAGATACACACACACACACACACACACACATACACATATATGTAATTGATTCATGAAATTATTGAAGCTGATAATCTCATTATCTGCTATCTGGAAGCAGAAGAACCAGGAAAGTTCATGGTGTAATTCAGTCTGAATCCTAAGACCTGAGAATCCAGGGAGCTGAAGGTGTAAACTCCAATCTGAGTCTGAAGGTCCAAGAACCAGGAGCATTGATGTCTGAGGGCAAGAGAAGATGGATGTCTTAGTTCAAATAGAGCAAATTCACCGTTCCTCCTTTTTGTTCTATTTGGGCCTTCAAAGAATTGGATGATATCTCTTGCTTTGTTGGAGACAACCTTCTTTATTCAGTCTATCAATTCAAATGCTAATCTCTTCCAGAAACCCCCTCACAGACACACCCAGGAAAAATGTTTTACTAGCTATCTGGACATTACTTAGCCCAGTCAGGTTGACACATATAATTAATCATTACAAGCTGGAAGGGCTAGCCAGTGCAGTAAGGAAGAAAGGGAAATAAAAGACATACAGTTTGGGAAGGAAGAAATTAAACTGTCCATATTTGCAGATGACTTGAGTGATTACATGGAATATTCCAATATATTTTCAAAGAAAACCTTCTAGAACTAATAAGTGAATTGAGGATGGTCACAAGATACAAGATAAACCTACAAAAATAAACTATATTGCTGTGGATTAGCAACAAACTCATGGATATGAAAATTTAAAAAGAAAAATACCATTTACAATAGCTCAAAAAAAAAAAAAAGCCTAGGTGCAAATCTAATAGAATGTATAACACATAGAATCTGTATGCTGAAAACTACAACATATTGAGGGAAGAAATCAAATATCAAAATAAATGCATAGAAATGCAGTGTTAGAAGATTCAACTTAGTAAAGATGTCATTTCTCCTCAAACTGATATACAAATTTGTAATTTTCCTCAAATTTATGTAAAAATTTAGCACAATTCCTAACAAACTGCCAAGAATATCTCTTGCAGTTATATACAAGAATATTGTAAAATTTATATGGAAAAACAAAGGAACCATGATGGCTAAACAGTTTTGACAAAAGAAAATAGGAGGAACCAGACTACCTAACTTCAAGACATATTACACAGCTACAGTAATCCAGAATGTATGCAGAGTGGCACTCTTAAAGATCAATGGAACAAAACAGAGAACCCAGAGACAGAGTCATGCAAATACGTCTAACTGATTTTTGAAAAATGTGTAAAAGTAATTCAATGGAGGAAAGATCGCCTGTGGAATGATAAACAAATGATATCAAGTAATTAGAAATTCTCAAAGAAAAAAAAAAAACTTAGACTCAAGACTCACACCTTATGAAAAATTAACTCCAATAGATCACAGACTCAAATGTAAAACATAAAACTATAACTTTTTAGGAAAAAAACATTACAAAGTCTTTGGGATCTTGAATTAGGCAAAAACTTCCTAGACTTTACACCAAAAGCACTATTCATAAAAAGAAAAATAGATACATTATGTTTCATCAAAATTAAGAAATTTTCATCTATGAAAGACTCTGTTATAAGGATGAAAAAATGAGCTCTACATTGGGAAAAAATATTTGCAAATGATATATGTAAAAAGTACAAGAAAATAGAATATATAAGGTACTGTCAAAACCCAAATGCATTAAAACAATCCAATTTTAAAATGGACAAAAATATGAAAATAACTTTCACTGAAGAGAGTGAACAGATGAAAAACAAGCACATAAGATTTTCCACATCATTAGCTATTAGAGAAATGCAAATTAAAACCACAAAGAGATATCTCTACACACCTAAAAGAATGGCTTAATATAAAGATAGTGAGAACTCCAAATTCTGGTGGGGTTGGAGAAAAAGATATATTACTGATACATTGATAATGGGTATGTATTTTTTAATAATAAAATATTACAACCACTCTGGGAAACCATTTGGCAGGTTCTTAAAAATAATGACCCAATATTTGTACTCCCAGGCATTTATCTCTAAGAAATAAAAATTATTTACTTAAAAACCTGTAGAGTATTATTTATAGCAGCTTTATTCATAATAACCAAACCCAGAAACAACCAGGATGTTCTTCAATGGATGAATGAAGTTTTCTGTCTAAAAGAAAAAAAAACGAATTTTAATGAAATATGGAAAAGATTAATGGGCAAATTTGTGAAGATAATTTTTCAAGAGAAAAGTATTGAGCAAGAGCGAGATCCCATCTCTACTATAAATAGAAAGAAAGTAATTGGCTAACTAAAATATATATAGAAAAAATTAGCCAGGCATGGTGGTGCATGCCTGTAGTTCCACCTACTCGGGAGGCTGAGGCAAAAGGATCGCTTGAGCCCAGGAGTTTGAGGTTGCTGTGAGCTAGGCTGATGCCACGGCACTCTAGCCCGGGCAACAGAATGAGACTGTCTCAAAAACAAAAAAAGAGAAGAGTATTGAGGTAAAAGTATACCACCAAATATTAAAATATGTAAAACACTAGGCAAATTATGTGCTATCATCTCAAATTTTTAAAGGTATAGATATAAAATAGAACAAAAACTACTCAGAAAATAAATGGCTATCTTTTGTGTTACGTGTGTGTATCCTATTACATAATATAACGTGATACACTTTTTATATAGTATATTAAAAGGGCTTAACAATATCCACAAAAGCAAATTAAAAGAGCCAAGATGATCCAACCTAATTGATATTCATATTATTGAAAATTGTAATATTAATGATTATTTTTCTTATAAATTAAAAAGTAGGCTTGGTGATATGATAATGAGGATGTAAGTGGATAACATCCCATACATTGCTATTGAAAATTTTATTTTATTAAAAAATTGGCACCCACTGCCAATTTTTTCAAAGTTACATTTCTAGGAATTTACTATAAATAAATAATTGAAAAGTAGTCAAATTATTTTTCTTATATAAAAGTCTGATAAAATATTTATAATATTAAAAACTCAAAAAGAAATAAATAATTAAAATATTGCATATATGAATTTTGTAGGCATTAAAATGATATTTTTAAATAATACAATAATAATATAGTAAATACCATGTAATAGTAAGTTATTTTATATGAAAAAGCTACAAATGTTTGTTCCATATGTATTTTGTACCTATTTATGTAAATATAATAAAATTATAGAAAATATATGCATATTATTAATATACAATCACATAGATAAAAACAGGAAGACCTTTCACAAACATATTAAAAAGGTTTATTTCTGTTTTAGAGCATAATGATTTTCTTCATATTTAGTGATAAGGAATGTTAACCTAAAATTGGAAGAAATGAGAAATAAAGAAGCACCCCTGATCATTATTGGATGTAGGAGCTGAATTAGGTAAAGGAATGTACTGATCAAAATGTATGGATCTCTTGAGATGCTATTGACCTGGACAATTCCTTCAACAATGTGGTCTAGTGGGCTCAATTTCTCTACGTTCCCTCCAGTCCATCCCCATTAGTTCGTTCTAAAGAGGTTAAATAACAGACATCCCAACTCAGATGCCAAAAAAGCATTTGATGAAGGGTTAGATCTGCTAAGCAATCACTGCTATTCATTGGTAAAATTAGATGTCCATATGAATGTGCATATAGAGGGAAATTTTCAGCATATATTGTAACTGTGTGAGGCAATCTGTTGCCATGTAACTAAGACTCACTTCCCTGATATTTACTGTCAGATTTCATTCACAGATATTTCACAGGCAGATGGTTTCTTTCACTGGCTCAGGAGCCACTTCAAAGTGTTCTGATTCCTGACCAAATCGTGTGTCATATTCCTTTAAGAAGATTTTATTCCCAGCTGCAGACTTTAAAATAAAATCAAGAATAATCAAAAGGCTACACAACCTTTGTAGCTTAACTACCTTCAAAAGGGCAGACAGCAAAGGTTTTTTTCACCATAGCAACGTATTAGAAATTAAATCATATTTAATACTTATTCAAAGACAAAATTAACATCACGGGGAAGACCCTTATTAAGACAACTGGCAGGAAATGTAACAATAAAATCTACAGAGATGTGCTTGTCATTCATATTACTTTCAAACTGAAACTGAAGGTGTTGAATATACTGATTTTCCTCTTAATTTGTATTCATATAGGCCATTCAGCCCTAAATTCTTTCAACGTTAGAATTTTTTTCCTGCTTGATCAGAATCCAAGAGTTGTAAGAAACATTAACTTTTTAAAGTATGAATTTTAGATTTGGAAGAATTTTTCTATACAAAAAAATTTTCACTATTCCATTAAGTAATTTTACGTTTTCAGAAACATTAAGATTTTGAAACTGCAAAACTCAAATATAAGATAAATACTGATGGAAATTATTATAGCAATAGAAACACAAAGCAGTACTTTTCTGTTTTCAGCTAGTGTAATACCTCTATGTCTCCTTTGTCATTCTTTTTTAATTTTTTTCATTCAAATTTGATTGTCCCTATTACACAGTTTAGGGACTAACTTTCACATCTGTATCTGGAAATGCTGACTTTAAAAGTGCCTATTTTTTTTGCAAGTAATAGGAAATTCTCATGAATGTTAGATTTTAGAGACCCAAGAGAGGCAATTTTCATTTTTGGTGAATATAATAGAAACTCATATAATGTTAATTTTAATAACCATAGGAGTAGAGCTTTAAGTAATAGCAAAAAAAAAAAAAAAAAAAAAAAAGCTATCCTAATTGTGGCTTCTTGCAGTAACATTACTGGAATGGAATCTCTGTAGATTTTATTGTTCTATTTAGGTTTAATCATACCAAAATATAAATACCAATCTAAAGTCTTTCTTCTCTAAAGAAATAAACAACTAAAAAATTTAAATCTATTGTTTTCCAAGTGAAAATGAAATGAGACCACTAGAAAGGGCAGTATTTTTAAATAAAAGTTTCATTTTTAATTGACAAAGAATTGTGTATATTTATGGAGTACAATGTAATGTTTCAATACATTTATACCTTGTGGAATGATCAAATCAAGCTAATTATCCATTATATCAAATACTTATCATTTCTTTGTGCTGAGAACTAGAATACATTCTCTTAGCTATTTTGAAATATATAATACATTGTTATTAACTGTACTCACCATGCTGTGTAATAGATCACCAGACCCTATATCTTCTGTCTAACTGAAACTTTGTACTCTTTGACCAATATCTCCTTTTTCCCTGTCCACCTCCCAGCCCCCAGCACCTCGTAACCACCATTCTACTTTCTGCATCTATAAGTTCCACTTTTTTATAATAGATTCCACATGTAAGTGAGATCATTCAGTATTTGTCTCTCTGCTTGGCTTATTTCACTCAGCATAATGTTCTCTAGGTCCATCCTTGTAGCAAATGATAGAATTTCCTGCTTTTAAAAAGCTGAATAGTATTCCATTATGTGTGTGTGTGTATATATATATATATCACATTTTTTATGAATTTATCTGTTGATGGACACAGGTTGTTTCCATATCTTGGCTATTATGAATAATGCTACAAAGAACATGGTACTGCAGACATCTCCTCAAAATCCTGATTTCAATTCCATTGGCTATGTACTTAGAAGTGGAATTGCTGGATCCTATGGTAATTCCATTTTTAGTGTTTTGAGGAATGTCCACACTGTTTTCCAAAATGGCTGCACTAATTTACAATACTACGAACAGTGTACAAGGTTCTCCTTTTCTCCACATCTTTGCCAACACTTGCTATCTCTTATCTTTTTGATAATAGCTAGTCAGTTAGGTGTGAAGTGATATCTGATTGTGGTTTTAGTTTGCATATTCACTTTCTCACAATCTATTAGCTATTTTCAAACATCACTTCCTTTGCTATCTAAACCATATCTGATGATTAGAAATATAGAGCATTTTTTCATGTATCTGTTGGCCATTTGTATGTCTTCTTTTGAGAAATGCCTATTCAGGTCCTTTGCCTATGTTTTAATGGGTTGCTTGTTTTCTCATTATTGAGTATTTAGATTTCCTTATACATTTTGGTTATTAGCCTCTATCCATGGAGTAGACTTTGTTCATTCTGTTTTTTCTGAAGTATATCATTTCCTCATTCACCATTAAGCTTTGAATTAAACAATCTTTTTCACATTGTTCAATTCTTATGAAGGCCTTCAATTTTGTCAATAAATTTAGTCAATTCTGAAAATTAAACTGTTTTATTTTTTAATCACATCCTCCTCTTTTTTTTTATCAACTCAGTTTTACATCCTCAATATTTACCTTTAAACCACCTTGAGACTCAAATATTTCCACTTTCTCACAATCTATAAGCTATTTTCAAACTTCACTTCCTTTGCTATCTTACCCATATCTGATGTGTTCTTATACCAGAGTTCCTAAGCACTGTAGAAGAAAATCATACCAATAGGAAAGATCTGGTTTATCACTCCTGAATGCTAATAGATCTGAATCTTCAGGCATTTCTCATTCCAGTAGGGTGCCATGTTATTATTTTTGCTTTTATGTTCTCCCTCTACCCTTAACAACTCTCCCAAATTTTTAGTAAATAGGAATAGCCATGTATTTATTTCAAAATCTTAGACCATCAAGTAAAAACTACCAAAAACTCCTCTCCTGTCCCTGTCACCCCTAGGTGACTCCCTATTTCCTTTCTTTCTAGGGACAAGTGTCTAAGGCACATTGCTAAAATGACACACTCCCCCATGAATTGCCTCTTTAGATGTAATCATCGTTGTTTGAAATGAAAACAAAAATTTACAGGGTATAAAATATAAATATAGCACTATCCAAAAAATAATAAAATAATTTTACTAAATTCATGATAGAATTTAATGATGTTTTTAAACAAATTATGCTTCAGTTTCTTTGATTTACTCTTTATATAATGATAATCTGATAATAAAGATCTCTATGATAAGAATAAAAATAATTAAGAATTTCTTTTCAAATTATTATCTTTGATATTGTAAAAAGTTCCCTACTTCAAAATTTGACATTGGTAATGTCAAGTAAATTTTATAATCCGTATCAAATTTGGAAAAGCCTTTATTAAGTTTCTTTTAAATTTCAATGGCTAGAATTCAGGACTTATGGGACACGACCTCTGTCCTGTCTTTCATGTCAAGTTGATGGATGAGTTGGCACAGTGACGGAGGAACGCTTTCATTGCAGTCATTGCTGTTTTATGATGGCTTGCAAGAGTATGACTATGCACTGAAATAACTGTGAACCACAAAAATATATCCCACTAAACCGAAACTAAATGTATTTCCAACTCAACTTCCTTTTACCAGATCCCCAAAATGTCTGTGGCCACTGCAATGCTACTTTAGATGAAAGGATATGTATCTGAGGGAGGTCTAAGTGGAAAAAGACAGTGGTCTTTACAGTAGTGGTCAAAATACCTTACTTCTGCACATTTTATGAAAACATATGACCATTCACACACATTGCTAGAATTCCCTTGAAAGCCTTGAAAGGAAGGCTTAAGTAAGTGACGGGTTCTGTAGCTTCATTAGCTTCATGGTAAATATTTTTGTGAATACATATGTTATATTTTTACATATACTCCCACACTTTCCTCAGTTATTTCCTTTGTCTTCTCTTACTCTAATCCTTGATTTTCTTGTGTATTTCTCCACTACTCTGTGGAGAGAGAAGATGCACAATTTATTACATATCTTCAGTGTCTATTGAAGTACCTAGCACAGAGATGTTCATTGAAACATAAAGAAAATAAGTTTATAATTTTGACAGGTATAAAAATTATAAAATTAAACAAAAACCATAAAATAAAACAAATTGGAAGTATAGTTGGGAACCTATTGTGAAAGATCAGGTGAGAGAGGATGGTAGGTTGGACAAGGCTGTTGACAGTGAAGATGGGGATAGGGAATGCTTCAAGATGAAGAGTCAGCAGAACTTTTTGATTGATTAGAAGCAATGAAATAAAGGGTGAGATAAAGGAAAGCATAGAGTGTTTAGCTTGTGATTCCAGGTGGTTTACTTGACTAACTGTATAGAGTGGAACTAAAATGGAAAAGACTGAATAAACATCATGTTCTGGGTAGAAAATTAAGAATTTACCTTTTAACATATTAAGTTTTATGTGCTTGTGATGTATTCAAGATTAGATGTGAATAGGCAATTCAAAGAGTTGACAGCAAAAAAGACCAAAGGGCCTGAGGATACAAGAGAATAGAAGCAATGGCTTGCCACGAAGCCATTCAATAGTCCAGTGTGATCATGGGAGCCAGAAATAAACAGAAGCAAGTGGTCAGCACTGAAGAATGAAAAGTGGGTGAAGTAGTGATGGGATGGAGAGGGGAGCCTTTGTAGAGGTAAGCTATATGGCTTAGTATTACTCAGTAGTAATAGTAATCTTAGTCAATGGGAAGCATGAATATTCTTTTGACAATAGCACCAGGCAGAAACGTGTAGTTTGAAAAAAATCAGATTTGTTGATGTTATGCAAGGTAGGAGGCCACACCACGGAACCATGAAACACCAATCAACAAGATGAAGCAGGAAAATGTCGTGTGTAAGGTCTGAGTTCCCTGCTGAGGAATTTTGAGGAGGGAACTAAGGGGAACATGGATCAGTTGCTGTTACTGTGATGGGATTAGGAGAAGGGGGATTAAGTAGGCTTACATTGCTGCATGAGGTGAGACTAGTTTAGCAATTGGATATGCCTAGTAATGGATGCATGTAGCAAAGTGGTTCTGGGAGCATCATTGGTAAGAAACAGTAGTAATTTAAAGAGATAGTTATATCATTTTATAGTTGGCTGCTTGACCTTATGAGAAAGATGTCTCCTGTTAACTTTGAAGCTTGGCTTTATATGCATCTGTTCTTCCAGCCCAGTTTACTGTGAGATTACTTTTTCAGTGTGAGCTGATTTTCAGATTTTCAGTTCCAGATACATTTTAACTCTTTTATAAGCAGGGGAAATGGCCATGCCAGTAGACATGGCTGCTTTAGGAATCAAACAAGTAAAGCTGGCCCAGTGGCAAACAATGGAAGGTACAGTGGCGAGGGGTCCCTGCAAGCTGATGTTTGACAGGTGTCTTTATTTATTTTACAATAGAAAGATGCATACTCGTGATGATTTTCACCCCTCTGTACTCTATGTTTTGAACAAGATATTTTGCTTTTAGAAATCTATCTTAGAAAATCATGCACAGATATACATGAGGTTTTATACAAAGATGTTCCTCCCCACACCATTTATGTTACTCAGATGTCAGCGATGTTTGTGCTGTATTTTGAGGTTCCAAAAAAGATGAACTCAATCTCCCTCTTTTTTGGGCACATATCTTTAAATATAATTGTTTTGCGTTGGCCGATTTTTTATTCTCCAAAATTTTTGACTAAATTCCCTTTTATATCTGAGTTCCTTCTTGCAATGGGGTTTCAGGTTCAGGTACATATAATGTCCCAGGCCTCTCATCTCCTCTCTCCTCCAGTACAAACCAGACTTCATTTTCCTTGATTTGTATCTCTTCTAAAGTGCATTTATGTGTGGATAGTAGTCTTCCTTGGGGTTTTGATAAGCTCAATTCATTTACTTTGTTCAAATTATTTGAAATAGACTTTTTCTTAAAAACTTTTTGCTCCTCAATATCATCAATGCTTTTCAGGTCCCTTCCTGTGCAAGCTCCTAGATCCTTTTATTTTCTTTCAGACTTTGTTCCTAACCTGGATTGTGAGCATGCCCAAAGGGTTAGCAGATAAATTCTACAGACCTGTTGAACTATGGAAAAAATAATTTTATCTTTATTTTCATTAATCTCAAAACTATTAGAAATACCTATGACTTTGTCACCAATAGAAATTTATTTGACCCTTTCTTATTATATTAAATGTTGTAGAAATCTTAAAATGTTGTTTGCCTTGTTGCTCCTTTGAAATTGTGGTTTTAATTAGACCCACCACTGTATCTGTTTATTTAAAATGTAAATTAAAGTCAATTGATTTCAATATAATTGGTTTTCCTTATAATTCTCTGTTTTATTTTATTCGTTTAAAAGCAATATTGTGAGAAGAGGTACGTGTGTGATAATTATGTTTCTTTCATTGAAAGAAACATTGAGGAGATTATATGCCTAAAGGTAGACCATATCCCTATAGGTAGAACATATATCTATAGTGTGGGGTTTCTTAAAAAAAAAAAAAAAGAGTAGACTTTCCAATGTTAATCATATGGGAATAAATTAATCATGGTACAGAAAGTATGACTTGTAAAGGTAGGATAATGTCTTCCTCTTACTGGTTTCTTTGAACAGCTGTCTCGATTATGAGAAATGAGGACACTGGAAAATTTCTGGTAATGAGAAGTGATGTGATCTTTCCAGGTAGAGACAAACGACCCAGGTGATCGCTTTCCATGTGATTCAAGCTGAGATGCAGCCATATAAGAGATCTTAAATGAGACCTGATTTGGCAGTCTCTGGGAGGTATCCTATCCATCAGACTCCATAAGTCCTGTGCTGTGCTGTATTTCTCTCAAGTAATATGTATTTCCTAAATGACTGAGAGACTACCAGAAGTTACCAAGTCTGTTCTCTCAAAGTTAGATAATCAGGAGAAGATAGAAATATTTTGTAGTTTTTATGATACAACATGCAATGCAAATACAATCAAAATCTAATATTAAGGAAAAAATCTAGTATTATCAGATATTAACTATTAAAAGTATAGTGTGACCTATGAAATAATGCTAAACATAAATAAATATATAATTCTATTAGGAGTATAGCATTTCTCCCCAGAGAGACTAGACAAATTACCCCAATCTCACAAGATGCATTCAGATTTTTAAAATCCTTTCAAACACATTTACTTACTGCTACCCTTTAACATCTCTATTCCTCAGTTTATCCTTATGTAAAAGTTGGATAATAACAGTACTTAACTGAGAGAGTTCTGGTGAATATAGATGAGTTAATATTATATAGGAAAAGAATACAGAATATTGCCTGGCGTATATATGGTAAATACTCAACATTGTAGTTGCTCTTATAACTGTGGTTGTTGTCATTGTTGTTATTATTGAGCCTTTTAAGAACCTGCAGAGCATATGTAAGACTCCCATATCTTGGCTTCCCTTTCCTGGTGCACTGTGGATCTTACAAGATAAAAAGAGCATTGGCTTCTTGGCATCCACACTGAAATGTAATTATGCATTCCATACTAGATTTAGCTGCATAATGAAATCCAAATTAAAACAAAAAATGTCCCATGTTTCTTGTTAAACACTATGGAAACCCTGATACATAATACAATACATAGGATAGAAGTAGTTATGAAACATTTCAATTTATTCCCAGTCTATTGCCTATAGCCTCTAGTTCTTGAATACATGCTCAGGTTCTAATTATTTTTCTAGTGTCCTGACTACCTAAAACAAAGTGACTTAATCTAAATTAAATCAAGATATTGATCTGAATGTGACGCTTTCACTGATTATTCAAACTTTCTCAGGAAGTATCTTACTACTTTACTAATTAATATAGAAAACCTCTGATAGGAACTCTGCTGGCTTGACACAGTGTGGTTTTGTTTAGGGACTTTGGAATTGAGAAGCAAAAGCAATCCTGAATGCCCAACTTCTCAGGACTTTTAAACCCTTTCTGATGTGACCCAGAAGAGAAACTGCATTTTGTGTGTTTTCTTCTCTAAGATGAGATTAAATTATGTAATGCCATTGCTTTTTTATTATTAATAACATAGATTCCATTTATCGAATGTCTAATATGCATCAGGTATAAAATGAAGTACTATACATATATTTAATTTAAATCTTTTTAAACACTAAAAAACCAAAGAGCCTAAAATTGATGTCACTTTTACTACTACATACAGATAATATATGTCAGCATTGGACTCAGAATAAGGATTGTCTGACTACAAACTCTATACTCTATCCATCTGCCTACTACATTCCTGTATATCAACATGCCAAAAATAGTTACATGCATTAAGCTATGTGGTAAGGATACAGAAATAAATCAGAAATCATCTCTATCATGTAAGAACTAAGATCCATAGTCCCATCAGGAACAGTCTTTATATTCAATAAGTGCAGCCTTCTATGTCATCATACCAGAAAAATGTGATTATCTCTTAAGCGTATTGAGGAAGGGATTTAGCTATTTACATGGGGGTTAATCAAGTGATTGCAAATATCTAATAAATTTGTTGAATTGAAATTGATTCATTTAACACATAAGACTCCTTTACATACGTGTTGAAGGACTATTTAGGGACTTGTAATACTTGCTTTTTAGTATTGCTGTTGCTTATTTCATCATGCAATTTCTGGTTGACATCATTCTTTTTATGCCAGTACTCTTCCCTTAAATGTTCCTCTTTTTTCTTTCCTCCATTTTAGAAAAATTCCTCTGAAGGAGTAGAACTTTGTTCTTTGCATCTTTTGCCATGTCCTGAAATATAATTCTTAGGTCTTTCAACTTGCCACTTCCAATAATGACATGGAAGGAAAAAAAAAAAGTACTATGCAAGCCAGTTGGCTCTATTTTGCATCATAAGGAAAAAACTACATCTGTTTTTTCGATTAAACTGTGCTTATAAAACCATGCCTATTTAGTTGATAGAGAGAAAAAAAGTATAATTTACATGTTTTAGTTATTCTTGTTTTAGTAGACTTCAGAGCTTTAATTCACCCTAGGTTTACCCTTGGAAAAAAAATACTTAGAATTTCATTCTGATGGAACTAGCCAGCTGTTTTCTTTTAGACTGGCAGCATGATGTTTGCCAGAGTTAGGACCACTTATGCCAATCCTTATTAGAGACTAAATACTGTTTGCCTCACACACTTGTTCTTCTTATGTAAAATTAGTTTCAATAAACACTCATCAAAACCGTAAGTTAATTCAGAAAATATTTTTTAATCACTTGCTCTGTGTATTGTTCAGTGCTGGTGCTGTGACAAAATATGAAGAAATTTACCACATGGCCTATGGCCTTGAGGAGCTTCCAGTTTAGTAGTAGAAGGGGAGGGGAATGGCAAAGCCTGTAAAAATTTTGTAGAAGTTATTAAATAAGATCATGGGATCTATGATTCGAAAAACATGCAGATTATCAATATGAAATGAGTTAAGATGGGGGAGAAAATGTATATGGCTAAAATATACAGGAAAGTCTTCATGGAGGAGGTGAAAAACTGTTACAAACCATATAAGTACAAAGGAAACTTCTCCTCTTATAAAAATGTTATGAAGAAAAGTGGGTTTTTTTATTAGAAAATAATTCACTGCTATGAAGACATATACTATGTGACAGTGAGAAAGGATTTTATTACTTCTAATTTTTTGAATTAATAAAGACTTATTTAATTATTTAGCAAGTATTTAAAATTTTACAAAAACTGCTTCTTTGAGTGAAAAAAAATGGATGAGTTGCTACTTCAATATAGAACCCGAATAATAGCTTGTGTTTGTGTGGTTAATATTTAAAGTCATATCTCATAAAAATTTCATTCAGAGTGCTACCCCTCTCAAGGTTCAGAAGGTATAAATCCCAATGATCTATATATCTTCATTTTTTAATTATGAGTTTCAGAATCAAATTAGGAATAAAGAAACAGTACTATATACTAAAAGAGCCTCATTTCTAAGTCAAGGGCCCAATATACTTTCAGTGCTAAAAATCAGTACTTAGAAAACGTACTTGAATATGCCTTCTAAAGATATTTTTAATGCTGGTTTCTTTGATTTTTCATTATATCAAAATCCCCAGCAAATCTAGGAGAATAAAAATGAGGAAAAACATTAGCAATACTAAAAAAAGTAAATATGGAAAGTCAATTGCTTAGTTTTGAGCTGATATTCTTAAGGCCATTAGAGGATTTGGAATCTTATAAAATAAAATTTAAGTACCAAGTAGGTTAAGTGCCCTTGAACCTTGAAGAAACTAATATTGGATATATATGAATTTTCAAACCTTGGTTAAAGACAGCTTAGTTTTTTGTTGTTTTTGGTAATTTTAAGATAAAGTTAAATATTGACTTTTTAAAAAAAGTCAGTTAATTTTTTTAGTTCATCAAATTAATTGTATTAGATAGTTACTTTGGCATTATTTAGTCACAGTCTTCGTGAGGAAAAAAGTACAAAACCGATAATTTCTTTACTAAAATAATTTAAGATGGAACTCTGTCTTTGGAACATTTTCCAGATCTAATATCACTGAACATAAAATTTTTATTTTTTCTTGATTAACACTTGATAGTACCGTGTTACATGGGAAGAATTTTATGAAATTACTTTGCTAAAAATAGATAAAAAATTGAAAGGATTTATCATGAAACAAGTGCCAACAACTAGCAAGTTAGGGTTTTCATCAACAGATGGCTCTTAAAAATCTAAGATTTCTTCCATCTGTAAATGCTAGGTTGCAATTTTAAAAAACCCTCAGATCTCTAGCTTATTAATATAATTATTTATTTAGAGACATTTGCAGATGGGAAGTTTTCTGTATTATAATAGTAATTTGTTATTTTGTTCCAGTAATTAAGACAAATATATATTTTTTAAAAAGATAATTTTTCTAAGTAACTCAACAATTTGAACTGGCGAAAGTGTTCTTGGTAAATATTTTTTAAGTATAGCACTATATATGAGTCATTGAAATATACATTTTTGAATATGCTTTGAATATTATTTGTACTAATGAACATGGCATTATAGCATGTTATAAATTATCTTTAAAATGATTTTGTGTTTTACAATAAAAGAACAAAATGTTTATATTTCTATATATTGAATATGTATTACAGAAGTAAGGTGTAGATGCCTTTTATCTCATGGTTCATTATATTAAATATTAACAAATTATTGAAAAGAATGTATATACTGGAAATTTTACTACAAAGCATATGGATTTAGAAGTGAAACACCAGGTCTTGAACTTTTAAAATTAGAATTCCCATCCAGTCTTTGCTGCTCTGTTCTTTCATTAAAGACCAGAGATATCAAGATGAATGTGGTTTCCCTTGTACTCAAAGACCCAAGTTCCTATAAGGGTGACAGTCAAATAAACAGATGATTAATTATTTAAAATGTCAGAGGTATGAAGAGGAATGTGTAGTTTCTAAAAAATGATTAAAAGGTGAATGAGGATTAGATAGTTAATTTTATTGAAGAGACTAGGAAGGGAAAGTCATTGAAATACTAAGAAATTTAATGGAAACAAGGCACTGAAATTCTTAATAAAGTTAACAATAAGGTTCCTTATTAAAATGTAAAAAAAGTTTTATACTTACTGTGTTGTTCTGACTGCTTAGGTGAAATTTAATTGAATTCAGAGCATTACATTTATAAGGGACACTGATAAACTGAACCACAAAGAAGTGAGGGAGATCAGGTCAGTAAAGGGAATAGGAACCACGTTAGAAGAGAAAAGTTTGAGAAAACCCAGTTAACAAACTTAATATATGACACTCTTTTCAGATATCTCAATTAGGGTTAACGTAAGGGGAAGATGTTTCCATAAAGAAAAAAAAATTAAAAATAAATAAAAATTATTGGGAGGTAAATTTTTTATTTTTGTTAAATAATAATAAGAAAAAAACCAAAAAAACACAACTATCTAACAACTGAGATTTTGTTTCTTAAAGTCTTAAACTCACCATTCATGGAAGCATTCAAGCAGGTGCACAGTGAAAGTATAGTATTTAGTTTATTTAGTATAAAATGTCCGATTTCTGTAAGTACTAAAGTTGACAGTTGATATCTCTGACATTTCACTTTGACACTTCTGATTTATTTTTATTATGAAAGTACATCCTCAGTCTTTCAAATGTACATTTTGGTTTGTGATTATCTTCAAATTGTTTTAGAGCAATTTTGGGAAACCATGGATAAGTCGAAAATGTGTATTATTTTCGAATGTGAGTTCTGTCGTGGAACCAATGCAGCACAGAAGCTAGAAATATCAATGAAGTGTTTAAGAAGGATGTGGCTAATGAATGCATAGCACAGTACATTGATGGTTTGAGAAGTTTCTAAATTGCTTATATGTGCTTGTGCCCCAAACTTTTAAGAGTTAGAAAAATTTAAAAAAATTTTTAAGAATATTGAGTGGTATTAGTAGTATTCCAGAAAGCTACTTGTTTTTATCTTATTGTTTTGATAAAGTACTTTTTGTAATGCGAGGTAATATACAGCAGCAAATATTGTAGAGGGTACTTATGCTTTGCAAGAGTATATATTTGTAAGATAATGTCTGAAAAACTTTTAAATCCTAGATTTTTTTTGACTTTTAGATATGAATTTCTTGTACATATTAATTATCCTTTAATCCTATTTAATAGAAAGGCATATTGCTACTGATGATATGTTTTTAACATCTATAATGTAGCCTGAATATTCTGCTCTAGTAATAATTTGCTCGATGACATATACTCTGTGTGTGTGTGTGTGTGTATGTGTGTACAGGCATAACTCATTTATTATGTTTCACTTTATTGTGCTTTGCCGATATTTGTTTTTTTACAAATCAATGACTCGTAGCAACCCTACATTGAGCAAATTTATTAGCGCCATTTTTCCAAGAACATGTACTCACATTGTGTCTCTTTGTCACATTTTAGTAATTCTTGCAGCATTTCAAACTTCATTATTATTATATCTGTTATGACAATCTGTGATCAATGATCTTTAATGTCACTATTGTAATTGTTTTTAGACATCACAAACTGCGTTTATATGACAGTGAACTTAATCAATAAATGTTCTGTGTGTTCTGACTGCTCCATTGACTAGTCATTCCCCTGTGTCTCTCTCTTCTCTCCTCAGGTGTCCCTATCCTCTGAGACACAGTAGTATTGAAATTAAGCCAGTTAATAAACCTACAATTGCCTCTAAATGTCCCAGTGAAAAGAAGAATCACACATCTCTCATTTTAGAACAAAAGTGAAAAATGATTAAGCTAGTGAACAAGTCATGTCAAAAGTTGAGATAGGCTGAAAGCCAAGCCTCTTTCCTCAAACAGATTATGAATGCAAAGGAAAAGTTCTTTAAGGAAATTAAAAGTGTTACTCTAGTGAACACAGAAATGATAAGAAAGCAAACAACATTACTGTTGATAAACAGAAAGCTTCAGTGGTTTAACTAGAAGATCAAATCAGCCACATTCCTTTAAGCCAAAGCCCAATCCAGAGCAAGGTCCTAACTCTCTTTAATTCTACAAAGGTTGAGAGAAGTGGGGAAGCTACAGAAGAAAAGTTAGAAGAAAGCAGAGGTTGGTTCATGAGGTTTAAGGAAAGAAGCCATTTTCATAAGATAAAGTGCAAGGCGAAGCAACAAGTGTTGATGTAGAAATTGTGGCAAGTTATCTAAAAAGTCTAGCTAAGATCATTGATGAAGATGGCTATACTTTTTATTTTTTTTATTTTTTTATTTCATTATATTGTGGGGGTACAAATATTGTTAGGA
>VBSM01000483.1:23915665-23964564 GCA_008086735.1 Cheirogaleus medius
CCAACAATGCTATTGCAGGGTCAAATGGTATTTCTATATCTATCTGTTTGAGGTGAAGATGGCTATACTTAATAACAGGTTTTCAATGTAGATGAACTAACCTTATTTTGGAAGAAGATGCCATCTAAGACTTTCATACCTAGACAGGAAAAGTCAATGTCTCTTCAATGAAAAAATAACATTGATAAAATTTCTAGACCTTACTCCGACTTGACCAATTTTACTACATTCATTTGTATACATACATCAGTACTCATGTGTGTATGTATTTAGTTCTAAGCAGTCTTATCATATCTATAGATTAGTATGACTACCACCACAGTCAAAATACAAAATGCTTTCACCACAAAGATGCCTTGTGTTCTCTTTTTATGGCCACAGCCATACTGCATTGTTCTATACCTGGCCACCATTAAGTTATTCTTCATTTCTATAATTTTTTTAATTTTAATAATAAAGGAATCAAACAGCACGTAACCTTTTGCATTTGGCTTTTTTTCATTCAGTGAAATTTCACTGGATCCTCCCAAATTGTTCTATTTATAAATAACTTGATCCTTTTTTTTGCTGAGTACTATTCCATCGCTGAATAGTGCAACTGTACCACAAGGTTTTTTTTTTAAAAAACCAATTGAATAACTTCTGAATTGTTTCCAGTTTGGGGTTATCACAAAGAAAGCTTCTATGAACATTCATCCATAGATTTTGCATGAACATGAATTTTCATTTTGCTGGGATAGATGCCTGATAGTGCAATCGCTGGACCATATATAAATCAAGTTTAGTTTTGTAAGGAACTTCCAGTGGTTGTATTATTGTATATTTCAACGAGAAATATGTGAGTGATCTAGTTTTTCTTTATCCTCACCAGCATTTGTGTTTCCATTCTTTTTCTTTAATTTCATTTTAACCATTCTCATTGTGGTTTTAAGTTGTATTTTTGTAATGGCTAAAGGTGTTGATCATCTTCTCATGTGCTTAGATGATGTGCATTTACTCTTTAGTGAAATGTCTGCTCATGTTTTATATTCATTTCCAAATTAGAATTTTTTAAATTTAGTTTGGAGAGTTCTTTATATACTCCATAGATAAGTCCTTTGTCAGATATGTGGTTTATGAATAGTTTCTTCTAGATTGTAGCTTAGATTTTCATCTTCTTCATATATATAGTAATAGTTTTTAATTTTAATAACATCCAATCTAACAGTGTATCTGCTTATAAGACAAGATTTTGGCCTCACGTCTAAGAACTATTTGCCTACTCCAGCCTCCTCAAATTTTATCCATGTTGTTTTCTGAAAGTTTTTTATAGTTTTGCATTTAATATCATCTGTGATCCAGTGATCCATTTTTTATTAGTTTTATTTTTTACAGAATTTTAGGAAGGTGCATACATTTTGTTTACATAATTTGTGTTTGTACAGTTTGAGTCAAAGTTATGTGTACCCTTCATCCAGTTAGTGAGTGTTCTACCAGTTAAGTGTGAATTTACCCATTCCCTTCTCCTCCCTCCCACCCACTTGATTTCCCTTGAGTTTTACTTCTGTGTGTTCACATAAGTGTTGATTGATTAGTTCCAATTTATTACTGAGTACAAAGTGGTGTTTGTTTTGCCATTCTTGTGATACTTTACTAAGAAGAATGGTCTTCAGTTCCATGCTGGTTGTTACAAAAGATACTAGATCACCATTTTTTTATGCCTGAGTAGTGCCCCATGATATATACATACCACATTTTTTTAATCTACTCATGTATTGATGGACACTTGGGTTGTTTCTACATCTTTCCAATTGTGAATTGTGCTGCTATAAACATTTCAGTGCAAATGTGTTTTTTATAAAATATCTTTTTTTTTCCTTTGGGTAAATACCTAATAGTGGAATTGTTGGATCAAATGGTAGTTCTACTCTTAGTTCTTTGAGATATCTTCATACTATTAATAATTTTCATAGAGCTTGTACTAGTTTGCAGTCCCACCAACAGTGTATAAGTGTACCTTTCTCTCCGCATCCTTGCCAGCATCTGTTGTTTGGGGACACTTTGATAAAAGCCATTCTCACTGGAGTTAGGTGATAGCTCATTGTCATTTTGATTTGCATTTCCCTGATGATTAGAGATGTTGAGCATTTTTACATATTTATTGGCCATTAGTCTCTCTTCTTTTGAAAAGATTCTATTCATGTCCTTTGCCCATTTTTTAATGGAGTTGTTTGATGTTTTCTTGCTAATTTGCTTGAGTTCTTTGTAGATTCTGGTTATCAGCCCTTTATTGAATGTATAGCATGCAAATATTTCCTCCCATTCTATATGTTGTCTATTTGCTCTGTTGATTATGTCCTTAGCTGTGCAGAAGCTTTTTAATTTGATCATGTCCTCTTTACTTATTTTGTTGTTGCTGTGATTGCTTTTGACTCAAGAAGTACAAAAGCAATCCATGTAACCAAAACATTTGTACCCCTGTAATATTCTGAAATTAAAAAAAAAAAAAAAGAAAGTCAAATGTGATCCAGGGCCAGTTGGACATCCAACAGAGGTTGTAATCTCATTAGCACTTCACACTCACTAGTCACTGTTTTAAGCACTTAAAATAAATTAACTCATTTAATCTTTGGATTTCAGTCTCTCCATTTTATAAATGAGGAAACTAAGGCACAGAGAAGCTTAATTATTAATTGGCTTTTCAGAGATGTAGGGTTTAAGATCACAGAGCTGAGAAGTGGTAGGACTGAAATTTGAACCCAGGCTGACTGACTTCAGGGGCCACATTGAACTGATAAGCTGTGTTATCGCCTCTCCACATTGAGCAATGAGTGAGAAATAGCAATGATTTGGAAAGCAGGCAATCAGGGTGCTAGTTTTAATTTTGCTAGTAACTTGTCTTTGGGCCCTTCATCTTTTTTTTTTTTTAAAAGGGGGAGGAGAGTGTTAATAGAGAATTGCAAATTAAATCAACTGTCATTTTCATCTATCAAGCTACAAATTTTTTTTGTCTCTGTTTGTAAAGACAGAGGATAATGAGCTATTAATGAGTATAATGAGCTAATGAGTATTGCTAAGAGGAGTGTGATAACAACAATAATAGTAATAACAGGTGATTTGTCTGTTTCCAAAGTTAATTTGGTAAATATCTGCTGCAAGAAAATGGTCCAGATGGTTTCTGACACGTAGTGATAATAAATAGTGTTCCTTTAAAAATAAAAAATTGTTAAGGTCTGTTTTTTTTGCCCAGGATATAGTCTATAATGGTGAATATTCCATAGGTGCTAAAAAAGGATGTAATTTGTTATTGGGTATTTATTTATGTCAATTAGGTCTTGTTGGTTTGACTGTGTTGTTGAGTTTTTTCATATCTTTGCTGATTTTTTTTGTCTAATAATTTTATCAATTGCTGAGAGGAAAGTTGAAATGCCCAACTATAATTATGGATTTATTCATTTCTCCTTTCTACTCTATCAGTTTTTGCATCATCTATTTTGAGGCTCTGTTGTTTGAATGTAAACATTTATATTCATTATGTCTTCTTGATAGATTTAGCCTTATATCAGCATGTAATATTATCTTTTTGTCTGTAAGAATTATCTTTGCATTGAAGTCTATTTACCTGTTAGTAGAGCCAGTCCTACTTTTTAAAAAGTGTAATGTTTACATGTTTTTTTTAATTCCTTTACTTAGATTTTAAGTTTATTATTGAATTTATAGTAAATTTCTTATAAATAGCACATAGTTGGGTCTAGTTCCTTAATCTATTCTGCTAATCTCTTTCTTTTTACTGATTCATTTATACCATTTACATTTAAGATAATTATTGGTAGTTTTTGCAAGTCTTTAATTTCATCATTCATCTTCTGTTTGTTTTATTAGTTTCTTATCCCTCTGTTTATCTTTCTTATTTTCCTGAGACTACTTAAAAATCTTTTGTGAATCCATGTGGATTTATTTTTAAGTCCCCACTATTATTTACTAATTATATGAATGAAAAGCTAGAAAACAAAAGAATTAACATAAATCTATTAATGAAATATTTGTCTACAAATATATGAAACAAATTTAATATCATTTTTAATAAGCATATGATCTATTTGATGAGAATAATGCAGTAAATGTGAAATAATAAAGATAAAATGAATAGAACAAATTTTCCCAATAAACTAACAATGCATTTTAAATTCTGGCAGTTATTTCTGCCTTCACTTATAAATCCTACAAGTTAGAGAGGTAATAATATTGAAAAAATTTTAGATAATAGTAATAAATGAGAACTAGTGTATGATAAATGTACAATGATTTTTAATAGTACTGCTTAAAGATTGTGAAAACCAATTGAATAGGTAATATTTTCTAATAGTAATATATGATAAGAAAACTCTTAAATATCAGCAAGGAGGAGAGATTATTTCATTAATAATGGTGGTCATATAATTGTTCAATTCAAGAACAAGTAATCTTAAGAAAAAAACAACAAAAGTGAGGATAATAAAATGTGAATATACCTAATATGTGATGATCTTTATTAATCTTGCATTTCTTAATTTCAATAAGAGTTTTAGCCATAAGAAGAGTTTTATATTTCTTATTGTGAGTAAATAAACAGAAACATTATGCAAATAAATGATATCTGATACTCAGCCACATGACATTCTTTTAATAAATATTATTTAGACTCCTCTATATAATAGGCTCTATTCTAGATGCTGGAGAACCTGACAGCCAACACACCTACACTTGAGTATTTATATTCTAGAAAAAATTGATTGATCATTAACAAGCAAACAAAAAAGAAATTTCCAATAGTCATACTTGCCATGAAAACAGAACAGAAGAACAGAATAGAGATTAAACTGAGTGGGAGAATGGTCAGTGAGGCTCTTAGGCAGTTCTATATGAAATCCAAGTTTCATAACTCAGAGGATAGGTCTGAATCATGACAAAGGGGAAAATGGGCACCCTGTCTAAGATGCAATGTCTCTCAGATTTAACAGATTGTCACTATATGTTAATGAGTCGCCCATGCCACCAGATTCTTTCAATTTTAGCATAAGTTAGAAAATGGATTCTTACAGAAAACCTGCAGATTTTTAAGTATTGACAACCAAGTTGAGTATAAAATCAATGCTATCCACTCACTCAATTCAGAGCAAACTTACTACATTCTTAAACCAAATCCCTCAAGCCCCTGCAGTGCAACCTCTACCATCGATCATCTTTATATATTTTTAACTGTATAAAAAGTTCATTTTCTTTATTAAAGAAATGAGAATTTTTAAAACCCCTTGTGTCCAGTGAATATTAACTCCCATAATCCACTATTTTGTCGTTTCTATTCTAGGTCATTAAATTTTTTTTCCTGCCACTCTTACAGAGTCCATATTGCTTCATTGAAGAAGTGGGAATTCTAAAATTCCCGAGGTCCAGCAACTATTTACTGCCTGGTGATTTATATCATTTCACTGTATAGATTTTATAGGTTCACTTGTTATGGTACATGATAAATATGCTTTGTCTGAGCTGTAGTTCTGGGATAACCATCAGGTTGGGAGCCCCCCAAACAATTAAATCACCTCTCATATTTTTTAATGACTACAGGGAGCTCATTATATCTAATTTTACTGAAAGAGTATAAATAGATATGAACTTCAAATATCATTTTAATCTTTCCTAATTATATTTTTGAGTTTTAAAAATGTACATACTTAGTCATTACAATTTTAGACATTATTTATATTACATTCCTATGCCCCAAAGTCTGAATTAATTTTTTAGCTTGTTTCATTAGTTTGGCAGTCGCAATAAAGACAAAAGAGTGAACAGCAATTAAAACAAACACTAAAGCTTTTCCCAGTTAAAGCTTACAAGGATACATAAAATAGAATTTTAGTACTCTGAAAATCTAAAGGCAAATACAAGTTATATTTTCTCATTAAATAAGGCATAAATAGTTAATGATTAATTTCTTAGCATGAAAATTTCAAAGTATTTTACAGACTTAATCCATGTTCATGATTCCCACTTGTACTTGATATTACTGTATAAATATAGGTATATTATGCTAAATTTAATATGGAGGACAACTTTACTATTTACTTACTACATTTATTTTGACACATTGAGCATATATTTTCTGAGAGAAGAATTCTGTCATTATAATTCAACATAGTATAGATTTTCCACAGGTAAGGAGTTCTTTTGATAATAACAGATGTACTTAGGGAATCTCTGGGATTTGGTAAAGGTCGTACATGTCTTTACAGATTAGTAGTTCAATCAATAATTGTCTGGTATTTATACTTTCACACTTTTCTTCTCTCCCCAACCTAAAAAATCTCCCGCAGTGTAATAATTTGCAAATAATAGGAGAATAAATAGATCCTACCACAGTGGAGGAAACTCTGTAATTTTGCCAATTTCTATTTCTGTATCAAACCCATGTTTAAAACAAATTTTAGAAATAAATGTTTTCTTTATATAAAAATGAAAGACATCAGAAAACTATTTAAAAATGTAAAGTAATTATTAAAATAAAAACCTCATTGAATTTTCAAATTCTTTCATAAATTTGGTAGCATTAATATTAGTGATGCTTAACATCTGTGCATATATTTTTAAAAATTATTTTCTTTCAGTCTTTTGACCACTTATGGAAAACAAATCAGTATTGTTAAACTGAATTTAATAATTGTTTAAACTAAATTAGTGAAAATAATATTGGTTTTAGCTGTATAATAATTTTTATATATTAATGATATCTCAGAAGGAAAGTTATATGTAAATGTGAGTTCAGATATAATTTTATAAGCTCAGAATGTGATCACTGGCAGTATATTACTGAACAATTTCTATTTAAAAAGGTATTATCAAAATTCAAAATTTATTTATTCTTATGATAATAAATAGATTGCTAAAGTACTTAGGGAATAGAAATTTTTCTATCTATAGTGGTATTGTGACAAACATATATAAACTGAATCAAGGTTGTAGGAGTCTTAGTCTAATCAAAATAATTCATTTTTTGTTGAAGTAGGCAAGGCATAAATAATTATTGCTTAAAATTTTGTCCAAAATAATCCTATTCATACTATTGGATTCATTGAGCTTTGCCAATAAATCATAATTAAGGATTACTGTAGAGATTCATTACAAAAATAAAATGCAAGTTAAGCTGTACTTATAATATTAAAACAATCAGCTGGGGTGGATTGTAGTATATTAGCATGCTCATAAATATGACCGTGTATCATAAATCTATAACAATGTAAAATATTGGGTACTTGAATATCATTTATTGTACAGAGCTTATTCTAATATATCAAACCTATAGAGGTAAATAATTCAAATGTGACATTTGATATAATATAACATATAAAGATTGATTTTTTAATCCCAAATTTTTATCCTAAGGAAATTAGAAGGTTGGAAGATTAATGACACCATTTCTAATTCAGTCTTAGTCTCATTTTAAGTCTTTCTATCATACAGTGTTCATTCCTCTGGGCAACAGAGTTGGAAGTAATTATATTCCATTCTTCTGATAAAGGACAGCTATCTTCTAGAAGAGCAATATTGAAAATGAAATACTAGTATATAATAATTTTTTTCAAACTAGCAAAAATAGTTTGCAGAGATTATTTCTCAAATTCTTCCTAGACAAAGGGGGATATTAAACATGTATTTATGTCAATAGATATATTAAATACACAAAAATTATCAATAAACCAAATTATCTTTACATTAGGGAAAATCCAGAGAGAATCCAATGTTTTCTCCAAAACACTTAGCCCCCAAATTAGAGATAGCAATGGAGGATTGGATAATAACATGACACAAATGGCAATTACATTCATGAAATATCTTCCTAGCTTGTCCCACTTATAAAAGAAAGGCCACAAAAATATAGGAGAAAAGAATTAAAAGTCATAATTTTCATATTAGTACTAGGGCAGTGTTTTGTTTAAGCCATTGAAGAAAAGTTAACAGTGTTTCTGTATGTGAGTGTGACTGTGTGTTATGTGTGTGTTTGCATCTGTGGGCATGCTTAATATTAGAAAACTAAAACTTGTTTCAAAACATTAATTTTATTATAAATTACAGCCCATTTTAAGTATAAAGTTTTATAATTTGAGTTAATAAATTTTGTATTGACAAAGGAAGTCTACGATAGCTGATTTTTTCCCCTTATGTAACAACCCAGAAAGAACCATTGTTGAATGGGTTTATGGCCTTTGAGCATAGATAATTGTTCATAAATCTTTAGGCGGCCCAGCTGGTTTTCCATATGACTACAGAAAAGCACCATATGGCCTCAAACACTCACAGGGATCCTCAGCACTCACAGGTGAGAGATTAAAAATCTGTCATGGTATTAAGAATCAAGCTGCTCTCAAACTAGTGGAAAATAAATGATATCCCCATATAAAGTAAAGAGGGACACTTTTTTTTCTATAAGCCGATGGTTATTTCTGCAGTTCTCATACTTTGATAATTTTCATATAATTTAGAGACCTAAACAACTCAATGGGATTGCATGTTAAAGTCCTGTTCCTTGGAGAAAAGGACTATATTGTGGCTTGGCTCAGTCCTAACATGATCAAGGACAATGTTTGGGACTTATCACATTTTTCCCTGCTCTCTTCTGCATACTGGCATCATTTTATTAGATTTTGTCCATATAGTTGGAAATAATGGCTTCCAGATAACTTCCCTCTCATACCTCTATATTTCTTTACTGCAGTGGGACCTAATCTCTACCTATCTTTGGCTCAAATAATCCTATGGCAGGATGAGTTATGTGTATAGCCTTACACCTGCGGCAAAAAAGACCAGCTATCACTATAAAGTGATTGTTAAAATGGAGGATAGAGAGTTTCTCAAAATATGTAAGTTGATGTTTCTAGAGGAAGAATTAGTTGCTAGAAAGATTACTATGGTGATCACGATCCATGTGCACAATTACTTACCTCTGGCAGCTAGGAAATATGGGCCATGCCATCACACAGGATAAGAAAATACAACAACTTTAAGTAAAAAGAACAAATTGGGTGGAATCACTCCACCAGACTTCAAGCTATACTTCCAGGATATAGTAACCAAAATAGCATGGAACTGGCATAAGAACAGAGACATCAACCTATGGATCAGAATAAATGGTTTTAAATATAAAACCATCCTCTTATTGCCATCTGATGTTTGACAAAGCAGACAAAAACATACACTGGGGAAAAGAGTCCCTATTTACTAAATGGTACTGGGAAAATTGGATAGCTACATGTAGAAGACTAAGACAGGTTCCACACCTCTCACCACTCAAAAAAATTAATTCACATTGAATAACAGACTTAAACCTAAGGCAGGAAACTATAATAATTCTAGAAGAAAATGTTGGAAAACTCTTATAGATATCAGCCTAGGCAAATAATTTATGAAGTCTCCAAAAGAAGTAATCAAAGCAACAAAAAATACATAAATGGAACCTGCTCATATTAAAAACCTTCTGCACAGACAAGGAAACAATCAATAGAGTGAATAGACAACCTACAAAATGGGAGAAAATATTCACACGTTACACATCCAATAAAGGAGTAATAACCAGAATCTACAAAGAACTCAAGGAAATCAGCAAGATATTATCAAACAACCCCATTACAAAGTGGGCAAAAGACATGAACAGAAACTTCTCAAACAAATGGGAAATAACAAATGAAAAAATGCTCAACATCTCTAATTATCAGAGAAATGCAAATCAAAACTACAATGAAATATCACCTAACTCCACTGAGAATAGCTTTTATCAAAATGTCTCCAAACAACAGATGCTGGCGTGGATGCAGAAAGGAACACTTATACACTATTGGTAGCACTGAAAACTAGTGCAACCTCTATGGAAAATAGCATGGAGATTCCTCAAAGAACTAAAAGTAGACCTGCCATTTGATCCAGCCATCCCACTACTGGGTATTTAGCCAAAGGACAAAAATGTCATTTTATCAAAAAGACACTTGCACTCGAATGTTTATTGCAGCACAATTCACATTCGCAATGATTTGGACTCAACCCAAGTGCCCATCAATACATAAGTGGATTGATAAAGTTTGACATATGTATACCATGGAGTACTTCTCAGCCATAAAAAATGGTGAACTAATACCTTTTGTAACAACCTGTATGGTACTGGAGAACTTTCTTCTATGTGAAATATGGCAAGAATGGAAAAAAAAACCACCACATATACTCACTATTAAATTGTAACTAATTGATCAACACTCATATATACATATGGTAGAAAAACTCAACTGAAATTGTGCAGGTAGGAGGGGTGAGGAGGGGATGGGTTAATTCACACCCAATGGGTACAATGCACATTAGCTGGGTGATAGACACTCTTATAACTTTGACTCAAACTGTACAAAAGTAATTCATGAATCCAAAACATTTGTACCCCAGTAATCTGACATATACAAATAAAAAATAAAAATAATATGTCATTAGACATAATTTTTAAATGCAAAGTTATAACCTTCAAAATATAATGCCTCTTCGTTATATATCATGAGATTATGGAATGTTGGAGCTTTTGGAAATCATTTAATCCAACTCTGGCAATAAAGCCACAGAATTGAGATTTCAAGAATATAATTGCAATAAGCATTTTCCAAGCTATAAACTTGAACTTAGAAGAGAGAAGAATTATATTACAGCTCCCAACTTCACACTGGGAAAGTGCTTACTTAGGTAGACATGCAGGGTGTCCTAGCACTGTCTCACCAGGAAACTGATCAAGTGGTAGGTTGAGGATTGATACAAAGATGATAAAACTGATTAAAACTTTCAAATGATAAACACCTATATAGGCAAGTGTGTAAATTTATCTAATTGTTAGGCAGCCCTGGACAAACCTGTATCATGCATTGAAAGAGCTCCCTCGTCTTCCAGAGATGCCACCCCCTCTATCAGCTACTCATCTACTCCAGTTGTGATCACTCTATGTGATTAGTGCCTTTCTTATGCACTTCGAATCTGTATATTCATCAGACATGTTTACTTGACCAGACTCAAAGAAAGCATGTTCAAACCAGAATATACCAGCTCTTTTTTGTTTTTTTCTCACTAGTGTTCTTTACATCATGAGTACCACCATTGTCGGCTTAAGGGTCCAAGTCCAAAACTTGGAAACCATTCCATTCTTTCCCTCTCCCTACACACTCTCCACACTCAGTTTTGTTCTTGCCACTCCACCTGTGTTATGCTGTCCTGACCCAAGCATTCCTGACTGTCCACATCATAAACAAGTCCATTGCCATCCCTCAAATAAATAATGATGATTTCTTTTGATCTCATATTCATACGTGTAACCCCATTCTCCATCTGGTAGCTGGTATCATATTTCTAAACTAGGATGCACCTTATAACCTTAGTAAGGCTTAGATGACCCTCCTGTCTTGGCTCCTGCCGTGTAATCCATCCTCATTTCTTATCCCTGTCTCCCTCACATCCAAGGTCAGCCATACCAAATTTTTTTTTTCACATCGTAAATAAACCAAATCTCTCTTGCCCCTGTGCCTTTTGTACATTCTCTTTTCTCTTTCTAGTCTCCCTCCCTTTACCTAGTCAACTGTTTCTCATGCTTTATATTTTATTTCTAATGTTATTATTTTAGGAAATTTCCCAAATCATCTCTAGGTGAGATTGAGTTCCTGTTGTGCATACCCATTGCTCCTCATGGTTTCCCAATTAACATGTTTTAGTACAATTTGTTCAGTAACTTTCTCCCCTGAAGAACTGGAAGCTCAAAGAGGACAGTAACTATATATTATTCATCACTATACCTCTAGAACATGATACTAGTTCTGATATATAATTGCACAAAATTTAATAATTCACAATAGGTGAATAATTAATGTGACACAGTGGTTGACTTACATCAAAATTTAAAAAAAAGATTTGTAATTCTGAGTTAGAAAAAAAATATTTGTGGTAGCAAACATTTCATTTATGGGTTTGACACAAATAAGGAAGTATCTGTGAAATCATTTTTCACAAATAACTATGTATATTTTGTCTCTGGAAATTTTATGTACAACTATATGGGAATACATCCCTGTGTCTCTGTCAGATCTAACTCTAAGTTCTTTAAAGCACTTTTTTCCTTACTGGTTTCTTTCTATTACTGTTTTTCTCTTCCCTACATCTAGTTCCTACAACTTTTTAAAAAATAAATATCGTTTTAAGAAAACTAAGTATTCATAATGACATCAGTTGATCTTATCCATACTGAGACAAAGGAAAACAGAAATGTACATGGGTATAATTCAGAGGAACATACTGCCAAGAGAAAACATTTTTCCTGTAACACATGGTGCTCCCTCACAGACCAACTCTGAATATATCAAGGGAAAAGACTTGATAAAGGAATAACTGAAGACTTAATATGCTTTTCTCAAAATATTTGACTAATGTGGTTATTTATTTTGTCCTTGATGTGTAAAGAAATCCTCACTATTAAAGAGGGATCTGTATATTTTTTATCTGATGAGTCAACTTGTTAGTATTTCTATTAAAAATCAACCTCAAGCAAATTAGTCTGAAATTAACTAAATTATATCATGCTGCACAAATGAATTGTGCAGCATGATATCTTTTCTACCTATGGTACCTCTAATTCCAAAAGGGTTTGTGATATTTTGAACCAATTAACTCAACATCAAAAGAAACATAGTTATTAACATAAACACTTATATAAAAAAGTCAACATTTATCATATTTGACTCTCCTACAAATTTAGTAATATAGTATATCTGAAGTAGGCCAATGCTTATTTATTTTCTGTACCAAAAAAATTGAACTGTTGACTGCTGTGCAAGCACAAAATTGTAAAATTACTAAAATAAGAAATGCATGCTTGAAGGCAGAAATAAAAAAAAAATCAGGTATATGCTTTTAAAAATCCAGACAAGTACTAAACTGTGCCAATAATGAGGTTATATATGATTCAACACCCTATATATGATCATATCTAAAAATTTTAGTGTTCTGCAAAATGTGTAGAAAAAAAGATCTTAGCTTTTGCAAGATTAAGACCATTCTTACCTTTAATTGAGTATGATCCTATCATGTTACTGATTTATGAGCTTGTAGTTTTCCTTGAAACTAAATGAAGTAGGCAATTTATACTAAAGTGTCCTGGGAATTGTATTTTTGTGTGCCTTTTTTATTTGGTCTAGATTGTAAACCCCAGAGAAACTTCCCACCCAATGCAGAATCCTGGGCTTTCTCCATAACAAACATGTAGAACTTGAATAAAACAGCAACTGCATGAGCTTCTTCTCATCCAACAGAATAATTGTGCCAAGATATTAAACACAATGTTCAGGATATTTGACTGCTGCTTTTTTCCCCACTAGAGATAAGGACTAAAGCACAGTTTTATTCATAGTTTGTAAAGGATGTATTATTAACCACTCTCAAAAGCAAGTAACATTTGTATTAAGAGAAGTGGATAATTAACTAGGAGGCAGAGTACCTCGGTGATTGAACAGGTTTCAGAGTAACTCTTTGTAGACCTTTCACTTCTGACACTTGCTTCTGTATGATTTAGACAAACCTATATAAAGGTATATTTTGGGAGACAGAAAACCAATAGTCCGGTGAGAAGAGCTATATAATTCAAATTTGAACATAAATAGGAGAAGATAAAGTATATCTTAATTGTCTTTGCTTTAAAAATGTAAAGATTTAAAGATTCTGATGTCCAAAACAGAGCGCAGTTTAACTCCTCAGTTGGTGGAGAGAAGTGGATACAAGTACCAGTCCACAATCCAATAATTTCCTGAAGTTTCGCTGGTGACTTTAAGGACAGTATGAACACCAACAAAGTCAAACATCACATGGTCAATGTGTAGTCATAGAAGAGAAAGAAAGGTTATTTATACATATACCCACTCATAGCCACACACCCATACATATAACTTCTGTAAGTTTTTATCTCCTAGTCAACTCTGTCATTGACTATTTTCAGTTATAGCAACTTACAATTGCAGGTCTCCCTAACTCTCTAAATCCTTACTCTGAACATATACACTATTTAACTTTTGGCTCATTTTAATATCAAGTCATGGTCCTACTTATCCTTCTGCCCATATAGCTATATCAATAACTTTAATAATTATGCACAGAAATGAGCCCATATGTGAAATATATAATAAACAATAGTAGGACTAACCTTGACAGAAAGCTCAGGGATTGCTTCCAAAATGTCCCATGAAAGCCTTAGTTTGTCTGCCTAATTACATCTACTTCTTTGTTTTTTTAAGAAGATGAAATGAATAATAATATGAAGAACAAAGAACAGTGTTTGAAACATAGGAGAAACTATAAATGATCAAACTCATTTTTAAAAGTCCTACAAAATTAAAAATATTTAAAAAAATTTTCTCAATATAAATATTATAAAAACATTAAATTTACTGGAATTTTGATGTATGATTTTAGGTGCTTAAGAGCATATCTATAACAATTATAAGAAATTTATTTTACTTTAATAATTTTAGTAATTTGGAAGCCAAAGGAGAATTTTTTTGGGGGGAAGGGGAAGAGGAAGGATCAACAATAGCAAAAGTAAGTGAACTTATGTAAAATGGATTCTATGAAATTACTTCTCACATTATATAAAGTATAGTTAAATAAAAATTAAGGTGATAATTTGAGTTGGCCAATATTCTTAACATTTACTTATTTAAATTTTAAACTTATTCAAACTACTATGTTTGAAAGACATAATTTTGAATTATTAAAAATGCAGTTCCACTTTCTTGAGCACATTCTGGCCAGTGCATATTGACAATTTTACAGTGCTACATATCCCTTAGCTCAACAATATAACCTCCAAGTATTTATTTTGACTGTACACAAACACATACACACACACACAGCCACAAGAACTATTATTGTAGTATTGTTGATAAAGGAAAAAAAGAGAGAAATAAATGTCTAAATATAAGAGTTTACTTAAATTATGACAATTTTCATACAACAGAATTTTGTCATTAAGAGATTTATGACTAAATGAAATTGTTCACAATGCAATGTTTTAAAAAAAGTATGTCATTCTGAATGTGTGTGCCTGTTTGTGTGTGTGCATGTATGTGTGCATGTGTGTAGGGAGAGAAAGAGGAAGAAGAAGACAGATTAGGGAGAGATAGGGAGAGGAGAAAGACTCCTCTGTGTGGCTGAAGTCATTATTATTCTCTTATTGCTTGCTTATTTGTATTTTAAAATGTTTATGATTATTATTTATTCCATATTCCATTTATTTTGAAATATATTGTTCTCACTATATATTAAATTATAGCAATGCTTTTATCAAAATTCATAAATATAAAAGCTAGAATAAGATGCTATGCAGTATTGTGTATCCCATATATGTATATTAAGGGCAGATCCAGCTTACAGTCACACACTTTGATGTTAAATAAACAACACTTTCATAAATTGGCCATATGCCTAAATGCTAAATTTCATATACTAGTGAAAATAAAATAAGCATCATATAGTCATCTCAGTAAAAAAAAAATACATTTATGTAAGCATCCTGTGACTTTAAGTAGCACTCTTAATATTATCTTTGATGTCTTTGTAGCCATTAGGTAGTTCTCAAAAACTATCTTCCTTCTTTACTTCTTGTAGTTTAGATTGTACACCAATCAGGACATTATTATTTCTTAGTAACAGCTACTAATTTCTGGAAGTTGAAGAGATATGAAAATTATTAGCTGTCCAGAATGAATAATTATCAACTACCTGTAGTAATTTGAAAGGTAGTGCTTTGACACACTAAGCAGTTTAAAAAATTCAGTCTAAATTTGAACTTTATTCTCTTGGTAGTGACAAGTCCTACCAATTTCTAAGCAATTATTGAATCTGGATTTTGCCATTCTGGATAATTATTCTTGAAAATAGACTTAAGCAGAACAACACTGGAAGCAGGTAGAATAGAGTTAGTAGGCAATTGCAGCAACTCAGACAATAAATGATGAAAGTCTAAAATAAGACAATGGCATTAGAAATAGAGAAGAGGGATCGTGTTGAAAGATGTTCTCTCTTGTCCTTTTCTTTTATGAAGCTTATGTTTAGACATGCATATACTATATACAAAATAATACTTCTAATTTTAGTTTTTGATAACATCATAGATAATTCCAATATACTCTTAAAATTATTTCTGTATTGTTGTATCAGTCAGCATCCCAGCAGAAAATAGATGAAATATATTCAATTTGTGTAATTCAAGGCAGGTCAATAAGGAGACATTGACAGACCTGATTGGAAGGTGAACCATAAATCTGAAGGAGAGAGGCATGAAATTCTGCACAACTATCATATTTGATTGTATAGAAAAGATGCAGCTTATAATAAATATGGGCAAGTTATGTACTTCACAGAACAACTAGCCATCCTTAAGTTATAAAATCTGTTCAAAGTGATTGTATTTAAAAATACTTGTTTGCATTTACATACTAATATTGGTTAAATTTTACAATGAGCACTATAGTTTCTTAAATATTACTTAAAATTGAAAATTTGTAGACAAAAATAGTAGTTTGTATTTAGCTCAAACATTTAGAAAAGTAAACTATTAAAAATATTATTTCTTCTCATCTTCCAATGAGAATCCTACATCATTTTGACTGTTTTAATTGCCACTGAGTAGGCTCTTTCCTTCCCTCCTTCCATCATTTCATCCTTTATGCATTTTTTTATTTAACAAATATTTATTGAGCACTTACTCTACACTAGTTCAAGTGCTTGTAGCTAGGGATACAGATGCAGTTAAAAAACTGTTCTCTTTAAGGAGCTCATATTATATTAGAAAGGATATAAACACATAGACAAATGATTGCAATGGAATGTGATATACTCAATACTAGCATAATTTATGACCTAAATGGTGGCAGAAAGTGATAAGAAATTCTTTCTGGTTCTTAAAGTGTCAGAACTAATTTTGAGAAAAGTTTGTGGATAGGTTTTTCAGGGATGACACATACGAACTGCAGAATGGTCATCTAGAACAGAGTTTCTAAACAGTGGCAATAGAGACATTTTAGATTGGATGATTACAATCTAAAATGAGAATTGCCCTGGGCATTGTAAGATGTTAAGTGGCATCCCTGTCTTTGTCCACTAGATACAAATATCACCCCTGCCTCCAGTCCTAACAAACAAAAATGTCTATAGGGCCGGGCGCGGTGGCTCACGCCTGTAATCCTAGCACTCTGGGAGGCCGAGGCGGGTGGATAGCTCAAGGTCAGGAGTTCGAAACCAGCCTGACCAAGAGCGAGACCCCATCTCTAAAAAAAAAAAAAAAAAAAAAAAAAATGTCTATAGATATGAAATTTCCCAGTGAGAGTTTAAAATCCATGAAAATCCAGGTTAATATATGCAAACACCCTGAAAAATGCTGTATACATTGTAGAAATTATATTGGCCTTGCTAGTAATTTTCATTACTGTAAAAAAGTAGGAATGTTCTATAGAAAATACATGTATTTCTATTTGTCTGATGTATGATGAGGGAAGATTAAAAATAGATGTTTAAAATTTTGACAGTCAGAGTCATACTGTTATTGGCTATGGTCCAGTGAGGAAGTGAGAAATTTTTTATCCTCCAAAAAAATTCTAAAGATGAAAACACTGACAATAACTATCACTTCAGAGCTTTTGAAATTGACCAAATGTGTACAATAACTAGAGAAGCATCTTGTGAAAAGAAAAAAAAACTGAACTATGGATAAAGACAGAAGAAATTTGTGCCATTTTTGCCCAAGGTTGCCAAAACCCCATACCCCTCCCATTTAAGACACAGTGGAGTCTCTGCCAGAGTTTATCAAGCTTTCAGAACCAGTATCATAGTTGCAAAGAGGATTTGGAGAAAGGCGCACCATGTTTAGCAGCATTGCACATAGAAATGACTTAACAGTCCATGAATGGAAAAGGAAAATGGCCTCTGTAATTCATGCGGAACCCATCTGTCCAGCTTCTTTATCTTGCTGATTTGTTTCAAATTGCCCAATATTGTTGGAATAGTAACGTCAAACCTTGCTGCTAATTCATGTGTAGGTTGAGATGGATTCACTTCCATTACAGCTTCCAGCTCATCATTATCCACCTTGCTCTCAGGTCGCAGATGGAAAAAAGAAAACATTATGATTTATATTGTCATCCTTAGAGAAATCTATAAGAAAGTAACTCAAAATATATAATAAATATCACCAGAGGTAAAATAAACACATTTGTTTAATACAAAAGAAAGCAGCAAATGAGGAACAGAGGACTAGGAGACATATAGAGCGCAAATTGCAAAATAGTAAATGTGAACCCAGCTAACAATCAATCAATAATTTGATTAAATTTAAATGGTCCAGGGGTCCTCAAACTTTTTAAACAGGGGGCCAGTTCACTGTCCCTCAGACCGTTGGAGGGCCGGACTATAGTTTAAAAAAAACTATGAACAAATTCCTGTGCACACTGCACATATCTTATTTTGAAGTAAAAAAACAAACGAGCAAAACACCCGCATGTGGCCCGTGGACTGTAGTTTGAGGATGCCTGGAAACATAGCAAACAAAAGTCAAAGATTGTCAGCCTATATAAAAACGTCAAGAACCTACTATATGCCATTTCCAAAAGACAGAGCTTTGATTCAAAACCACAAATGAATTAAGAGTAAAATGATTTAAAAAAAAAAAACACATCTCATTCAAATAGTATTCCTAAAACCGCTGGGATTGTTCTGTCAATTGCACTATGGATCTCTTTCATAACAATAAAAGCAAACGTATTAAGAGAAACATCACTATTTGTGAGCATAAAGGAAAGAAGCGAAGTCCTTGCCTTTTAGTGATGGTTTCTAAATGAATATTTTTATAAATTATTCTAAAGTTCTCAATATTTTCTAAATTGTGATAAAGGGAAGCATAACATAAAGTTTACCATTTTAATTATTTTATAATAAATAGTGCCCAGTTTGAATTATTCTGTGATAATAATAGATCATCACAGAGCACATAATTTGAAAAATAAAGCATTTGCTTTTTATTTGAAGCAGATATTTCATTTACATCATCTTCAGAATAAATAGGAAGTTGGCATCTTGATAATAACATGCTCCATCGCCTTTAGCTGCCCATGAAATACTGATGGAGAATGTAGTGTTTTATAATTTGGAAAAAGGTATTTTTGCAACTTGCAACTTTTAGTATCAGTGAAAAGAATAGGCTAGTACTCCATGAAATGTTAGAAGAGGGACATAATTTGAATAACGTTACAGGAATCTCAGAGCAGTCCCCAAAGAATAAGGCAGTCTTTTGAAAGGTTATTATATACCCTATTTAAATAGAACTGTAGGGAGCAGGTGTAGGACTGATTAACAAGAATAATCAACTTGGGAAGGTTGATTCATCCAAATTAACTCAGGGTAAAATTAAGCACAAGAGAAGAGGAGTATATTATATCTTTGTGGTTATGGTTGACTTTGCCACAACAGTGCAACAGACTTTAGAAGAGCTATCCCCCAAATCATGTTTTTCCAGAAACAACCATAAACTCTTTGCTAAAGTGCCCCCTATTTGGATTCAGTGGAGGTATTTCACCAGAATTCCACTGTGAAATATCCAAATTTTCTGTGGAGGGTGCCAGACTCTGAGAAGCCAAGAGGAGCTGGACACATGATTCTTAGCTATACGAGAGAGAAGGCATTTAGAGAATTAGTTTAAAGTGACTCCAGCCAGCAGCTGATCATTTATCACACAAGATAATTAGTCTGGATTTGTTAGTGACTTGAAAAACCTCAGTGTAATTCTAACAGACTCTGCTCGAGCAGGGAGACAGATTTGGTTGCAATAAATTCTTCTATAATGTCCATGTTTGTCAGAATGCTTAGCTTCTGAACTTCTCAAATTTGCAGAATCTTCTCGTTTCTTAAGGTAACCGATTTTATTGCCAAATTCTGGACATTTAAAAAAAATTCCAATCTATTAGAACTACAAATATTTTTATGATATCACAGCCACATTGTGGGAGAAAGGGAAGAGCCAATGCACAACAATTCAGCTCCTAAGATAAAGACTTTCATAGTCTTTCCATCTTTGGCTTTCATAGTATTAGAATGAATTTTTAAATCAGACTGCTAAAGGCCTCTTGACTCTTCCTGACATGGGCCTTGCCCTCTTGACTTTAATTATTTCTGTGAGTCACATTCAGCCAGAATCAACTTACACCTATACTGAATGCCTCTTTGTACTAACTCCATTAATGATCTTGACTACACTAGCCAAGATATTCCTCTTGTACTGGACTATAATTCCATTGATAATATTTTGTGCTATTTGTTTCATAGATTATACAGGAAGGAGGGAGCATAGATAGCCAAGGAATGCATTTTAACTTTTCTGCATGAGGGATCATATAAAATATATATATGTATATATATCCCTTAGCTTCCAAACAATGATAAGTCATTTTTAACTATGTAGTGCTAACTTAGATTTTAAGTTAAATATTTAAGGAAAATATTTAATGAAATTGTATATTTTGCTACAAATAATTTGAGTCTTTTAAATATTATATTAACAACATAATTTCTAAATATTTTACCATGGTGCTCAAATTAAAAAAAAAAAGTCACGTATTTCCCTGTCTCTAGTTATCTCTAAAATATGACTTTTTAAGTTATTTCAACAACATATTATAATAATGAAATAAAGATAATAGAAGTGTATCCATGATATTAATTCAATAAAGCAATTATTGCTATTGCAATATAATGTAATTTTTTTGTTAATTTATATTGGTCATGTGTAAAGTTAACAAGAAAAAGAAGTAATATACAAATAAATTATAAGCTTACTCTCTGCTAGTTTCAAATCCAAGATAAAAAGTTAAATAACATTTCCCTAAATCAAGGATAAATTATAAAGGACGAGCATTGATTTAAAAATTCCCAAAAAACTCAATCAGTATATTGACATAGAACCGAATTCTCTCTTATTTTATTGTGTGTGTATGTTTGTGTTTAATTTTCTGTTTAATGAAATACCTGAAGGAAATAGGTCTTAGATTGTAACAATGATGTAAGCTGGGTGCTTCAAATTTTGAGGTGACATTCAATCTTAGTATATTTTCTCTCATAGATTTTGGTTAGCATTGAGGTTGGCAGATTACTTATTATAGCTTCCAGGCACAGTATCAACCTTATAAGCACTGTACTATGAGCCAGAGATCATCAGAATTAACTGTTCTGTAATTTTAAGGCTCAGGAAAGGCATATTTCTATAGCTAATGATAGAGCTACGATTAAAACCCAGGCATCCTGACTATAGAGAGTAGCACATCTTCTCTAATGGCACTAAGGTACACAAATGTGAAGGCAAGATTCTAATTCCCATAGTCCTGGGAAGTGAAAGAACAATAGGAAGAACAGAAATCAGAGGAAACTTATTTGATGCTAGTAAGAATGCAGGAATAAGTAACAAATGGATGAATAAAGTATTCAAATGAAGTTCAATCGGAAGTAATATAGCACAGAGTGTAATACTAAGGATGAACTTTACATGTTTCATAATTGACCTTTAGACACATCTGCTCCTATATTTTCAAAATGTCAGAGCCTATCAAGCTACAAAGTAGAATTATTGTTTTTAAGAGGAGACTTAGCCAAGACTTTCCTCATGTGATACTGAAAAATATAACATATAAATATAATGAATGACTTCTTGGTGAAAGGCATTTGCATTTACTAAGCATTATGCTTACTATATGAAGCAAACACCTTCTCCAGTCTATGTTCCACTATTACCCTTACATTGTTTTCCTTCACAACATGGAAATTGGTTTCCCATTTTACATATACACATTTATCATTCTCACAAACCTTGACATTCAAAAATGAATTTGATTTTGCTATTTCTCTGATTGGTAGGCTGCAGTATGAATTATAATCCCAGGGTGAATGGTACAAAGCAGTCCTTTCCTTTTAATCAATTTCAGCAGCAGCACTTACTATCATCTGCTCATTTACTACATATGCTTCTTTTGAAGAAAAAGTCTTAAATAAGTAATTTTTTTTAAATAAGTAAATTTTTTTCACTGGCAACCACCTGGACATATATGAGCCAATGAACTATATGTGGTCATCTGTCATTTCCCCACATTTTTGTCTGCTCTTTCCAACCCTTATGATATTTACATAAGTTAATTATGTGGTATTTTTAGTGAATTAAACTAAGTTATTATGTAGTATAATTTAAGAATTCAAGATATTTATCAACAGCTTGCGAATTTATTCCATTTTGAAAATATCACCAGGTGCACCAAAATGAACTTTTGACCAAAGTCAGTGGAAATCATGGCTTGATAATGAAAACTAAACTAGTCACAGTATTGATATTTCATTTGGAATATTAAAAAGCTCATTTGTTCCATTTTTTCATGATTTAAAATAAAAAGAAAGTTAGATTTGCCTTATTTGATACATATTACTTAGATGAAATCATTCATAATGTCACAAAATTTAAAATTGACTAAAAACTAAAATGATCTTTAACACAGAAACAATATTTATAGCTCAAACATAGTTTTTGTTCTTTGCCTTTAATACCTAATTCTGTGTCAAACATGGAGAAATCATTTAGGAGTCTTATACCCTAAAATATGATTTCAACTTATTTTAATATGACAATTTTTTATTTCATTCATTGATTATCAAATATTTATTAACTATCTAATATATATTAAATACTTTAACCACTAGAGATGCATAGGTCTTACAATCTAGGGTGAAAAGTTACATACAAAGCAATTACATACACAGTTAATTAACTATCAGAAAGAAGTATTGAGTTCTTACAAAGTACAGACTGGAGGACCTAATGGAATCTGGGGAAAAACCTTGTTGTAGAAAGAGAAGGATCTTTAGCCCTGAACTGTACACTTAAAAAGGGTAAAATCACACCCAGTGCGGTACTCACAGTCTAGGCGGGGCACGCTTGTGGCTCTGACTTGGGCGGTGCGGATGCAGTAGATGTAACCCAAACGTTTGTACCCCTGAAAAATTTTGAAATTCAAAAAAAAAAATTTAAAAATGGTAAAGAGGGTAAATTATATATGTGCATTTTACTTTGATAAAAATAAATAGCCCTTTTGTTTAGACAGAGTAGTATGCTAGTCGTTCTGTGGCGAACGTTATCTTGCTCTTGCTCTGTAATCCTATCTTGTACTTTCTCAATAAATGTCATTTCATGCTTTAAGGGAAAAAAAAATAACAGAGAGATATAATGGTCTGAAGGACAAATTGAATGTGGAGGTGGTGTTGATATTCTGGAAGAGTGAAGCAAAGGAAACTCCATGCAGATGGAGAGGCATGTGAAAATGCCCTGCAAGTAAATGGAGTTTGGGATACTTGAGGAACTAAATAATGCTGGACATCATGTTAAAGAATGACACTAAGTTAGTTTGGAAGGGCCCGCAGGAGCAAGTCATTTGGAAATTTGACACATATTTGGAAATATACAGGTTTTATGTAAGAGCAATTGGAGGGGTTAAGCTGTCAAAAATGACATGACAAGCATGCATCTTTAATAATCTCTTGAACATAATATAGCCAAATAGATTGAGATGAGATAATAGTCTACATGGGGAGAGTAATTAGGGATATATTAGTGAAAAATGATAGTGCTCTAGACTTGACAGGATGGATAGAAGTGGTTTGATCACAGATATTCACAATATGTATGAAAGGTATTTAGCGCCTGGTGACAGATTAACTGTGGCAAGTGGAAAGGAAGAAGAATGTGTGATATACTGAAGTCTTTAGGTTTGGTGTGAATACTGATAAGGAGGCTGGTAAACTTCCCATCACAGTTAATGGCACACGATGGGCATGCAAAGAAAGAGAATTTGCCTCCATTTCTTCCATTTTCTTTCTACATTTATTCAATATATGATCTATTTGCCCAAAGTCTAGGTTAATTAAAGATTAGATTTACAATGAGAAAAATACAAACAGACAATAAGAAATTAATGGGAGTCAAAGAACAATCACATGGGCATGGAGAGAGATTAAAGACAAATGTACATTGTGGTTACTACCTAACAAAACACTGGGAAGAAAAAAGAAGAAGATAATAGCTACTTATGTGGCTTTTCTACTAATTCATCTCTCAGCTTTTGATTTTTTTCTTAAACCTTGCCATTTAGGATAAAATCTCCAGGCTTTTTCATTTATGGCAGCCAAAAAGTCCATAAAACATAGTAATATTAATTTTGCTATCATACAAATATTAATTTTATATGCCTGTAAGTATGGCATGAACAGATAGGCCACTTAGTTGATGGGTGAACATAGTAGATTACCTAGTTATGTTGATATTTAATTGAAATACATGTAGTAAAAATTTGCACAAAATTGTATGTTTTGCTTGAAAACATAGTTCACAAGAGACTGGTTTTAATGACAAATTTATTTAAATGACTTAAATAGTAGATGGTAGAAATTAAAAATATGAAGCATTCACTGGTATGCTTTTCATCACATTTTATTAAATTGTATTAGGAAAGTTACTGATTATGGTTACAGATATTTATAAATTTTAGAATTAAATTATGAGAAAGATATGTGAAAATTAAGAATATAATACATTGATACAGCTTCTGAGAAAATATTATCCTTAACAGATTAAACTAAACTTTGACATATTTCTGGAAATACCTAGGACACTGGCTTTTCCAAGAATGTTTCTGAAAACTTTAGGATAAGGCAAAAATATAATACAACTAGAAGAAATTGCTCAGAATACTGCAATATATGTTAAAGATATATTTTATTGGATATATTTTAAGATAATTTAAATATAATTATTTTAAAATGAAATGTTTAAAAAGTTCTGGCTGTCTATTGGACTTAGATCACAGCAGTCATGGTTGGAAAAATACCTGTTAGGTTATTGTGTTCATCCTTCTGCTTGGGCAGGATATGCCTTGATCCCAAGAGAGAGGAGTTAGCACTTCATATTTGCCAAGAAAGCATAATATCTTATAGGGTGCATAAGAGAAACCTTGTTAGAGCCAAGTCAATATAGTGTTTGACTTCTATCCAATAAACCCTTCAGAAAAAAAATAAAATAAATGTGCTTCTGTCATTTCAACTACACAGATCCTGGCAACGACATTCTGTTCTACTTGGAGCATTTGCAAAATCTTATCAAGAAAACTATCCAATAAGAATATATTGCAGTGCTATTTAAGGAAAGAAAAGTAGAAGTATATATCTTAAATTTGAAAGAATTAGAATGAATATGTTTCTGCAATAATATGTTGAAAGTACAAAAGATGTTAAACCACAAATGATAAATATTTCTGAAAAAGATGATCTATACCATTTACTAGAATGACTAGAAGTACAACTTGTGCACATGGGAGCATAATAAATCCTACTCAGTGAAGATGAACAGTAGGAGATGGAAGCCTTTAAGGTAATGTGAATAATATCAATACAGTCTGTTCAATATTTAAAGCCTTTCCTAAGCACAAGGATTTATTATCACACAGCTTATTGCTACTTGATTGTGGTTAAGGAAGTCTATTAACTCTTCAGCATCCTGCATTTGTACATCTCTCTTCATTGATTTTTTGTTTCCTTTGTTAATTCTTTTTTCTCATCCCATTTCTTAGGAACCTTGTCCACCACTATGTTATGTTTGAAACTCACAGATATTTCTCTTTTTTAAAAATTAATTAGTTTTCAATATTGAAAAATTATACTAATGTTTGGAGTTTGACAATTTCTTGTCAAATTATATAACTGGAAAAATTGACTCTGAGTCTCAGTGTCAGTGGCCACTTACAGTCAGCGGGTGCTATTGTTTATTTTTAACATCTGTACTGCTTAATTAATTTATATCACATGACTGGCCCTAGAAGAAATTTGAGTTTGAAAATTTCATCTCCAAGTTTGAATTCCTTTATGATTCTCTTTAGGAAAATTTTCTCTTTTTGTTCTGTGTCGTCTCTCTGGGTGAGATCAAGGACTTCCAGGTCTCCACTTAACAGCTGTGTATACGCTGACAAATATGCAGTATCCTCTGCCTGAAGTTTTTGAGTCCCACACATTTTCTCTCTTCCCCTGTAGGATACTTTTATTTTATAAGACATAGAAAGGTCTAATTCAAAATGCACATATGTAATCTTATTATATTACTTTTTTCAATGTGCTAATTCTTTCTTTCATGACTGCCTAAGGTGTGGTGCAGCCAAATACCTGGAGACACAACCTGGATCTTAGGAGACATACATGGATTTTACCACTTCTCCAATCTGCGCCCATATAGTACACCACCAAGGCCTTACAATTATGCATCCTAAGTCCCTTTAAAATCTCTTTACTAATTTCTGTCTTTACTATCTCTTCTTTAATCCAAGCCACTATCATCACTGTATGTTAATATCTGGTGTCATTTGAATAGCAAAATAGGCTTCAAACCATCATGCCCACCTCAAGCTGTGTTTTTCTTCAATCAAAGTTCAACACTAGCTAGAGTGATCTTTCAAACAGACAAATCTGCTAATATAAGTGTGCTATGTAAAACACTGTAATACTTTCCCAATTCTCTTAGAATAAAATCAAAATTCCCTAATATGTCTTATGCAGCCCCAAATGACCTGGACCTGACTGATTTCTTTTGGCATTCCTGTTCTCCCCATACTCAAGGAATTACATCTTCTTTTGAGTTACTATAGTACACTAAACTTTTTTTCAGCTCTGGGCATTCATTCCTTATATTTCCACTGTTTAGACTCTTGTCCTCTTGTCGCAGAGATAATTTCTGCTTCTTATTCAGGTCTTAAATATTATTTTCTTATGGAAGTCTTCATTGATTCTTATGTACTAAGTATAAGGCTTTGTTGTCTCCAGACATGTTATTCTTTTAGTATAGAACTCTCATATTTATATTCTATTAGACTACATGTAGGTGGAAGGTAAGAGTAGCATTGGTTTTATTGACCATTTATCTCTAATAACTACCTCAGTGCCTGCCACCTATTAGTCATTCAGCACATATTTGTTGCATAAATTATGGTACTTATAAGAAAATATTCATACATTACACCAATAAGGTTTCCAGTAAGACTTCAGTTTTCTTGAGGTTTGATGTATGCAAAAATAAGTTCTAATTATTTTCATTCTATAGCCATAGCTTTCATTAAAAAGCAGATTTAAAAAATTGCTTCTTTCAATGTTCACATGCACAACTGTATTTTTGTAGTTACAGAAGGATGTAGAAATTTTTTAGAAAAAATATTAAAACTATAATAATAGCATAGGAGGAGGCATGATGCTGAAAATTAGTTGATTTCTTGCTTTCAATTTTCAGTCAACTTCAATTCACTGTTCAAAATTCATTTACTTCTTTCTACAAGTCTGTTTGGTTGGTAGGGTTGTCTGCTAGTGAATCCTAAAACCGATCTTATTCCAAAACATTTGCAAAAATCTCTTTGGCTGAATGAAAAAATTTAAATTATAATATAGAAAGGTTTATGACTAGCAGCAATTATAACCATGCACTCCTTATCCCAAGATTATTTATCATGAAATCACAGACCTAGGAGCTGTCACCTAAGAGATAAAGATTGTTAGCCATTACTAAAATGTGCTGCAATTACAGCCATAATGGTTGCTAAGAGCAGGAAAAGAAGTATGAAATAATCAACAGTGAGGATTAACAGTTGAGATCAAAAGTCCACAAGCATTAAGAATTATACACAGTCTTATTTGTAATGTCACTAGTCAACTGGTTGTAGGGTGCTGAGGAATTTGAGAACTACTCCATGTGATAAGGAAGATGGAAAAACAGTCAAGTGTCTGAGAGACTACACAGTTTATGCATTATGTTACACAAATATGCCATAGAAATTAAGACATCTTTGAAGCTGGTAAAGGTAAAAAGCATGATAATATTCAGAGTTAAGAAAATAATACTCTAATATTGTATTATTGAGGAGTTAAATACCTTCAATTTCACAAAACCATAAAAATATGCATAAAGACTCCTCCAAAAGACTCCTAGAATTGATAAATACATTCAGTAAATTCTCAGTTTATAAATCAATGTATGCAAATCAGCAGCATTTTTAGACACTAATAACAGCTAAGCTGAGAGTCAAATCAAGAACTCAATACCATTTACAATAGATGCAAAGAAAATAAAATACCTATGAATATACTTACCCAAAGAAGTGGAAGATCTCTACAAGGAGAACATTGGAAACTAAGAGGGATGAGGGAGTGAGGGGGATTAGGGATCAAAAATCACTTATGAGGTACCGTGTACACTATTCTGGTAAAAGGTACACTAAAATCCCTGACTTTAGCATTATACAATTCTTAAACAAAAAAAAAGGAAAAAATAAAAATAAATAAAAAAAAGAAAATGAGAAATAATGGCTTTGTTTCTTTAAGTAGAAAAATACTTTACTAGAGAATATTTGAGTAGTTTATAGAATTGTTGAACTTTCTAGAGACCAGGATTAAGACTAAATTCTTAGGAAACATGTTATAAACACTATCAGAGATCTTAAAGATGAAAATACCACTGCCCTCCTACTCAGCAGTTAAATTCTAGAACAAATAGCAGCCATGGTGTCTCCATGAATACCATCTCTGCATGTGCATGAGACTTTGCTAACTCAGATACTAATTAATGACCAATGCTTTTGCTCCCACTATTACAAAGCAAATGGATTATGTCCAGTGCTTAATTTCCTCAATACTCATTTAAGAATTTAAAAGCCCTAAAAGGTATGTTTGTTATGTGTCAATTTAACCACCTCTGTACTAGCTGCCAAAGAAGCTGATGAACTTTCTATTTTACCTTGTGCAAGCAGTTACATGAGCCTAGGAATTTTGTCTTATATTAATAGTAGCAATCTACAGTTTTATTACGGTTAACAAAAGCTAGAGCAAAAGGCTTCCAAAGTTTATCAATTCAAAATGTTTGATTGCTTTATTTATCAAGACTATAAACTATATATCTTTTACCACTTGAAATTTAGTACAAATTTGACCTTACCTGTGTAAGGTTGCCACATTACATTTAGTTTTCCTGTCTTCTTGTTTTTGGTGACATTGGCAGTTTTGAGGAATACTGGTCAGGTATTTTGTAGCATGTCTCTTAATTGGGATTTGTCCATTGTTTTCCTCATGATTAGACTGAAGTTATGATTTTTGGGAGAGGAAGACCACAAAGTAACATGCCATTTTTACCATATCATATCAAGTGTACATACTATCAACATGGCTTATCACTATGGATACTAATCTTGATATCCTGGTTGAGGTAGTGTTTGCCAGCTTTCTCCATTGCAGAGTTACTCTTGTATATCCCTTTCCATACTGTTCTCTTTGTAAATAAATCACTATGTGCAGCCCACACTTAAGAAATAGGGAGTTATGTTCCACTTCACTGAGGGTGGAGTAACTAATGCATCAATTATTTGGAATTGTTTGGCATGAGAGATCTCTTATCCTCCAAGTATTTATTTATTAAATCATTTATATTAGTATAGAATCTGGATATTTATTTCACACTTTGGGCTATAATCCAATAATACTTTACTTATTTTGATGCTCACATTGTTCCAGCTTTGGCCATCTGGAAGATTGAATTTTGTAATCCACTTAACATACCTCTATCATTGTAGGGTTTTTAAAATTTGTTTGCTTGTTTCGAAAATTCCCTTACTTTCTAACACTACAAGATTCCCCAAGATCATTATGTATATTTTCTGTGCTAGTCCTAAAATCAACCATGTCTCCAAGAAGCCCTTGTTCTTTTAACTGGAAAATGGTATTAAAAGCCAAGATCCGGGTGCTAGGTATGCTCTTCGCTGCTGCAAGTTCTTGCTTTTAGGCCCTCTCGGCTGACAAAGCAAGAAAACGTATGTGTGTGTACTCGCTCGTGTATATACACAAATCTATAAATATTTCTATATATAACCATCTGTATTTATATTCAACCAAACATGAGGTCATACTGATATCTACACCTCTATCCAATACCACATGGATTATTCTAGTTTTCTTCTTTTGCTTAAACTCTAACCTCCCACTTCAACAGTGACAAATGGGGCTCCTCCGATTTGCTAGACATTTACTCAGTTGTTGAATTCCAGTGGACATGTATAGTGGTTCCAGAATTGCTAACACTGTCCCCCATGAGATACCACTTTACTAGCTACCATGCATGCTTGTGTATGTTATGTATGGTTCCTTTGGATGTTATTCATACAGACTCCACTCATTTCTAAAGTTATTTAGGTCAGCACACCTGTCCTATATCCCTATCAGTGATGTTGTTTTATACATTTGTAACATATTTAGATTATTTTGTCACACTCTGCATTCTAAGGATTCCCCAACCTCTAAAGTGATTTTTAAAAATTTGCATACAGTATTTCACTCTTTGTGTAGTAGAATTATATGGGTTTAGACAGATTATTTTTAAAAACTTCTGATTACTATCAAGAAAAAACTTAAGAACTAATTGTCAAAGTGATTCTGGATTGTTATAATTTTCTATGATCTTCCACGTTTCTATTGATCACTGCTTTGCACTTTATGATGTCACTTATCCCAGCTACATATGAACAATACCTTAGTAGAGAACATGGCAACTCCTGTGGCCAAGAAATATAATGACCAGGAGATTTCAGGATTTTTCTTTGGCTAAACAAGTGAATGAAATTAAATGAAATTGGTTGATTTAATAAAAGAATTGGGTAGCCAGAGAATAACATAGAGTCAAGGAAGCATGTGAAAGCAGAAGTTAAAGGGATACTAAGATTCAGTACACTGAAAGAGGGAGTGGGAACACTGGTTTAGTTGTCAATTTATTTAATAGACTTTGTATAAGGTAAACTTAAAGATTTTATTAAAGGTAAAACTTATTAAGACCTGACGGAATAACCCCAAAGGAAACTCAACTTACCGAGTGAGGTTCAAATTTGTTTTGGTTCAAGGCCTCTTTTATCAGAGGAAGACTAAGCTTCTATTGTCCCACAAATCATTACAGAGGAAGCTAAGGATATCTGAATTCTTCATGCAATTTTGTATATAAGGTGCTGTTTGACTCTTTGTGTCATCATCTATATGGGAGAACTATGGAATGCATCCACTTCATATACTTCTCTATAAATAGATAAATCTTTAGATAGCAATAGTTGGGTTAATCTAAAAACAAAAGAGAATCTTGAATTAGAGTCCTATGAAAATCATTGAACCATTTATTAATTTAAATTTCCTTATCATAAATCCTGGCTATGTATGTAATCATCATTATAACATTTAACAAGGTAAAGATTCATGAAGAGGTAAATATTATAAAATGTGCACTGAATTAGACAAGCCAAAGCAAGCAAACCATAGTTGAGAAATATATTTTTATATGGAAAAACAGTAAGTAAACTCTAAGAGGGGTTGGCTTATGTACTGAAAGAATGAAATTGTCGGAAAAACTAAATAAATTATAAGAAAGCTAAAGACAAATCTCAACTCTGAGTAACAGTGGAATGAGAAGAAAAAAAAAGAGGAGAGGTAAAAAAGAATGAGTCACTTTGAAATATGTTTTTACTGATACAACATTAAGGAAACTCAGTCTCTGCCCCAAAATGTTATTTTCTTAATGTCTTAATGTAAATATATTTTGAAATTATGACTTGTTTTTATTTATAATTCATAATGATAATATTACTGATAATTTACTAAGAATGTACTATAAGTCAGGAATTGTGTTAATCTCTTTCTAGACATTACTTCATTGAATTCTCCCAAGGATTTTTTAAGGCTGGTATAATTATCTGAAGACATTTCCAGACACAGGCACCAATTTAAAAAGTTTCTGTGTTTGCAGTTCATGGTCATATAGCTAGAAAATTTAAATTCAGTATTTAAACCAAGATTTTACTATAAAACTCACTCTTAAATACTATATATTCATAGAAGCATATAGTAAGTCTACTAAAAATGTTATAGTCTCCTAGAGTTCATTATTTATTTACTTACCACCACAAGAAAGATAAAATTCCCATAGGATCAGAAAGCATAGGTGTTAGCAGCATGTCTTTGGTTTTCCTGAAATCAGAAGCTTCCAAGTATTCTGCATGGCATTTGCCATCTAAGAAAAGAGAATGCTGAGCACATAGCCATAGTAAGCATTGATCCATATGGGTAATGTGTATGTGTACATACACTTGAGTGTATATGAGGTGGTATGTGTGTGCCTGATGATGTTGGTGAGAAGTTCTTCTTATAATCAATGTCATCTATCCTTGAAGATCAAGATTTTTCTGGAAATTTTTCTAAACTAAAAGTTTTGACAAATATTTCAAAATCATATACCCTATAGTATATTGTTAATGATGAACAAAGAAATCATGCATGAATGGGTGGGGATGTTTTTTAGAGTTCCTTCTTTCACATAGAAACTTGTGGGCCACCTAAAATACATAAAAAGAATGGTATGAGACTATACATTTCTGATTCCTTTTATGGGATGTAATTTAGAGCAATCTGTACTCCAATCATCACCTGTAACATTTAAATTTTTTTGCCATGTTAAGACTTATGATACACAAAATATCTATATAAGAATACTGTCTTAGTTTGAAGAAATTTAATGGAAAGGAAAAACATATTTGTCATATATTTCTCTCTGACAAAATAACTATGCTTCAATTTATATTCTGTGACATATAGTAAATTAATAGCAGCTGTTTGCAATGACCTTTTATAATACATAGAGGGACAGAATTTCAGTGGAATTTGGAATCACAGAGTTGGAATATTTCTTTGGCCTTGTCTCCATTCAGTTCTATAAGACCTCCCAGCACTCTAATATTCCACACACATCTGAATTCCCTTACATTGTTTTACAAATGGTTGCATGTGATACTGCCATTCATCTAACCCTTCCATGCTCCATGATTTCTATTGTTGCAAAATTGAAGATGTCAATAATCATATCTAAGCTTTGCAAATAAATTGCAGCTATTGAACCTGCAATGGTGCCAGATTGACACTCCTTATTCAGTGTGCTCATATTGGATGTTCCAACTCTAAGCTCGTACAGCTACCGTCATATATTCTGTGATTTAAAAATGCCTTAACCCATATCCAACATCCTCTCTACACTTGTACTTTGTACTTCTAATGCATTAAAGATATCTTAAGGAAATAGTTTTATTCTTCTATCTACTGTCCTAAAACTTCACACATGAGTCTATGAAGCAGGAGCTAAGGCCAATCTAAGAAATTAACACTTAACTTCCCTTAGAATCATCCTCCTGTGGCATACTTTGGATAGATCTTCAACACCCAACTAGCCCTTCTCTTGGAAAGAACTTTTTCAGTTGAGGCCCCTCTTTCACTCTTGCTCACTGTTACCTGATAATCTTATTCTGCAGACTTTCCAAACATGACCTTTTCTCTCACCACCATCCTCAACATATCAGGGAAATACTGCTGGCATCATAGATAAAGTATCACCATAGTACTGAATCAGCATAATGAAGTCTTTATAATTTTACATTGGGATCAATGATTTCTTTAGTCATTGTCCTATCTCCTTTGTCAAGCATTGGGAAAAAATAAATAAAAGTGAGATGAATATTATTATATTTCTACTGTAATTGGATATTCTTTTTCTTGTCTTAGCCAACTACAGGAAATGTTGCCTCTATGCCATAAACACTGTTGTAGATGTCTACTTGTCTGAGATTCCACATTTCTTTTGGGAAATCTTCCTGGGATGTATAAAGGACAGTTATCTAGAGTAGAATTATATGGGAGCTGAGAAAAATCTCAGGACACAGAAGCACATCTCTCCTGCTGAACCATCTTTGGGTACCTCTCCCCAGACAGTTACAAGAATGACAACTACTATAGCATTAGCAGTGCCAACTTAGCTGTCATGGAGTTGGCTATGGATGCAACCAACTGAGTCTCATGGTATTAGGGTAGGCTGAGCTTGCTCAGGTAGAGCTCGGTAATGTCTTCTTACTGCTTCTACTGATTCTCATGCTTTCAAATAATCCCTAACTATCTATTCTACCCCCAGCAAATGAGAACTTTACCTATTTGGGGAACATGTAAGCAAAAAAAAAAAAAATAGGATTAAGCATTTTTCCAAGTTTTTCTTTTTTACACTTTGCCTCACCTTTGATAATTTTCAACTAAGATTTTCACCGCTTTGTCCTCTGGTTTGGCTCTAATAATCATCACCTAAAGCTATGAGTGGCACATGCCTGGGGCTGCAGTAACCTGAGGAAGGGTCCTTAAAAAAAAAAAAAAGCACAGCTGGCAATAGATAAGATTTGCACTTTGAAAATATTAAAACAGTGCTTAAGTTGAGTCTTACTGCTCGTACGTAGCTAATATATGAATCGTTTTAATATTTCATCTATTTGATGGATATAATATAGATACTTCTTTAATCACATTAGTACACATATGTTGATGATAAGTACTGTGGTCTACAGATGTAGACAATTCATTGTAGACAATTGATCATCTTTGTTCATGGATATAAAAAATGAAAGATCATATATCTGAAGTATATGAACTGTATAAAATATTATTTCAAAATGCATTTCAAATAAGACCTTTGATTTGGTATAAGTGCTCCAACATTCCAATCCTACTAAGTCTTTGGATTCTTTTCTCTACATTATACCAAGAAATCTTTGGCATTTTGTTTCTATTTAATGTAGGTCACAGTTTTCTTCCAGTTTTAGAGAATCAACATAGCAAACTGTTGGAGCCACTTCTAACTGTTCAAGCTAGCACATGATAAAAACATACAATACAAAGGATTTGTATACACATAATATAACAAGCTCAGAGAGGTCATTTAGAAAATTGGACAACTAACTTAATGGCAAAGTAAACAAAAAATGTAAATAGCAAAGAAAACGAATGCAAATGGATGATTAGCACATTAAAATAAACCCAACTTCATGGTAATTAACAAAACTCAAATATAAACAAAAATGAGTATTTTTTACTTATATGGGTAAACTTTAAAATATTTCATTATAGTCACATATTCTTGTCAGAAGCATCAATTGGTGCAATTTAGAGGTGAGAAGCAAAAGGTATATAATCCTATAAACACTTATTTTTCATATATGTCTTCCAGAAGTTTTCTTCATGTGCACGTTGATAAGTGTTTGTGTGTTTATGTGTGTTCAGTAAATAATTTTTTGAAGAAAATAAAAATCTATACATCTATAGACATTCTTTACATAAATATAAACACTACAAACATGTACCTACACATATATTTTTTGTACATGTGTGAGTGTGTGTGTGTAAAAAGACAAAAAAAATGCATAGGAAGAGAGAGAGAGAGAGAGATTAAGAGAGAGAGAGAGAGAGAGAGAGAGAGAATGAGAGTGGAATCCGATGGAATCTTTAAAATAAAATAGACATTTTGTCCCTCTAGTATGTATTTCTTTCAGCCTGTAATGCAGATGTGACAGCTGGAGCTCCAGCAGCTAGCTATGCTGAGAATAAAATCTTATATTAAGATATTTGAGCAGACATATAGAGTCTGTGTCCACAGTGACAGTGGATCCATGATAACAATTCTGGACTAACCAAGTCTTTCATGCTTACATCGAAAAGGCACAAAAGGCTGTCACTGGGTCATTATAACTTCTGTATAATCTTGAGCATCTGGTCCCTACAGATGGAGAACACAGTCCTGCTTCGCTCAGAGCAGTCTCAGTTCATGCTTGTTCTCTATGTAAGGTCCTTTGTTTTCTAATATCTGGGGACACCAAGTGTCAAAAAATACCTTAGTAAAGTGTAGAGTTGTATCTAAGAATGATCGATTTTTTGGCTTCCTAATTAGATCCACATTGGATCTTGCAGTCTAAATTTGATACTGTTGGTGGCAAAGTATAGACTGGAAAAAGAAGAACAGGTTTCAAGGGAAAGGCAGCACTTCTTAAAATGTTGGCTTAGGACCCTTGATTTTAAAATTATAATACTGTCAATATCTCTATTCTCCTTTTAGTACTTACCAAGATATTTTAAAATACTTTAATATGAATCATTTCAATCTAAAACAGTGTCATATTTTGAGTTACATGTATTTAAAGTCTATTTTATGTCATTCCAAAAATATATACTTTGCACATGTACTTCAAGTAATTTAGAAAATGCTGACATTTTCCATGTCATTCTGAGCTTCCAGTTCTATTTTATGAATGTTTACTTTTAATATTCTCCCTTTTTCCCCTTTAGGCCCATGTTGCTGAGTTTATTGCAGAATATGATTTCCTGCATTTCTGTAAATTCCCAATTCGCCTATCTATGTTATTGTTATTCTTTCTTTCTTCCTCTCCTGTGCCCTACATGCTTCCACCCTTTCTTCCTGCCCACTGCTTTCACATCCTCACTAAAATTTCAAGCCAGTACATGACTCAGCAATAAAATCGTACACATTTACTATTTTCATTATTAATAATAAACCAAAAATATTTTAGATGAAATGGCACGCTTTACATAGAGCTCACGCAAATGTAATGGATAATATCAAACTGAATGTAATTCTACACAAGACTTGAGAACTGACCTTGAAAATATGTTGCTTTTCTGCAAGAGCTTTTCCTTCTTGATAATACATGGTCAATAAAATCCCCCATAGGAAAACAGCTAGCTTTTATTTTTAGTTATAAAACAAAACGTTTATGTAATGATCTAAAGTTTCATAAGAATAGGAAAGATCGTTTCAGGAGTGGAAGTCACTCTAGGGAAATGTCATTACTCCTAATTTTACAGAGTGTAATTTTTTTTAATGCATAGGTCACTGGTGTGATAGCTAAAGTATGATATAAAAATAAATTGATATGTAAAACAAGATTTCAATCATTAGTTAATTGCTTGATCCTAAGAGCTCAACTTCATTCTAGATATCTCAGCAGGTATTTTCTAGATTGAACCCTAGCTTTGATTGCGTTTTCCTTTAACTTCATAATCAATATCTCCGTGTTGCCTGCATAGGAATGAAGGATCTTCTGGCTCAATACTTATTTCATAGCCAAACGTATTTTTCATTTCTTCCCTGAAAATGAAAACACCCAGGCTATTTTCCAAGAATACTTTGCTCCTCCCAACCTCCATGCCTTTGATAATGTCATTTGTATCATTTATTTTCTGTCCGCCAGTTCTCATAATCTTCTTTATTAAAATTTCAGGCCATATCTCTCTCCATAATAAATCTTCTCTTAATCATATTGTATTTATCATTCTCCTTTGAACTGTGATGGCTTTTATTCACTAATTTATAGATAACTAGCATTTTTTATGTTTCAGCATAATAGTACATTTTGCTACACATTGTACACTTAGGTCTTCGTAACCATTTCTTAATTGCTTAATTATTCTCAATAAATCTTGTTGAATGAGATGCACCAAGATTCATAGAAACCGAACATATATATAAATATATGGTTCACCTAAAACCGAACATATATATAAATATATGGCATTAGTTCTCTGTAATTATCTAGTTCTAAATTAATATTATACAGCCATAACTTCCTTTGTGTTAAGAAAATATTTAAGGTTTAGTAGAGTTAGATTTACAGTTGCACTGCAATATGAGTAGAAAATCAGTATGTAGTTTTATGTCTTGATTTTAATAACATGAAAAAATCTGTAAGAATTGATCCAGTAAAACTCCTAAATATTTTTCATGTATGAGATAAAGTAATTTTTAAATGTGAAGTGACTTTAAATGTGAAGAAGATATTAGAGCTTAATATTAAAGGATGCTTAGATAATTTTGGAAATTATGTAGATTTTGGTGGGAAACACTTTTAGTATGTATGTATGCATGCATGCATATTCAGGGTGCTTCAATGAACTATGAACTATGAACACATGAACTATGATGTGAGAGACACACTTAATGTTTGCAGAATGCATACCCAGTACAACTATGTGCAGCATTCCTGAATATGTCCAAACTCAGTACAGAATCTATCAATAGTCCATTGTTTTTTAAAGTTGATGCAAGTTTGCCTAATTACTACACTCAAATCAAGTGTTACACAGTATCAAGTGTTTTCTTTACAAATATATGAAACATTTGGAAGAAAAATGTTATTTATCTAAAAAAATGTTATGCTCATAGAAGTCACAAATTATATATTTGAACATTTTTGATCTTTCTTTTTAAATAGCTTTGAATAGGTTGAACTACCTTTTCTTATCAGGCAGATGTTTATATGTACTCCTTCTTTATCATGTATTCATTTACTATAAAATGAATTCTTATAACATGGTTAATATGTGCTTATTATGTAGCAAGTACTTTTTAAAATGTTTCCATTGAGGATAATATACATTAAATTACATTAATCTTAGAGGTGCAGCATGATCAAGACATAAAACATGTCTAGCACTTAAGTGTATCCTTCATGTCTCACCCAGTTAATACCTACCCAAAACCTAACTCCCCCTAAATCCCCAGCAGAGATTCTAACCTTATCACCATCAAGTTGTTTTGTCTATTCTTAAATAGAATCACTAAGTATATACAGTAAATATTCTTTTGTACCTGACTTTTTCACAAAACATAATTGCCGTGAGATTCATTTTGTGGTCACTTACATAATTTATTGTTTGTTATTGCTGCATAATATTTTGTTATGTGTATACCATAATTTATTATAATTTTTTCTCTGTTTTTGAAAGTGAATGTGAAATTAGAACTGCTAGAAAAAGTATAAGCAGCAATTAAAATGATATATTCTTTCAATTACAGTAAACAAATATTTACAAAATAATGCAATTATAAATAACTACCTTCATTCTTCATTTTGATGAGTAAAATTTTACATTTCTTTTAAGACTCTGGACCTGAGAAGTTATTCTATTCTACATAGCCTAATAATGACAGAAAATCACTACACTCCACATATGTGAAGTATAGAAGTGTATAGTGTCTCTGCGTGTGTTTTGTTGACCTAGATGTAAAAACCTAATTAAAATACAATCAGCTATATAATATATTTCATACTCGATAGGTATTAAGCATATGGAAGATATTATGCTTGGATTTAGTAATCTGCACTGGCTCTGCTCTACTCAAGGGTGAAATTTTTGCTTTGACTCTTAACCTAAACGCTACAGCATGTCTATACTAACACTTCACTAACACACCATTTTTCTTGTGTTTTTCTAATTATTTTATTCTGCCACATTTCCCACATGAAATTAATGTACCAAGACAGTCAATATTGTAAGAAAAACTTTGAACTCACCACCCTCTTAAACACAAAAGCCTTGCAATACCATTAAATTTTATCAACAAAACTTCCAAAATTACTTTGTTTCCTTAATAATTTTGATCAAACAGATGATTCAAAGTTTGTGAAGAGAAGGCAGAATGATTTTTCACTGCGGCACTTACTCCAATTCATTGTGAATACATACTTTCTTCATTTGCATTCGCTGCCATGTTTAGCATGTCATTTCACTAATCTACCCCAGACCCAATGGACATTTTTTAATATATCAGAAACATATTTTTGAATAAGTTTTAAGAAACTGAAATACTCCCTTTTTCAACAGTTAGTATTTATGTAATGACATGACTATTTATTGAGGGACTACTGTAAACCAGGCACCTGTGCAGGAAGTTGGTGATATAAACCTGAACACATCATAGGCTCTATCTCCCAAGGAGCTCATTACCTCACACCTTAGTATGATTTCAGCATACAGATTGTTGTCAACAAAGTTGTATATGCAAATTGGCCCATCAAATGTAGAAAAAAATATAGTAAAATAACACTTGCATGTAAGCTCACCTTATCAGTGCATGCCACTTGTCAAAGTATCATTAGATTAGGTAAGAAAATAAAACAACAAAAATAAAATAGCATATGGAATCATATTGTTTTATATTTTTATAGGCCTTTTCCACTTTTCATAGTTTTAACAAATTCATTACCTTGCTATTAAAGTCAAAGAAAAGCAGATAATACAAATTAATGAAGTTTATTTAAATAATATCACTTTATTTAAATAACACTCTAAAGTTTATTTAATTATTTGATCTAATTATATAAATAATTATATAATTATTTGATCTAATTATATATGTCATTGATAACATATTTAAGTGAATTATTTAATTTAAAATTTATTAAATTAATATTGATCTATTCATTTTTATATATTACTGTGAAGAATGTTGAATATAAGGAGGGTGTTGACCAGAGTAGAAGTGCATATTAAAGATGAATAGGAAGAGACAAACTTTCTTTCTACTGTTAATCAGATGAATCTTCCATTTTCCCTTATCTGTACTAATCTACCATTATGCAAAATATAAGTTGTATAAAATTCATAAAGATACTAAGTTATTAACAATGACCAAATTTGTGCAGTTACTAATTTCTTTACCACACCATTTTTTACCTCAATGTACATACGTGTACTTTCTAACAGACTAAATTCTCATATATCCTTATTAAATGGGTGTTTATTATCACATTTCAAATGCTTAAAATGTATTTGATAAGTGAATCAAAGCAATTAATATACTATATTATTTCTTCTTTCATTGTACATATAGTTGATCCTCATTCACAAATTTCATATTCATAAATTTTGGTACTCACTAAAATGTATTTGTAACTCCAAAATCAATACTCCCTAGGTTTTTGTAGTCATTTGGGGCAATGTGTAAAGTTCCCTTGTTTCAGCTCCCATTCTGTAAACAAATTTCCTTCCTGTGGTCTATTTTGTGCCACTTTTATTTATTTATTTATTTAGGATAGGGAGGTTGTTTTTGTTTTCGGGTTTTTGGTGATTCCACTGTTTAAACTAGCTCCCAAGCACAGTGCTGAAGCACCATCCATTGTTCCTAAGCTCAAAAAGTCGGTGAAGTGCCTTACACAGGAGATACAGTTAGATAAGCTTCATTTAGACATGAGTTATATGCTGTTGGCTGTGAGTTCAATATTAATGAATCAATAATAAGGTGAATCCAGAAAAGGGAAGAGAGATTTGCCTATCTGTATGTAAGACTGCTCTAGAAGTGTTACAGTAACATCTATAATGCGGGATGAGGCTATGGAAAACATGAAAAAGCAGCTAACTTTGTGGATTCAAGAGATGACGACTGATAATAAAAACATAGTGGACAGCATTGTTGTGGGGCTGAAAGCCAAAGAAATTTATGACCACATTACCCAGGGTCATGAAAACGTTAAACCCTTCTTGGCTAGCACTGGCTGGCTCACACTTTTCAAAAAGCAACATGGCTTGAAAAATGTTAAGCTTGCATGTGAGGCAGGTTCTACAGATCAAGAAGCTGTGGAAAAATTTTAAAAATACCGACTAAGTGTTAAACAGGAAAAGGGTTATGTGTAAGAACAGGTTTTCAACATTGATGAGGTTGACTTGTTTTACAAGAACATTGGCAAACAAACCTGTATAATGCACATGGCCTTCAAAGCCACTGGCTTTAAACCATTCTAAAAGCATGCAATTAATTATTTGTAAGAAATATGTGTTAAATAAGGTGCTTTAAACAGAAACACACATAAAACCAGGTTATATATTGATTGGTTGACAAAAATGTCATGACCAGAGGTAACCTAATCCTGTATTTTCCCCAGGAGCAATGGTTTTGTATTTGCTTATTCAGTGTTTGCAACAACCTTATAGAATATAATAACTACCTGTATTGTGAATAATAAGAAGCAGTCGTATTCTTTTTAATGACCACCTAATAGTCCACTTTTTGTATGTAGCAAAAACAGCTGATATAATCTTCCCCCTGTATTTCCAGTGCTTTGAAAACGCTTGCTGTTTCCTGGTAATCTTCAGGATGTCTTCAGATCTATCCTACTTTGTTCTCATTTGTTTTCACTCTAGGAAATCTCAGTTCTAATCTGTCTGTTTTTATTTGTACCAGGAAGTATAAATAAATTCCATTTGTTTATTTTTGGTACTGTTTCTACATGTCCCCATTTCCATTTCCAAACACCATCATTCAAGTTTGGGGATTACGATAATATATGTTAAAGTAATCTATAAACTAAAATACACTGAAGAGATGTCTGTTATTTCTTTTATATCACATTCTTTTTGACAAGGTGTCAGAAAACTATGGCTAACAGATCAAATGTAGCCTGCAAATAATTTTTATAAATAAAGTTTTATTATAAAAATCCAAGGCCATTCATTTATCTATTATTTATGGCTACTTTTGAACTGCAATGACTGAGTTGTATAATTCTAGCAGAGATTTTATGGTCAAAGCATGAAATATTTACTCCTTGGCACTTTACAGAAATAGGTTACTGTTCTCTGACAAGACTTCATTAAATAAGATGGCATTTCATCTTCAGTCTCTCATCTAGTATGTATCAACTCACTGATTTCTTATTTTAATGGGTCTATTTAGATACCATTAACAATAGTATCATTATTAATTCTATGATATTTATAAATATTATGCTATAAAATGATGTTAAGAATCAATTTACAGTTTTTCTGGAGGTAGATAGAGCCCTTATAAAATAGTGTTAAAATTTCAATATCAAATATCTATATTCTTTCATTCATTTAATCAATTTATATACCCCTGATTTAATCCATAACATGCTTCACATTCTCCACCTAGGTTCCATGGTAGCTATGAATAAGGAACATAGCCCATCTGAGCTTGAGTAAGACGCAGAAATGTTATCTACTAAGTGATGCTATTGTAAGTGTGAGGAGAGTTCTTAACACATGCCAGACTCTCATAAATAATTGTCATTATCATCACCATCAGGTTAATTATATTTTAGAGAGTAAAAACATGTGAATCACTTACAACAGAGCCTCACACATGGTAAGCAAGAAATATTAGCTAAAATTTAAGTTTTATATATAACTATATTCTTTTCTACTTTATTCTTTGCAGAATGAAGAAAAATCATTAAAATTCATCTCTCTCATTTTAAGATTATTTCATTATTTCATTACATCAGTTATCTGAAGTTTGCATTTTATTTTCTTATTTTGGGAAAAATTTTTCTTTTAGGTTCAATTATTTTTTTTCTGAAGAGAAAATTTCCCTGATTTTGTTTCCATGATAAATGAATTTATATACATTTTTATTTACCAAATTTCTCTTTATTATGATGTTCTGTCAATGAATAGACTGGATTTTTTTGTTGACATAGTATTATAGATTCCTTATCTAGGATTAATTATATTCACTATCCTGTATATATGGACAAGATAAACAGAAACACTTATACAGAAGTAAAGGGTAGCCTATATATCTCTTTTATTTATATAATCCCAATTTCGTTTTCCTTATTATTTGTATTATTTAATTTTGATTTTCTGAAATTTTGCTGTCTCTATTTAGATTAAGAGTATGACAGTCGAAGGACATTGTTTGAAGTGCAGTCTCACTCTTATGAAATATTAGGCACAAAACCAGATGGCATAGATTATGCCATCAGATATAATGGATGATCACAAAATTTTGCACATCCATGTACACACACGTACATATACGTAAGGCAGGAAAGTCACATTGTTTAGCCCCTCCCTTCTCCACTTGTCATAAGAATGGTTGAATATATACTCATTTAAAATGCATTTTTTGAAAGATGCTACATTAATTCTTCCCATAACTTACCTAATTGCTTAACAGTATCTGTTATTCTCAGATTTTGGCTTAAAATCCAAATGTAAAGATATAATAAATATCTATAATATATATATCAATTATGACTTGGTGAGCAGAAAAGGTCTTCATTAATAATGAGAAAAATTGAAACTGAGGATCACCATCTATGATTATAACACTTTTCAACTTTAATTCTACCTCTCTGGGGAAATTTCTGTGCCTAGGCAAGGCTTCCCTATATTTGATCGTATAGCACTCTATTCTTTCCTTATCAAAGCACTTATATATCCTGCTTGAATTTTATATTGTAAGAATTCCAGTGAAGTTTCTAAATGACATGTGAGCAAAACACAGTGAATTATTTGCAAACTTCAGTGTCTTGGCACAATATTTGAGTCAACATGAAACTGAAATATCAGGTCATTAAATATGAAATATCTCATTTCGAATCAAAAGTTTAGTTTATTATATGTCAAACAAGAAGCAGTACAATTAATTAAAGTATTCTACTAAACTACTGACACAGTTTTACCATCTTAATGGTAGCTTGTTTATGCCAGCAACAAAGAAGCCTGGAGAGTGAGTCGTGATAAAATTGCAAAAGGCATTTTCCAGAGCTTGTTGAGAATTGAATATTTTTCCTTGCAAGAGATGGTCCAAAGCCTGGAAGAAGTGGTAGTCAGTTGTTGCAAGGTGTGGTAAATACAGTGGATGACAGAGAGTTTCCAAGTCCAGCTTTTATGATATGAAAAGCGTTGTTTGTGCGACATGTGGTCTTGCAAGAAGATTGGCCTGTCTCTGTTGACCAATCTCAGCTGCTTAATTATAAGCACCCTCATCATTTCATCCAGTTGGTTGCAGTAGACAGCCACTGCAATGGATTGTCTAGGTTTCATGAAGCCATAGTGGATAATACTAGGGTTGCACCACCAAAAAGACACCATTTGCTTTTTTTGATGAATAATTGGTTTTGGACTGTGTTTCAGCACTTCATCTTTATCCAACTATTGTCCTGAATGGTTGCAATTGTCAAAAAGAATACATTTTTCCTCACACATAAGAATATGGTGTAGAAATGGTTCTCTTTTCTGTCAAGACAGCAAAGAAAGGCAAGCTTTGAGATGATCTCTCTTCTGATGCTCGTTTAATTCATGCAGAACCCATCTATCCAGCTTCTTTACCTTGCTGATTTGTTTCAAATTGTCCAATATTTGTTGGAATAGTAACATCAAACCTTGCTGCTAATGCATGCATAGGTTGAGATGGATTTGCTTCTACTACAGCTTTCAGCTCAACATTGTCTATCTTGTTCTTAAATTGCCCACATGGATAATTGTCAAGATTAAAATTACCAGAATGGTACACACAGTGTACTGTGTGTTCATTAACTACATCACTCCCAAACACTTCGTTGATATTTCCAGCTGTTTGCACAGCATTCATTCCATGACATAACTCATATTTGAAAATAACATGAATTTTGGACTTATGCATGATTTCACAAATATTGCTCTAAAAAATTGAAAGATAATCACAAGATAACCATGCATTTGAAAGAATTAGGATATACCTTCACAATAAAAAAAAGAGAAGAAGTGGTGAAGTGAAATGTCAGAGATATCAACTGTCAAACTTAGTACTTAAGGAAATCAGATGTTCCATACTTAATAACTTAAAATTTTTTAAAGAAATGTTGAATAAAAGATAGTTTTAAGGTTAGAATGGTGTTTACAATATGGCTAGGAAGCATTTGATCACCTAGGATCTCCTCCTTTCAACTACATGCCAGCTCCCCAACAAATGTTTGATAAGATTTGACAAAGATTTTGGAAAAATGTAAATGCATTAAAAGTTTGCAAAAATATAACAATGCAACTTGGAATTATTAGTGTAAGTACATTTCTGTTTGCTGAAGTTGGCAGCAGGATAAAAAGTACTAAACTCTACTGCAATTATTGTCATTATCAGAAGCAGGGCATTGCGATGCACACACCAGAAGTACAGTTTATTACACTCTTTCTCTTTCTCTGTTTATATTATATTCACAAGCATGTTTCTATAGGATTATAAGCTATGGAGTGGAAGTGGACATTAGGCGATATGCAAAATTATTTCATATTATACTTCCCAGAACCTTCCAAAGAATGAGCACTGATTATTAATAAACCTTAATAAATACAGTTACTATTAAATATCTGCTGTCTACCAGATGCTATATTTGGTATGTTACAAATATCCTATAATCTACACAACCACAGTATGACGCAGTGCACATATTACCTTGAAGTAAGATTTGGGTACAAATTATAAGTTTGCTGCTTAAACATATCTCTGTGATCATGAGCAAGTTAGATACTATCTGTAAGTATGTGTTTTGTCATCTGTTAAAATAGAGCAAATATTATTCCCCTGTATAAATTAATCCCTCAGTAATAACTGATGATATTATATATATACATACATATACAGTTAGTAAGCAACAGAATTTGGTCTCTGTTTCTCCATAGTTTGTCTATGTAACAGTTTTAAGCATCTTTTACATCTTCTGTTTTATTATAACTCAACCATGATAGTTTGTTTACTCACTACAAAATAGATCAGACATTCTTTTTTTCATTTGAGTTCCAATAATAGCATATCTTTGCTAATTTTCAACCTTGGGAAACCTTCCGCATTGTGTCAGCTGTAAGTAACTATGTGTGTGTGTGTGTGTGTGTGTATGTGCATGTGCACACTTGTTTTTTGTGTTCATGTAAACATTTCTGCACAGTTGGAAGCACCTCTGTGGTATCTTCAGGAAAGATATAATAGAAGATTGTAAATGGCCTGAAAGCACTTTCCCTTCACAAGGTTATCCAATAAATAATATAACTACTGTAAAGAGCTTAACAGATGATACTCTGAAGGGGCTCAAACTCTACCTCTCAAGTTAGACCTTTTCTTTTTGGAAATCACTTAAATAATTATTCATGAATAAAGTGTAGGACTTTACTGTTCTTACAGAAATTGATTTAAGTTTTCTCACTATAATCAGTTTAGTTTTTTTCTCCTTTTATTTCTGAAATACACTTATGTATAATAGTGAATATATCTTCTGAGGGGAATTATAGATCATCCACAGCACTAATAATTTAAATTATGTATGCGCAAAGATACAGGGTATGAGTTTTCAAGTTAGAAACTCTTCATAAAGAAACTCAGTTGCCAAAATAAATTTCAAGCATTTAAATATAAAAACACCAATTATGTCCTATAGTTTAGATTTTAAAATTCTAAAATAATAGGATTGCAATTCATAGCAGTAGTTTTCTAATTACCTTCTATAGACTCACTATAGAACCATTGGGCTGAACAGACATTTACTTTTACATTTTACATTACATTTACATTTTACCCGAAAACTACTGTATATAAATTCTACTCATCAAGACATGGAACATTCTCCAAGATTGATCATACTTTAAGCTATAAAACATGACTAAACAAATTCAAAAAAGTTGGAATCGTGCCATGTATCTTCTCAGACCACAGTAGAATAAAATTAGAAATCAACTCCAAGAGAAACACCCAATTCTACACAAAATCATGGGAATTGAACAACCTGCTGCTGAATGATTATTGGATAACAGACAAAATTAAGATGCAAATTAAAAGATTCTTTGGAAATTGTATTGAATCTGTAAATCACTCTGGGTAGTGTGAACACTTAGCAATGTTAATTCTACAAATCCATGAGCATGATAAGTTTTTCTACTTGCTTGTATCTACTATTTCTTTCCTCACTGTTTTGTAGTTCTCTTTGTAGAGAATGAAACAGGATCCATATCTCTCACCACTTAAAAAATTAATTCAATATGGATAAAGGAGTTAAATGTAAGGTATGCACAAAAAACAATGGTACAAAGAACTCAAGCAAACCAGCAGGAAAAAAAATGAAACAACCCCATTAGAAAGTGGGCAAAAGTCATGAACAGAAGCCTTTCAAAAGAAGATAGACAAATGGCCAATATACATATGAAAAAATGCTCAATGCCGCTAATCATCAGGAAAAGGCAAATTAAAACCACAATGAGATATCACCTAACTCCAGTGAGATTGGCCTCTATCAAAAAATCCCAAAACAACAAATGCTGGTGAGGATGTGGAGAGACGCGAACACTCTTACACTGCTGGTGGGACTGCAAATTAGTGCAACCTCTGTGGAATAGAATTTGGAGATATCTGAAAGAGCTAAAAATAGAAATACCATTCAATCCAGCAATAGCACTATTAGACATCTACCCAAAAGAGCAAAAGACATTCTATAATAAAGACATCTGTACCCAAATGTTTATGGCAGCACAATTCACTTTGGCAAGGATGTGGAAACAACCCAAGTGCCTGTTGATTCATGAGTGGATTATTAAAATTTGGTGTATGTGTACAATGGAATATTACTCAATTATAAGAAACGACAGTGACCTAGCACCTCTTATATTTTCCTGGATTGAGCTTGAGCCCATTATCCAAAGTGAGGTGTCACAAAATCAGAAGAATTGGCTCCACATGTACTCTCCATCAAATTGGCACTAATTAACATTATGGTGCTCACATGTTAGTAATATTCTCCAGGCATTAGGGGGTTGGGTGGTGGGGTAAACTCACAACTAATGGATGCTATGAGCATTGTAGAGGGGAAGGGCATGCCTCTAATACTCGCTTGGGTGAGGCAAAGACAAAAAATGTAACCAAAATGTTTGTACCTTATTAATATCCTGAAATTTAAAAAAATGTAATTACCATTTTTGTTTAATGTAGCTGCCTCTTACATTTTCATTTTCTATAATATTTACTCAAGTTTCCATATTAATATTTTTACTAGAAGTATGGGTTATATTGTATATGTAATATTGTTTGTTTTATATTTTTCAAAAAGCAGAGAATCTTGATTTTAGTTTCTTCTGCTTGCTTTGTGTAGATGAAATAAGTATGTGATGTGAAATTATATTTTAGGATGTTAACCATAGCATTAGTGTCATTCTTTAATTTTAAGCAAAAACATGTGCCCCCTTTGTCATTTAGTTTGAGGAAGTTTTTGATTTCCATTTTGATTTCCCCCTTGACCTACCGTGTTTCCCCGAAAATAAGACCTACCCATAAAATAAGCCCTAGC
>VBSM01000483.1:23964664-23996061 GCA_008086735.1 Cheirogaleus medius
TTATGATGATGTTCCAGAAGAAGACGACTTAACTATATTTGAATAATTGTAGATTGTTGTACCGTACTTAAAAATAATAACACAGCCCATGAAAATAAGCCCTAGGGTGTCTTCTTGAGGAAAAATAAATATAAGACCCTGTCTTATTTTCAGGGAAACATGGTAGATGCAGTGTGGATGCAGGGAGAAAGGAATGATTATACACTGTTGGTGGGACTGCAAATGAATACAACCTCTATGGAAAATATTATGGAAAATCCTCAAAGAACTAAAAGTGTACCTACCATTTGATCCAGCAATTCTACTACTGAGTATTTACCCAAAGGAAAATAAGTAATTTGATCAAAAATATACCTGTACTCAAATTTATTGCAGCACAATTCACAATTGGAAAGATATGGAATCAACCCAAGTGCCCATGAATTGATAAGTAGATTAACAAAATGTGGTATATACCATGGAGTACTACTCAGCCATAAAGGATATATTAATGCCTTTTGTAGCAATTTAGATGGAATTGGAGACCATAATGCTAAGTGAAATATCTAAGGAATGGATAACAAACACCACATGTACTCACTAATAAATTGCAACTAACCAATGATCATAAATGGTTATGAAGAAAAACTCAAAGTAAATTAACCAGGGGGCAGGGGAGAGGAGGGGATGAGTGAAAACCTACCTAATGGTTACAATGAACAATATCTGGGAGATGGGAACTCTGATAACCATGAATCAAGCATTACAAAAGCAATTCATATAACCAAAATTATTTGTACCCTGTAATACTTTGTTAATAAAAAAATAAAAATAAAAATAAAATTCAACTGGAAATAACATTTTTCAAGCAATCTAATGAAACTGACCATAAAGAAATATGAAATTCAAAAGTGATTTAATAGATGAATCATTGAACACAATACCTTCATGAAAACTTACCTGTGTCTATTAAACTATTTAATAACTTTACTTTAGAAATCTGCTATTATCTCTAATTTTAATTTCAAAATTCCATCATAAAAAATTAACAAAAATTGATTCAAGAAGCAATGTGATTTAGTTTTCTTATAAAGTTAAGTTATACAACTCAGTAGAGTTTCTGTGAATAGAATGAGCTCCAACATCTTATTAGACTTGTAAATGTAAATTTTAAATGGAAACATTCTTTTGAATATGAGAGCAGTTTATTGCCTTATCCTGGCACAACGTAACATAATAAACTGCTAGAATTTTAATTTTAAGGAAAATTTAAGGCTATTGTGGTTTGCCAAGGTTACCTTTTATAAAAATTTCTTAAATATTTATTTGTCAACAACTTATATAATTATTCCAAATTAATCTGAAACCAAAATTGACCCCAACACACTCAAATACTTTTGGTAAGCAAGCAAGAGACTTTTTTTTTTTTGATGCTTTAATGACCATGACAGAAAGTAAAGGAATTTGAATTAAATATGGAGAGTGGGGGAGGGTAATGAGGAGAAAGCAAGTCAACTTTTCTAATAAGAAGTACTACCCACAAATAGACATGATTTTATTCCAGGATTTCCAAAAACTATTGGAGTCAAATTAGTGGCAGCCCTCTGCTTTCAATATTTTATCTTTGATAATAATTTGGTAATGGGGAAAATTTTACAAACATTAGTGTAATTTTATCCTGTAGAATGATTAATTGTGTTAGGAACCACATTTTTCAGGAACTCTGTGGTCATTTCTTCATTATACGTTTGCAAGAGATTAAGCGAGGGTGAATAACTCAAATACCTCCTTTTATAAGCACAAGCTAGTATCAGTAGCATGTGCCTTCTTCCTAAAACAAAGACCTTCCAAAATTTAGCATTTCTCATATGTTTGTATGTGCATACACATGTATGTGATAGATATAGATATGGCCTACAGTGTTCTGGAAACTGCTAAATTGTGTGAGGCTCTCAAAGACCTATCACATACAATGCTCCATGTGTCTATAATCTAGAATGGTGGTATAATATGTGGAACAAGCTATAATGCAAGCCAGAATGTGAAAAGTACTCTGTTGGTCGTTCAGACTGGTAGACAAAGAACCAGCACAAAGAAGTACCTAAGGCTGTGGAGGACATGGAGAACACTGAATAAAAATGTGTACATTATTCTTTTCCTGTGTATAGGATAAAGAGAAATTAGACAAGTACCCAAGGTTGTCATGTCATTTTATATAATATTACAGGCAATATCTGACTGCAAAATCAACTTTTATTTATTGGAGAAACAATGAGTGTTGACAAAGATTTGAGTTTTTACTGTCCTGTCAGAAGTCAGTCATCTGACTAAATCAACTTCTTTCACCTCTTTCTCTATTTCTCTCTCTTTTTTGAAAACTGGGACAAAAATACTGTTGTATATAACATATTGTTGATACTTATGTGGCTAAATTTCTTCAAAGGAACTTACTTGAGATATATATCTAACAATAGCTATCACAGTCTTTAAGCATATGATTTTAAAATAGATTTTTATGAGGTCATTGGTTTAATAAAAGCTTTTAAGGGAAAAGCATGCACCTAGACTTCAGACCATTGCAGTTTTGCAAATGTCACTTATATTTTACTGTTATGATGCTGTAATATAGAGTGCATGCTGTGGCTGTCAATATGAACTAAACCAAAAAAACCAAAGAAACGGAAATCCACAACTCTGAAAACTAATGAATGTCCTCTCATTATTAAGAAATAAAGAAATAAATTCTATATTCCTATGAAGTCATTGTATTGAATGAGGAGGCCAAATTGAAATCAATACAATGGAATGGAAAAGGCTATATTAATTATCATTTTTTTATTTGGCAGTCTGTGTTAAGCGACACATGAAAACCACAACAGCAAATTTCATATATTTGCTTTAAGAGTTTAGCAGCAAAAACAATTTGGACACATAAAATTTATTTTCCATTTTACATATGTACATTTGAGGTCTGGATCTTTTAACTTATACCAGAACAGCCTTTGTAGTTCAGTGGGTGCTTAGGCTAGAGAAGTTTTCCAGAAAAGCAAACCTGTCCTGGTTGAAGCATACCTGGGGGCCCCAGAATGCTGCCTCCCTGGCACTCCTGTCCCCTCCACTCCTCTCTCACCCCACTGGAACTGGAGTTGTGGATGGATCTCTAGAACCCTGATGGTTTGTTGAGCGTCGTTTCAAAAATACTATCTGGAAAAATAAAATGCATTCCTTTCCCTTTTCACCTATCCAAATGATTTGACCTGGCAGAGGAATCTACTGGCACACATGAACAAAATCTTGCAGATATTTCAAAGGCATTTGCTGTATATACTAGACACCTGCAGCTGCAGGACCTTTGTTCTTATTTGGCATCGGCTCTAAAATTCAGGAATACTTAAAATTTTATGAAGTGCAGAGAAAGAAATGGGAATAACTATGTGATAGCATCTAGGTCTTTCCCTAGGTTATCATTCTCAGAAATTTTTTTACAGATGTCTTTAAACCATTTTGTGAATTTTGCCCTCAAGTAGGAGCAGATATTGTATATTTTTCATCCAACCTCTGCTTTTACTAACTCTTTAAATATGTGAGACAACGCCTTGGTTAAGGTGTGTTTGGAGGCCATTACATTTTAAATTATAGATATTCACTGGTAAAAATACGTTTTCATTATTCTACACATGGTCATAATCATGATATTCAAATGTTGCCCACCTGAATGCTACTTGTGAAGAATTTAAAGAAAGTCCATATTATGTAATGCATTGTATATGATGCTAGAATCTACTCTAGTTCCCCTGGTGTATTGTTTACTATATTCCCTCATGATGAATCAAACACTTACAGAAAGCTTGAAACAGTCAAGTCTTGGCAAAACCCAGGAAAATTACAAGTTTTCCTCGTTAATGGTGTGCAGGCCTATGTCTTCTCTGGCTTACCCCACCCCCATCTTTATTTTACAATTTCCAGGATTCATGAGATCACACATTTTCCCTGAATTAATGATGAACTACAGATTACCTCTTGAAACCAGCTTCTAAAAGGGAAGTAGAAAAATCAGAATTGTGTGTATTAAAAGGCCAAGAACTGTAGCCTTTACACATCAGAAGAGAGAGTGTGGAAAGGCCAGGGACACTCTTAACCCTGATGTTACACGTGGGTAAATTAGGAAGGCAGGGCCAGTCTACCAGTAAAGCTAATGCTTTGGCTAAAAGTAAAATTAGTAAAGAATTCAGGCACTTTGATAAATCCTTTTGTTGTATTACCTAAAGATTTGTCTCTTGTTGTTGATGCTTAGCTGCCAGAAACATTTCAATTAAGTCATTTGTATTTTCACAGGAACACCCCCCACATAGTCTACTCTGTGTGTTCCTTACAGGTTAATGCTGAGACCTAACAGGATCTACTGCAAATTCCTTTTACACTTTGCCCTGAGAATATGGAATGTGCTTTTCCTCCACTTCTCTGCCATGGGAATTAATTACCTGCAGTTTTCAGCACAGTGTGAAAGTCTTATCTGCTTTCTTTGGCAGTAAAATATTACTGCAAAGCTTTAAACTAGTTTTGAAGTTTTATTGTCTTTTTCCCCATTGGTTTTAATTATGGATGTTTAAAATATTTCATGTCAGTAGGTAATCTCATAGCTATTATGGTTAAAAACAATGAAAATAATCAGGCTGAATTAAAGTAAGAAAGTAAAACTTTATACACAAGGCTGGGCAAGCTTTTAAAGACCATTGTTTTACTGGGTGTTGTAGAATTTTAGTGATTTGTGTAAAGAAGAATCAACATTATTTACTAATAGGCAAAAAAGTGGGTTATTTTCCAAAACTGCATATCCATTACCTTTAATAGAATCCAGATGATAATACTAATATTTATGATGGATCCCAACCTCAAAACATAATATGAGAAGGGAAAGAAATAATGATTCAAACTTACAGTTCCGTGGAACAGTATGTGTTCCTGGTTTCAGGGGGAAATTAAAGTTGCAATATATGGTTGGAAAGAGAGTGAGAAAAACAAACAGCCATTTTATATTCTCACAATATTCTTTACTTCTTTAGCCTATGGTGTATTCAGTTCTGTAATGATTTTTTCTCTAAATTTAAAGCAAATAAATAAATTAAACTACAAGAAGTGATAGAGAATGCTTCTCAATAAACTAAGTGTGCTGGGCATGGTGGCTCACGCCTGTAATCCTAGCACTTTGGGAGGCCGAGGCGGGTAGATCGTTTGAGCTCAGGAGTTCAAGACCAGCCTGAGCAAGAGCGAAACCCTATCTCTACCAAAAATAGAAAGAAGTTATTTGGACAGCTAAAAATATATAGAAAAAATTAGCCGGGCATGGTGGCGCATGCCAGTAGTCCCAGCTGCTTGGGAGGCTGAGGCAGGAGGATCGCTTAAGCCCAGGAGTTTGAGGTTGCTGTGAGCTAGGCTGACACCATGGCACTCACTCTAGCCCGGGCAACAGAGTGAGACTCTGCCTCAAAAATAAATAAATAAATAAATAAATAAATAAATAAATAAATAAACTAAGTGTTCAAATACATCAATCTGTATAAAAAAGTCATTTTTAGTTTATAAAAAGGCACTAAACCTCCCAAATGTATCAATTTACTATTAGATCTGCAAGATTTTAAATATCTCTACTTATTCTTTATACGTTTTGCTTTTATATTTATGATCTACTGACTTCATACTCAACTGTGCATAAACTATCTGACTGGAAGTTTCGCATTAAATATATTCTAATTCATTCTTTTTTTTTTGTAGTCAATCTATATAATACATAATTCAAATCCAACTTGGAAAATGATATATAAATGATATATATGATATAAATGATATATATGATCATATATATAAATGATCAAATATATAAATGATCATATATATATGATATAAATGATATATGTGTGATTAAAAATAAAATATTATACTGGAACATATTATTTAATGAGTAAGATAGTAAAGGAAAATTCAACTTGAAGTGAAAATTGTAAAGATCATGATTCTTTTTTAGATTATGAGATTCTATGAAGTTCTTGTTTTCTTTGGAGGTGACTTCGGTCTTGCTTAGATAAGTACAGTGAATGTTTGCCTTATCTATAAAGAATATCAACACATGAGAATCAGTTTCCCCCACTCTGCAGATTTTAAAATAATATTTAAAAGATATTTACTTATTTGGTTTTGCTTACCCTAAAATATATATAATATGAAAATCAGTAAAGAAGAGAAATGTTTACTATATTTAGAAGTTAATAGAATCAGAACTTGTCTGAAATCTATAAGGAGTTTCTCCATTTTGTATCATAAGTTCAAAGCTTGATACTTTTTCTGTCTTTCAAAATCTATCATTAGGAATACAGACAGGATTATCTTTTGCTTATGACATTTACATATTTAATTTTGCTTTGTTTTCAACCCTTAGAAAAATATATCCAGTTAAATATTTTATTTTAAAGATATTTTATGATGCTGTAAGTAATCATATCATTATTCTTTTCATATAAAAGAAAGGGGGAAAAAGAAAAGAGAGAGAGTAAATATATCTTGAATCTTCAAAGGAATAATTGAAATAGAATTATTTCATGGTAATTCATCCTGAATTATTTGGATAATTTACAAGTATATTTATTTTCTCTTTATTGTATTTCTTAATCTGCCTTAGGTGTGGAAAATGTCTCTAGATTCTTAAACCCCTAATCTCATTCAAAATATAAACAAAGTCAGTTGTAAAGCACCCTAATTAGTTGTTCCATCATCTAATTCATATAGCATATGATTACTATGATTTGGACTAATTGGTAAACTCTAATAAGCAACATTTATTCTGTTTGTTTTACAAAGATAAATCAGTAACAAAATTATACAAAAAAATTCAACATAATAAAAATCATAAACCTTATGGAACAACCAGAAAGTACAGTTTGTTCTTGTTTTGTCCATTTTGTTTTTCCTTAATGACTTTGGTCAGAAATATATCAAAGTATATGGATATGCTTAAGAACAGATAGTGATAAATCACTATACAAACATTTAGATTACATTAGAAATATATTGGCATAAAAAGGATTATATTCAACACTAAAGTGTTCACATGGTAGTAATACTAGGTGCCGGTCAGGTGGGGAGGTGGGGAGATGAAGGGGTATGGGGTAAATCCATAACTAATGGAAACGGGGCAAACCGAATGGGAGGAAAAAAGACACACTTGTAGCCCTGGCTTGAGTGAGGCAAACGCATTTCATGTAACCAAAATGTTTGTACCCCCATTATGTCCTGAATTTAAAAAAAAAAGAACTAAAAGTAGACCCTATTCAAACCAGCAATCTCACAACTGGGTATCTACCCAAAGGATGAGAAAAAAGGAAAAAAAAAGAAGTAACACCAGATAGTACCAAACCTCATATATTCTGTGTTTTTACTATATACACATATCTATGATAAAATTTAATTTATAAATTAGGCACAGTAAAAGATTAACAACAATAATAAAATAGAACAATTATAACTTCATACTGCAATAAAAGTTTTGTGAATGTGATCATGCTTTCTCTCAAAATATCTTGAACTGTACTCACCTGTTTTCGGATTGCAGTTGACCAGAGATAATTGAAAAGAGGGATAAGGGGAGGCCCTGTACCTGTTTCTCCTAAAATAAGACAGGGTCTTATATTTGTTTTTCCTCAAGAAGACACCCTAGGGCTTCCTTTCAGGGGATGTCTTATATTCCCCTCAAAGTCTCAGCTTGCAGCACACACAGGATGGCCAGGACCTGTCAAGGGGAGCCAACCTTGTTGATGGGGCTGCCCGACCTTTCTGGTCACCTCTGGGATAGTAGCTGTGACGATGGGGCAGATGAGAAGAGCTGCTGGTCTTCTTTACCACTCTGCAATGAAATGCATGGGTTGTGCAGATAGGCTGCGTAGCCATGCCCATCACTAGGTCTTATTTTCAGGGTAGGGCTTATATTGCACAAATGCTTAGAAATCCTGCTAGGGCTTATTTTATGGGTAGGTCTTATTTTTGGGGAATAACGGTACTTATAGCGCTCAAGAAAAGAGTAAGAAACTCTTATATCTTTCTAAAATTTAAATATTTGGGGTAAAATTTCTAAGGTTATTATTTAAAGAATAGGCATAGAATATATGTGTCAAAGTGATACAGAGAAATAAAAGGAAAAATAAGTTTAAACAACTAGAAACATAACACACATATGTATACCACATATTCACATACATATAACACACATACATATATGTATGTAACACAGTATATTTATCAAAAAACTGTTATCTATATTAAAATACTGAGAAGATAAGATTTTACAGTGGTTATCACTGGATTTTGAGTTTATAGATAATAAAACTTTTTCTATATCTCCTAAGTTTTAACCAGCATGTAAACATTATAATCAGATGAATACAGATAAAAGTTACATAAAACAAATACACTTTCTTAAAGATATTACTATTCATGCTTGGTGTTTAATATGAGGACAATGTGTCAGTATATTTATGAAAAATTAACCAGAATGTCACACATTATCTTTACAGTGGTAAATATGTTTCAATTCATTTGGCAATGATACATCAGAGAAAAAATCAATTAAAAGAGATAGAACTTTAAATGAAATGAAAATACAGCCATTCTTTCATTTATTCTTTCATTCGCCCTGAGTATTTGACATATAAAAAGGAGAAAAAGACAACCTTTTCCTCCATAGTTTAGTAGGAGACATAGAGTTTTGTTATGTTCAAAGGCTTGAGGATGTGAGAAAACTAGACATAGAGGTATTATACAGCTGCCATCTATTATTAATATATAACAGGGATTGGAGATAATGACATAATGTCACCTAATCTGGGTAAGGAAACAGTATTTGTTAAAGAAATACATTAAGAAAGAATTACCAAGAGAAGGCATGTGAACTCCAATTTCTCATCATCACACAAAAGACACAGGTGATTCAATGGAAAATCAGAAGGTTTAAGTTCCAGGAGAGAGATTCCACCACCGAAAACAACCCTTGATTTCCCGTTCTTATTTGGTGAATTTTAAAATAACTTTATCTATTGGGGGAATAGTAAGATCCCAAGCAGCTCAGCCTTAGATTCTAGATTTTGACAAGCACGGTATGAAAAAGTCAGTTTCTCATTACTTGGGGAATTTGGTGGCCCATGATGAAGCATCTTGCAGTTCAAACACTAGCTGGAAAAGGACACCAATAGATTAAAGATTACTTCAGATGCAACCTCTTCTATTTGAATAAGGGAAGGAGACTTTTTCCTAGCTAGTACATTGTCTAAATAACCCAGAGTGAAATGTCAGAATTAATTTCAGAAGATCATTCTCATTGTACTACAAGGGGGTACTTTAGAAAGACATCCCTAACATTTAATTTCTTTAAAACTATAATTTTTGTCACATTTTTCATCTCAATCCTTTATATTTTCTCAAAATTATTACAATGAAAAGAGAACACGGATACTCGGGTTGGTGCAGTGTAAGAAAAGGAGGAGCAAATGAGGATGGGTTTCAGTCTGTAGAGTTTTGTTTGAAGAATTCTGAAGGAAATAATAGATGGTAATATAAATAACTTATTTATAGAGCAGTATTAGAAATGACAAAAGAGAGATATAAACAAAATAATATGTAAGCTCTAAGAAAGGAAACTTCTAACAGGCATCTAGTTCACTCTAATTCTTTAATTATACATATTAATAGTTCATATAATATATACTGTGCTAGAATTTGTTACTATAGTCCTACAGTTTTAAGTAGGATTACATTAGCAATCTCAAAATAAGAAAACTCTGTTCAGTTGTCTTATGTACAAATATAACATGGAAATATTTGTGAATTATTTTTATGAAAGTTAAATTTTTCTAATTTGTCATATTTATGTTATTAAAATATGATAAATACATTTCTGTATGTCTAACAAATGTAATTTATTTCATTAAGAATTCTCTCCCAGCATAAAATAAACAGAAAGGAAAGCAAAACCACATATTTAGGATTTATATAGAAGCTTTTATATTAGGCTCTTAAGATTTCTAAAATATTAATTTGGCCCTTTGAAAAGAAGGGTTCTATTATTGCCTCTTTTTTCACAAATTAGGAAATTAGACTGTAGACAGTTTAATATTAGGCTTTAAAGCAGACATCCTGGCTTAAAATAGTTCTGTATTTTCACAGCACTTTTCAAGTGGTTGGAAAGCTATTTCAACTTACCACATAATACCAATGGCAGGGATAGAACAAAATACACAAGAAAAGCAAATGGGTAGAAGAGTTCTGCAATCAATATTACAAGAGTTATTCATTCAAACAGCATATATTAGGTACCTATTATGTCTTTTCAGGGAGACATGCATATACAGGAATATCTCACATAAAATATCATATCAAATGTTTGGACAAAAATTTATAAAATCATAGAATTTGTAGTAGCTAATTTTCCTAGATGATTGCAGTATTTCAAGAGCAAGTGATTTCTGGAGGATAAAATCTTGGCTCTCAAAGGCTGTATCCCCTACCTCACATCTGCTGGCCATAGCAAGCCAATCTGATTGCAGCAGTATTACTAATGGATCCTACATAGGAAAACCCATCTCTCACTGCTTACCAAACAACAAAGGTGGCCTGATCTACCCACAGCAGCAGCAACAGCAAAACCCAAGTGAGCTCAACCATCCCCCACCTGACACCTGCTGGTGGTATAGAACCTGAATCTGTCCTCAGCAGTTAGTCAGTGGAGCCAGAGAGAGTGCCAGAACCCACATGGTAAACCTAAACGGGGTGACTGCCTGTTAAAATAAGAGATTTATATAGGACTAAAAATCTTCTAACATAAAATTCAAAATGCACAAGACACAACTGAAAATTTCTTGTTATACCAACATCTAAGAAAATCACAACATGGATGACAAAAGTCAATCAACTGATACCAGTCAACTAGATGAATCGGATATTGGAGCTATCTCACAAAGATTTTAAAGCAACAATCTTAAAAGTGACTCAATACGTAATTATGAATGTAATTGAGACAAGTGAAAAATGGAAAACATCAGCAAAGTAATACAGGTTTTGAAAATAAACAAAATGGAAATTAAAAACTGAAAAATGCATGACTTAGTTAAAAATTCATTGGAAGACATCAAACATAGCTGGGCAAGAAAAGTAGAATCAGTGAAGTTCAGGATGGATCAGTAGAATGTGTTCAATATAAATAAAAATGAGTAAATAGACTGAAAACAATGAACAGATTCATAGGGAGCAGTGGGAAAATAATAAAAAGGCCTAACATTTGTATTTTTGGAGTTAAAGAAAGACAGGAAAAAGAATGTATGGCTGAAAGATAGTCAAAGAAATAATGGGTAAAAATTTCCTAATTTTGGCAAAAGACGAAAACATATATTCCAGAAACTAAGTGAACCCCAAGTAGAATAAATAAAAAAAAAAATCCATACCAAAACACGTCATAATTAAACTTCTGAAAAATAAAGACAAAGATAAAATCTTGAAAGTAGCCAGGGAGAAAAAGTATATTACTAATACAGGAACATCAGTGTAAATGAAAATGGGTTTCTCACACCTAAGTGGACATAGAGGAATAACATTTATCGGGTGTCAGGCGGGTGGGAGGGGGGAGGAGGGGATGGGTATATACAAAGATAATGAGTGAGATGTGCAACGTTTGGGGGATGGTCACGCTTAAAGCTCTGCCTCGAGGGGGGAGGGGGGGCATGGGCAATATACGTAACCTTAATATTTGTACCCCCATAATACGCTGAAATGAAAAAAAGAAACATGGAGGCTAGAAGACATTGGGACAATGTTTTTCAAGTCCCAAAACTAAACAAAACAAAAAAAAAACCTGTCAATTATGAATTCTATATCCAGTTAAAGTATCCTTTAGGAACGAAGGGAAAATAAAGATGTTCTCAAATTAAGGAAAAAGTTTAAAAGTGTCACTTGCAGACCTACTCTTATTTTTTAAAACTTTTTCTTCAAAGCAGTTTTAAGTTCATAGCAAAATTGGGAAGAAAATATAGAGATTTCCCATATATCCCTACCCCCAGACATGTATAGCCTCCCCCTTTATTAAACCTCCCTAAATAGAAAGAGTGGTACATTTGTTATGATTGATGAACCTACATTGACACATCATAAGAACCAAAGTTCACATTTTACCTTAGGGATAACTCTTGTGGTTTAGTATTCTGTGGGTCTGGACAAATGTATAATGACATGTATCCATCATTACAACACCATACACAGTGTTTTCACTGTTCTAAAAATCTTCTGTGTTCTGTCTATGTATTAATACCTATCTCTCACCTCCAACCCCTGGCAATCACTGATCCTTTTACCATTTGCATAGTTTTAGCTTTTCCAGAATATCATGTGGTTGGAATCATACACTGTGTAGCATTTTCAGATTGGCTCCTTTCACTGAGCAATATGTATTTAAGTGTCTTCCATGTCTTTTCATGGCATTATATTTCTTTTTCTTTTTTAGCAATGAATAATAATCCATTGTCTGATAAACCACAGTTTGTTTATACACTCACCTACTGAAGGATATCTTGGTTGCTTCCAAGTTTTATCAATTATAAATAAAGCTGCTATAAACATCTACATGCAGGTATTTGTATGGACAAAAGTCTTCAATTCTTTTGGGTGAATATCAAGGAATATTATTACTGGATCATATGTCAAGAGTATGTTTAGCTTTGTAAAGAGTACCACACTGTCTTCCAAAATGGTCGTACTATTTTGCATTTCTGCCAGCAATGAATGAGAGTTTCCATTGCTCTGCGTCCTGGTCAGCATTTGATGTTAAGTGTTCTGGATTTTTATCATTCTAATAGGAGTGTAGTGGTATTTTATTGTTTTAATTTGTATGTCCCTGATGACATATGATGTGGAACATCTTTTCATTTGCTTATATGCCATCTATACATCTTCTTTGGTGAGGTGGTCTTTGGCTCATTTTTAAAACCAGATTTTTTTTTTATTGTCCAAATTTAAGAGTTCTTTGTGTATTTTATATAACAGTCCTTTATAGATGTCTTTTGCAAATATTTTCTCCCGGTTTGGGGCTTTTCATCTCATTCCCTTGGTCTTTCACAGAGCAGAAGTTTTTAATTTTAAAGAAGTCCAGCCTATCAATTATTCCTTTCATGGATCATGCTTTTTATTTTGTATCTAAAAAGTCATTACCAGCTGGGCTCACACCTGTAATCCTAGCACTCTGGGAGGCCGAGGCGGGAGGATCGCTTGAGTGCGGGAGGATCTCTTGAGCTCAGGAGTTTAAGACCAGCTTGAGCAAGAAAAAAACCCAGTCTCTACTAAAAATAGAAAAAAATTAGCCAGGTGTGGTGGTGCACACCTGTAGTCCCAGCTACTCAGGAGATTGAGGCAGGAGGATTGCTTGAGCCCAGGAGCTTGAGTTTGCTGTGAGATAGGCTGACTCCACAGCACTCTACCCAGGTGACAGAGCAAGACTCTGTCTCAAAAAATAAAATAATAACATAAAATAGTCATTACCATACTATAGGTTATTTAGGATTTCTCCCATGTCATCATCTAGGAGTTTTATATTTTTGCACTTTACATTGAGGTATATGATCTATTTTGAGTTATATTTTATGAAGGATACAAAGTCTGTGTCTAGATTAATTTTTTCACATGTGTATATCCAGTTGTTCCAACACCATTTGTTGAAAAAATTATCTTTGTTCCATCATATTTCCTTTGTTCTCTGTCAAAGATCAGTTGATTATATTTATGTGGGTCTATTTCTGGATTCTCTGTTCTGTTCCATTGGTGTATTTGTCTGTTCTTTTTCCAAGACCACGGCATCTTTATTAGTCTTCATCACTAGCTTTATAATAAATTTGAAGTCAGGTAATATCAGTCCACTGACAGGTCTCTCTCAATACTATGTTGGCTCTTCTGAGTTTTGCATCTCTGTAAAAACTTTGGCATCAGTTTGTCAATATCTACAAAATAACTTGCTAAAGGATTGATTGCATTGAATCTATAACATCGAGTTGGGAAGAACTGACATCTTGACAATATTGAGTCTTCCTACCCATGAATGATGGAATATCTCTCCATTTATTTTGTTCCTTGGTTTCTTCATCAGAGTTTTATAGTTTTGCTCATATATAACTTATACATATTTTGTTACATTTATACCTAAGTATTTCAGTTTTGAGGGTACTGATGTAAATGGTTTTGTGGTTTTTTGTCTCAAATTCCACATGTTCATGGCTAGTATATAGAAGAGTTAACAACTTTCGTGTATTAACCTGGCATGTGCAACCATGCTATAACTGCTTATTAGTTAGAGGAAATTTTTGTTGATAATTTTAGATTCTCTATGTAGATGAACGTGTCATCTGCACACTTTCCATTTTTGATGTTCACTAACAACTTTTAACCCGTTACCCTTCTGCCCCACATCTGGGAAAACTGTTTGGCAAATGTAAATTAAAATTATAATGAGATATCTACACACTTGTCACAAAAACTAAAATAAAAAGTAATGACACCACCACATGTTGGTGACACTGTGGAGAAACCAGATCACTCATACATAGCTGCTGTGTATGGAATGGAATGTAAAATACTGCAACTACTCCAGAAAACACTTTTCTTATAAAACTAAACATGCAGTTTCCACACAGCCCAGCAATTTTACCCTTTGCATTTCTCAAGTAATTGAAAACTTATGTTCACACACAAACCTGGGCATAAATGTTCATAGCAGCTTTATTTGTAATCGCCAAAGAGTGAAAACAACTCAGATGCCATACAGTAGATATGTGGTTAAACAAGCTGTGGTCTATCCAAAACATGGACTACTACTCAGCAAAAAAAGAAAAAAAAAATACAATTTAGAAAAAAGCCAATCCCAAAAGGCAATATCACAAAAAGTATGCTTCTAATATTTTAACATTTTAAAATTGACAAAATTATAGAAATGGAGAACAGCTTAGTGGTATGAGTGATTGAGTGATGGTGTGGATTATTAAATGGCAATACAGTGATCCTTGTGGTTATGGAACATTCCTGAATACACATGTAATAAAATTATATAGAACCAATACAAACATATCCACAAACAAGGGTACATAAGCTGATAAAGTCTCAGTAAAAGCAATGGATTATATCAATGACCATTTCCTGTTTCTATTAATAATATTTCACTATTGTTATGTAAGAATTTCTTATGGGGGGAAGTGAGTGAAGTTTTTATTGTTTCTCTCTGTACTATTTTTTATAACTGTGATTAACTCAAAATAAAATATTTTTAAAGACTCTCCAAATTCATGATGCAGAAATTACCATTAATAGCACTAGAATAATGTTTGTCTATCCATCCTTCAAATGTATATATGGGATAATTTTATAAATATAAAACATACAGTATATGTTATTTAATACATTAAATTAAACTCACTTGACTTTAATAGAAGAAATAGAAAATGAAGAGAAACTGAAATAATTGTTTAGCTTCAAATAAATAGTTCTCTACACCAAAACAGAGGAAAGAGTTAGAAGTTCTGTCCAAATCTTAGTGTGGTGACTATTGTTATGAATATCAACATTAATATTAATAAGTATTGGTTAATATTTGGCAATCTTGAAGTCTGTATGAGTGGTAATATGTTTTCTTATATCACTAATGGTTGTATGTTAAATGTTTAGTACGATGAAATGGGTGATATTGAATTTGTTGACTAATCGACTGAACAAATGAATCTGTACTCCATGACTTTTTTCTATGATCTGGGCAGTACACAAGCATTTATTGTTTTCTGTTGTAAGCTCCTTTAAGATGTAAAATTCTCAAATTATATAGGCCATATCTGTTATTTCTTTCATTAAAAAAATGAAGTAGTGTTTCTATATGCCAGTAACAAACTAGCTGAAAGAAAACTTTTAATAGAGAAACTTGAGTAGAGTGAAGGGAGAGTAAGGTAACAATAAGTTGAGAAGTGAATTTGAGTTTATATACCATTTCCTCAACCTTCAAAAATATTGGCACAGCATTTCATTCAAAGAGAAGTTTGGGAAGTTAATAACTAGGAAATCCAAATTAACCCAACTTTGCCTTTATATGGAGATTTTGATTCTACCTTGAGTATAGCGTTAAATACAGTTCCATGAATTTTTTAAAAGTATACATGTATGCAATTTTTAAAAATTATATATACATATGTATACATACAAAAATGTGAAACTATAATTTTAAACAAAAACATAATTAGATAGCTTAAATATTAAGGAAATATAGTGGCTTTCATATATTCTAATGGGAAAATTCAATTAGCATTGACATATTCAATTTTAATTTTGCTTTATTATGTGCCAGAAGATAAATTCCTAAAGAAAAGTGATAAACTTTTTGGCATATAGTTTTTGACTTGAAAAAAAATATGTAGTTCTTGCACAGTGGTTTGAAAGAATTGAGGGCTCTCTTAGATGGCTAAATGGAGTTCTGATGACTCAATTTTCTCTAAAATAGGGATAATCAACCTTAAGAGGTATTGGAGGAGGAATTACCACTCCTTTCAACTGAGAGATTCCAAACTTAAAAATTTCACTGAGTGAGAAACTTATTTTTAGTTATAAAAGGCAGGAGAATAAAGGAATGCTGAAATAATAATTTTTTTCAAGAGATTTAAGGTTTGAAATCACTGAGTAATCTAACTTTCTTCTCATGAAATAAATGATGAAAAGACAGTAAGCCATACATACTGCCCTTAATTTTCAGCAATTTCATTGAGATCTATAATTTTTTTTACAAAAGGTACTCACCTTATTCTAAGATTGTGTCAGTAAGGCAAAAACTTTGATTTCCCTGCTGGAAAATTCTCAATGAGATTATAGTTAACATGGATGCCCAGAGTGTGAATTTCCTCCCAAGTTTTTAGGGAATTATGAGTCAGTCTCTATGTCTATCGATTTCTACAATGTTTCCATTGTTGGTTGCAGTGTTCTTATCCTTAATTTGTCACAGCAGGGTTCAGTCATATTCATTTATTTATCCTTTTATATATCACATATATATTGAGAGCCCACTATAGACCAGATACTCTTCCAGATTAATGGAATATGTAAGTGAGAAAAACAGATAATAAAGCCCTGCACTCATGGAGCTAATGACCTAGGCAAGAAGGCAGACACTAAGTTAAATAAGTATACTATGTAGTATGATAGAAGGTTATACATGCTTTGGAGAAAAATAAATAAAGAAAAGGGATGGGGATGTGATGAGGAGAATTTTTTTTTTTTTTTTTGGCATTTTGAATAGATGTTGATGGAAGACCTCACTTAGGAGGTGTCATTTGAAAAATAGCACTGCACTGTGCTGAAGATAGGCCTTCATACAGTTCTACAAATCCATGATGTCTTCTTCTCCCTCATACCCTATACTTACATAAGCCCCTACTTAATTTACCCTTAAATATTTTTAAATTTTTCTTCTCTCTACTCCTATTGTCACTTCCCAAATCCATTGCCATCATCTTAATTACCACAATGGCTTCCATGTGGTTTCCCTATATTGATGGTCAAACTTGCCAAACCCATTCACTAAAGAATAGCCAAAATAAGTTTCTCAAAACTCAAATCTAATCATCAGTTCCTTGCATATAATATCAGTGAGCATATCAAAGGCTTCACATTGCTTCCAGGATAAAGGCCAACATTTCTTTAACATGGATATCTTAGTTCATTTCATGTCACTATCATAGAATACCTGAGGCTGGAGAATTTATAAAGAGAAGAGGTTTATTTGGATTATAATAGGCTGGAAAGTTTAAGATTGGGTCCCTGCAACTGGGGAGGGCCTAATGCTACTTTGAGTCATGGCAGAAAGTTGAAGTGGGTGTGTGCAGAGATCACATGGCAAAAGACGAAGCAAGAAAGAGAAGCTGAGGAAGCCAGACTCACTTTTAACAACCCGCTCTCACAGGAACAAATTCATTTCTGTGAGAGGGAGAAATCACTCACCCTTGAGGAGAGGCATTAATCTATTCATGAGGGATCCACCTCCATCACCCAAACACTTCTCACTAAACCCCACCTCCAAACACTGCCAGAGCGGGGATCAAATTTCAACATGAGTTTTTAGTGACAATATCCAAGTTTGTCCAACAGACAATATCCAAGTTTGAGCAATGGCCTATAAGACCCAGCATTACCTAGATACTACCTACCTCTTTAGCATGATCTTATACCACTCTTCCTTGCTCTCTGTTTCTAGGAACAGTGGGTGTCTTTGATTTGTCCAACAAGCTATGTCTCAACACACAACATAAACTTTGCATATGTTGCCTTTTTGCCTATACTGTATTCTCCTATTGCTCACATAATTACTACTCATATTTCAGGTTTTAGCCCAAGTATTTCAATTCCTCAGAGATGTCATTTTTAAATATCCCTTACTCCAATCAAATGTGCTCTAGGTAATTTCTTTGTTATATACAAACACCAGACCAGGATCTCTTTCTCAGCTAATTTACTTAATGACCAAATGTTTCTTGTTGAACAGAAACATAAAAGAGAAGGGTTAATCATAAACAAAGTTTTAAATTATTTCTAGTACACATTTTTTTTTAAATTTGATGCTTTTGTCATTTACTCTACAACTAGTAAATAAAATATCTTCCATAACTTTCACATATTTGCAATTGATCTATTTATCAGGCAGAAGAATATTAAACTGAATGCACACCATATACCAGACAAAACTCTAAATATTAAGCTGTGAGAAATTTCAATGGCATTCATAGCTTCTAGATACAAGGGTTGGCATTTATTGAGTATATGTACAGAAAAGAAAACTAAAAAAATAAATAGACATCAAAATGGCTTTGGAAGTGTACACAGCAAGAGCTGAAACCAATCTACTATTTTAAGTAATGCTGGAACTTGACATATTTTTCTGTTCATAGGTTAAACAATAAATCTAAGTGAATAACTTAGTTTTGTCCATCAAAAAAAAAAACTTAAATAGGAAAACAGTCATGAAAATAAGAACCTATTCCTGAAAGGTTAGATGGTGAACCAACTATATAGTTTATTTTCAAGATTATGAGCTTTCTTATCAAAAACTCACTGCAAGATCCTTGCCTTATTATAACTCCCCCTGCCTTAATCCACAGCTGTTGTGGATTGTAGATTGATTTCTCATCTAACAAGACTTACCTTAAAAATTTCCCAGACACAGTCCTACAACTGTTATGCCCATAAATACCCTTCCCTAATTTCCCATTTTGAGACATTATGAATATTCCATCATGGTATTCTCCCTTATGTCAGCAAGTCTAATAAACTTAGCTTTGATTTAGCAAGTTTTTTGTTGTTATTGTTTGGTTTTGTTTTCCCAGGGGAGTCAGCAGTTAACAATAATAGTATTGGAAAATATATTTAAATACAGATGGCAAGTGAAGTGGTTAGCAAAACAGGGTTGACGTTACTGCAGAAATTGCCTGGGAATTGATAAAAAGGTTAATGATTTAGATTCTATATTCTAATTTGGTAGGAAGATGAAAAGAGGAGGATATGGCACGGAGAGTGAGCTTGTTTTGGGTATTATGCTGGGTTTTAATGTGCACAAAGATACTCAGGGAAAAACAGAAGCTCTAAATCTGTGCATTGGGCAGGGGCACTGTTGAACACCTATACTATATATCTGGATCACTCAATATCCCATGATTTCCTAAGAAGAGGATTGGTGTGAAGAGACTAATATCATGAATGCCATAAGTAAATAAATATTTGGCATGCAAATCAAATGACTCTCTCAGTATTCTCATGGACCTTTGAAAATTGCGTACAATAGAGAAGAATTAAGCCAAATTGAATGTGTTCTCTAGTAAAAGATTTATACCCTACGAAGTAATCAATAGAAGATTCTATGGCAAAAATCAACTTCCTTTGGAAAGCAGCCTATATGAGAAGCAAAACTTATGTAAAATTTAGCAGTTTATACATAGATGTATAAAAAGGACCATGGTTTAATTTAAATTACTAGACAATAGCTGGAAGGAAATGGTTGAGAAGAGTTTATTGTTATATTTAAATGAAAAACAGAAAATAACTCATTGACTTAATAGCTACAAAGAAAATAAAATACCAAGAAATATATTTAACCAAGGTGGTGGAAGATCTCTGTAAGGAGAACTATGAAACTCTGAGGAAAGAAATTGCAGAGGATACAAAACAAATGGAAAAACATATCATGCTCATGGATAGGTCAAATCAACATTGTTAAAATGTCCTTACTACCCAAAGTGATTTACAAATTCAATGAAAGACATCTACTTTAATAATGTAAATAGAAGTAGTCACATTACATTTGTAAAACTTTCATCTTCCACTGACAGCTTCCAACTCATTTTTCTGCCCCCAATTCTTAATGCTATAAGTTTTTGATGTTGCTTAAAGCACAGGTTAGAAAAGGAGAAGATATATTTGATCTCTTGCTGGATTTGTCTGTCCATGAAGAAAATAATTATACTGACTAAAATGGTGACATCCTCTCAACCTTAAAAAAAAATTAGGAAAGCTAAGGAAGTTAATTAAATAGCCTCCAGAGTTATTCATTTTGTTTTGTTTTATTATACATATAGAGCATAGTTAGGGAAAGCTTCTGATGATAGAAATAGTCTGAATAAAAGAATAGCTTAATAAATGCTAGAATTTAGTAAAGAGATGATACCTATGCCTCATTTTAATATAATTATATCTTGATTAAAATTAATTATAAATAATATATAATAATCAGGTTCACCAATATATTTTACTTGAATTTATTTGTGGACAGAGGCAATGCTAATTCCCTTGTGAGATGCAAATTTAACTTTATCTGATTAAAGAACTAAACTACATTCCCTCCCTCTGTTGGTAGATATAGGAACCACAATATTCGTGGCTAAGGAGAATGTAATCAAAGAAAAGTAAGTGTTTTTTAAAAAGTAAAAGTGGCACAAATATAGAGACTATTCAGTACATGTTTTGGAAGAAGAACATTATAAGAAATGATAGTTGTAAATATATATATAAATAACTACATTGTTAATTTTCATTCAGCACATTGAATGCATAATTCTGACATGGCATCGCCATTTTATCATCAATGGATTGTGCACATTTAATTTCTTAAATACTATCACATTCCAGGAAGAATGCCTAGCAGGCTGCACAATTTCTCCTCTGATGCATTTAAGATTTAAGACGTTTTTTAAAATTTAAGACTGCCACTTTTTAGAACAAGGTTGAATTTTTATGTATTTTCAGGATGTAAGTATAGTAACAGTGATTAGTTAACAAATAAATGTACCTATAAAGATACCAGTAATAAAAATTATATATTGTTGGTGTTATTTTCTATTATTGTAATATATTACTTTTAAAATTCACTCCTTTATTCTTTATCACTTATGCTCTTTTTAATAATTATCAATAGTATTTTGAGTATCCCAATATGTTTAAAAATTATAATATTATGAAAGAAAAAATTTCTGCTTGCAGCCATATTTTCACCAAAGATATAAGCCTAAATACAGTGTTTCACCCCAACTGGTTAATCAGCTGAAGCTCACCAGGGAACATGAGCTTGAAATTGCTCAGTGTGCTAGACCCTTACTAGATCTAACTGAGGACACTTTTCTAGCCATTGAACAATAAGACTTTTAATCAACTGTATATTGGCTGATGGACATATTTCATGTTACCCAGAAGATTAGTTTGCAATGCTGAATTAGCTTAACTATCATAAAACTTCCTCTATTTCTAGCACTTAAAAGCCCTCGGCTAGTCATTGTGAAAGAATTTCTTCACTGGCCAGTGTTTCCTTGACTGTCAAATTAGCAGACTCAGGATGGATTGATCATTTACTTATTTATTTATTTATGCGTGTTCTACTGATCTTCATATATTTTTAAATAATGTATTGCAACAATTTTTCATATTTAAACAGTAAATGATAAACTGTTAAATTTTCATTTAAGTCATAATGATTTGTTTAGCCTTTTTACCTCTTTGGCACTAAACTACACATCATTTTTCATATGCCCTAATGTAATCATCTGTTTTAGATTATGGAGAAAATGATTGAAGTCTGCCTGGATTTGGAAAACTTTCAAATATTTGAATTTTTGTGTAATCTTACGTATTATTCTTTTGCATTTTTTAAAAGAGGTCCTCCAAAACATTTTAGATTCAGTAAGTAATAAAACTGAGATTGAAAATAGACATATAATTTCACTATTCACACAAATTACAGGTCAGAGTAAATGGAAAGAAGCAAGTGGATTATCAGTGGAGTACTTAGTTATAATTTGAAGCATGCAAATGATGAGTAGTCTTTTTATTAAATGCATACCTGGGCAAATTTAAATAGGATTGTTTTCATAATAAATAAAAATGTGTGATACTGGAAAATAAGTTTTCTACAATGGAGATATGAGAAACATACATGATAAAGCAACAAGTCAAAATTATACTGAACAATCATATTTGCATCTAAATGATATTTGGTAAATAAAATGTTTTAAACTTTCTCAAGATCAGTTAACTTTATGTAATAGGAGGGTGAATAAAATGTCTCCAACACTGAGCCATTATGAAGATGACATTAGGTAAAATGTATGTGCAGGAAAAGGCACAGTATCTAGCATATGTTAAGTCTTCACTTATGTTTGTGTTTCTCTAGTTGTGTTCTTTTATTCTTTCACAAAATAGAGTGGGATTTTTGGCAGAGAGTAGTGCCCTCTTTTTAAATTACTATTTATATGCTTCTCTCTGTGTCTATGAAGATTATAGGTTCTATCCTTAAAAAGCTGCAAAAGCGAAGGTACGGTCGATCTGAAAACAGAGAGAGAAAGCCTTAGGAAGAAGAGAAGAAAGAAAATATCCTAAGTAGTTCTCATCTGAGACAGAAGCAGGCCGGCATCTGTTGACCAGATTCTGAGCCTCTGGATGGGTTCTGTTTATTGGGGCTGATCCCAGAGATATCAGCCAAAGTGACTGACTATGAGAACATAGGGAAGGTAGTGAGGGCTGGGGAGGAGGGTGGGGGCAGGCATCTTTTGGGGGGAGATCTCTGTTCTTTGAATTCCAGGTCAATGAGAATTTCTGGAAAATAGATTCCATCTGCTTACATGACTGCAAGAAGAGGGGAAGGCTGTCATTGTGTGCAGATTGGTGAATCAGACCTAAACAAAACCCCGGTTAAGGAAGTAAGCTTTGTTTGGAGAGAAATTTCAGCTCCAGAATAAATGCCAACAAGTGGGATAAGCTTCCAGCAGGAAGTAAGGGACAGCAAAAGGGGGAACCTGACAGAAATGAGTTCCAGCTGGAATATTGCAAAGTGGCATATGCGTCAGGTCCTGTAGCACAGCTGGTTTATTTTTCTAGTTATCTGCAGGCAGCTGGGCATGCTGGATGCAACTATTCATGGTACCAGACTTCTTGAAAGTTCAGTTAAGGTCCCAGACAAGCCTAATCAATTCATTTCCATGCACAATCTCCTCAAACATTTTCAAGTTAGTTAATTTTATGTTTAGTTGGAATGATTACTAAATTATTGTTTCATATTGTGTCTATCTAATAAGCATCTTTTTCATGAATTGCAAAATAATTGTATCAGTAGATCATGGAATTGTTCTAAGGTCTGAATATATGTGTCCTCCTAAAATTTGTATGTTGAAATCCTAACTCCCAAGGTGACAGCATTAGAAGGTGGGATATTTGAGACATTATTAGGTCATAAAAGTGGAGCCCTCATTAATGGGATTAGTGCCTTTATAAAAGAGATTGTGGAGAGCTGCCCCGCCCCTTTCACTATGTGAGGACAACAGCAAGAACAGTGCTGTTTCCATGAATCAGGAGACAGTCCTCATTAGACACAGAATCTGCAGGTGACTTGATCTTGGATTTATCAGCCTCTAGAACGGTACAAAATAAATTTCTGTTGCTTATAAGCTACCCAGCCCATGGTGTTTTGTAATAGGAACCTGAACAGACTAGAAAGGTTTTAATTGCAGTTTCTTTAAATTACAGCTTAAGGCTGGGTGTGGTGGCTCACACCTGTAATCCTAGCACTCTGGGAGGTGGAGGTGGGAGGATCTCTTGAGCTCAGCCTGACCAAGAGTGAGACTACTAAAAATAGAAAAATTAGCCTGGTGTGGTGGCACATGCCTGTAGTCCTAGCTACTCAGGAGGCTGAGGTAGGAGGATCGCTTGAGCCCCAGAGTTTGAGGTTGCTGTGAGCTAGGCTGATGCCATGGCACTCTAGCTCAGACAACAGAGTGAGATTCTGTCTCAAAAAAAAAAAAAATGAAGATGAATAAATAAACAAATAAATAAATTATAGCTTAACTTATTTTGAAGGCACATATGTAAAATTTGCAGTAGCTAAACACCAAACACTTAAAAACAAAACATGACCGGTCTTGTCACAGACCAGCTCTAATAACCTAACAAAAGGCAATTCCTTAAATGCAAGCTTTATGTTCACTATAAAAATATGCTACTTACCTCCCTTCATCAAATCATAGAAAAAAAGATACATTATTCATCAATTCCACTCAAGTGAGCACATGAGAGATAAAGATTTCCACATTGAGACTGAGAAGGACAGAGTTTGACACAATGATTTAACGTCTATTATGTGATTGAATATAGCAAAATTAGCTAACAGCTCTGGACTCTAATATTTTATCTGAAAATTATTATCTCTTATCTACATGCTACATAAAATTTTATGATCTCCATTTTAGGGTAATTTGTTCAAACTGGCTAAATCATTAATTATGACTAAATATGACAGTCTCTATATTAAATTTATAGTCTGAATGATGATTAGTTTCAGTGGTAGAGAGATAAAAACAAATAGCAGATTATCTCATTTCCTAAATAGTCATAGTTTGCCAATGTGCTAGACTAATTATTGTTTAGTACTTAAAATATCAAAATTGTTCCATTTGTCATTAACTATAATGAAGATAGGCATCCTTACTTTATTTTCAAAATTAATATTAAGACCAGAAATGCATAGTGGAGTGAATTACAACACTGTGCCATCTGAAAAAGTTCCATTTTTATCTGTGGTGATTTATACAAACATATGCATGTGGAATATGTGCATATACTGGTATAAACTCATCTTCAGACATGGGCTACAGCAGGATGGACTAGCAGGGCCCAAATCTGGAAACCAGATTTGCCATGCAGTGAAACAGATGGGGCTAACAGTAGGATACAGATCCCAACTAGCATTTTTTTGTGTGTAGACCAAGGGACTATGGTCATATTCAGGAAGAAACCTAAGCCAGAGCCCCAGGTCTCAGATAAAATCAGATATGAAAAAAACAAAAAAGCCAATGATATACACACAAAGTTTTCAATTTAAATCCAAACTGAAATTTTGAGTGCTGAATTATTGGGCAGGAAACAAGATCAGAAGAAATAAACAGAGAGTAATAATGATCACAGAGGGGGAAGCAGTACCTCCCAGTCCATTGCTGATCTGCTGTGAACACTTTGTATTGTCAGTTATATCCTATTTCCCAGAGTGAAACAGGGCTTTTGGTACTAAAACCAATGATTACAGTTTAAATTCAAAGTGTTATACTGAAGGAGAAAGCCTTGAATATCTTCATAATGTGTGTACACATATCTGCATTTATGTGAACACCTTCAACTCATTCTGTGACGGTATAAAATGATAGATCATGGAAATTACAAAATTGCTAAGAGCCATTGGATGTTTATTCCACCACATTCTAAGGACTTTCTTTATATATAGTACCTGTTGAGATCCCCACAATGATGATATATTGATAGTTTGGAAATGCTACTTTCACTGTCTATAAGAAGAAACATAAGTTTGAGAAAAATAAGCAAGTTGCCCAAGTTCATGTAATTCAAGAATTGTAGAATAAAGGTTCTGATTCAAGTTCAACTGATTCCAGAGTCCTTTGTTCCTATCTCAACACTAATTTCTAGATTAGGCATGATTAACATTATTTTACCCAAATGTTTGTAAATATTTTGTTAAATCTTTTAATAAAGCTAGTAATAAACCATGGATTTAGGTGATATGAGTTTTGCTTTACTTTGCTAATATTCTGATGTTAAATAAAAATTATGGCAGGCCTTTGTTTTGAACTGAGCTCCTGCACCAGGCCCCAACAGACTAGACCAAAACAAAACAGAGCCACTCATGCTAAATGCCACACAACCAAATTGAAGCTTTAAGAAAGTAGATAGATCTCAAAACAAACCAGCTTTTCCTGCAAACAGGAGATTCCAGTCTACCTGAGTCAGCATAATTAAGACATCCCTTCTGCTTTATACCTTTACAAAAAAGCAATCTGAAGTAACCTGATGTTAACCAACTGTTGTTTTTTTTTTTCTATTCTGTTTTCATGTTGCCACCTTACATAATCCTCTGCTCTGCCATTGTGGAGTGGGAGCTCTCATTCTGTTTTGCAGAATGGAAGCTGCCCTGATTCATCCATCAGTCATGAAGAAAAAGGAAATTAGATCTTTAACTAAATTTGTTGTAATTTTTTCTTTTGACACTGATTAAGGTGTAATAGTCACCAAAAAAGGAGAAAAATAAAGAAATTGATAAAATAGAACAGTGTGTAAGTAATGCCTAGAAAGTGGGTTAAAACACGCTAAAGCAAGGTAGGTGCAAATAGCAGGAGAAATTTCCTCTTTTGCCAAATTTCCTCTTTTGCTCATTCCTGCTTTCCAGTCAGAAACTCTGACTTATTTCTTCTCATGAAATTAAATTTGGCATTTATATAGTTAAATTTTGAAAGGAAACAAAATTCTACATGAGAGATGAGACCTTATGACTTAGATTCAGTTCTACCTCGCCTGGCTAAAATTGAGTTGCTTTGTGAATAGAACAGCTTTTTTTTCTTTCTTTCTAATTTTAGGGGAAATGTATGATATATGTAGGTCTAGAAGCCAAGCAAAACTATAATTTATGACATTTTTCTTAAAATTATATAACTTATCTGCAATTTTCTATCACTCATACAACCTGACAACCAGTTTTACTGAAAATAAATGTTTTCAATTCATAAAATGTAACTTCAGATTTCAGAGACAAATTATAATGAAAGTAGGAAAATCAGACACAAGAGTTTATAATTTTTTTTTCCTTCATTTACCCTCAATTCTGGCAAATACTGGAGATATATACAAAGGCCATTGGTAAGAAATTTAGGTTTACTTTTGAACTGCACATATGGCAATTTCACACTTTGAATTGCATAATCTGCATATTTTGAAGCCACAGAAAGTTTTCAAATATACTATGGACTGAGCTAGAAGGAGTTACAAAAAATAATAGCTGATTTGACCTCTCTCGTCCTTCCTTTAATTAATTTAGTTAATTGTGCCAAGTAAGAATGTCTTTAGTTGGCTGAGTATCCAAGGTCACCGTTACGACTAATGATCATTGTCTTGGTGAGGATACTATTGTTCTGAAAGGAATGTTAGTGTTCCTGAGCAAATAAGGAAACATATTATTAAGCTTTTAATTAAAGTTAGTTCTCATATACATTCCAGAGATGCACAATAAACACCAATATTTTGCTTACACCAAATTCACTAAATTAATTGAACACAAGAATCATAGCAGCTGATTCCTCAATGCCTAACAGAGATAAGTACGCAAATGCTTTTGACAATAAATTATAGTTTCTGTCTATATTCTTCTCCTTTTAATGAAAACTTGAAGCAAGATTACATGCATGCATATAAAATCATGCCACTTGATAATAAAGTAATCAGATAATTTGTTGCAGTAACACAAAAATTATCCATCGGAAAATGACAGCTTTCCTTGTTTTACAAGGCATTTAAAAATAGGGGAACATTGCTTTGGTTATTGATGTTTCTGTGAGAGATTTTCCTTGAAAATTTTTATTTTCTTTCTCTCTTTCCTTTCTTTTGTTTTAAGTCACCTATTCTTTCTCATGCATTTACAGAGAGCCTGCTGTTTGCAAATATTGTGCTAATTCTGAGAATAAAATGGGAATATGCTCATAAGATTAAGGGCAACATCTGAAATAAGAATCAGGATTGGCAGCAGCTCCAAAGGTTTAGGCAGTACACCAGAGACCCAACTGAATCATTCTTTTGAGATTAGGGTTAGAGGACAATATAATAATTTTCTAAATTTAATCACATAACAAATCGCTAAAGAGTCTTAAGGATCTATACTCAAGGTTATATTAGAATTAATTAAATTCAAAATGATATTTTCCTTCTCTGGATGATATGTTGTTGTGAAAAAATGTTATATGAAGATATGAGAAGGAATAATAGATATAGATATAGATGTATAAATCTTGCTAATTCCCCTTATCTATTTGCTGGATTTAAAATGTATCTTGAAAGAGTTGGAAGTGAGTATTAAGACTAAACTAAATTGAAGGTGAATAAAAATAGAACTATGAGACTCTAGTACAACTTTCATTAACCTTTATGGCCTTGATCTTTTTGTTTTAAGATGATCTTGGGATAAGGAATTGAGTATCAGCACATCACCATCAATTGTCCTTCCTACTTAAAAGCATAGTAAATGGTATAAAAGACCACTTTAGAATGAATGACTCCATAGATAACAAGAATAGCTCCTGGAGAAGAGATAGATAGAGATAGAGATAGAGATGATGAATTAGATTTGTAATCAATAACAATGACTATATTGAGTAGTCTCAAAATCATCCTAATAGGATTTTTAAAAAAAAAATAATAGATAATAAAGTGGATGAGGGAAATAAACAAGGAGCTAATAAAAAGTATGTCAGAGAGATGGAGAAACAGTCAACTTGAACTTGAAAGGGCTTCTCTAAAGCAGAGAAGAAGGATAAAAAATAAAAAAGAAAATACTCCACATGTAGATATGTTGCTGTAGAAATTTAGGAAGTTTAGCACATCAAAGATAAATGTAATGTTCTAAAAGTTTCCAGAATAAAAGCAAATAAGTCAAATTCTATGTCTACAAAGGAAAGAAAAATCAGTGCTCCAGTAATAAGCATGATTTCTAAAAGACAAGAAAAAAAAAAAGGTCTCAGTGAAATTGACTTTAAATTCCTGCTCTACAAAATAATCAGATTAGCATTCAAATAGAATTCAAATAAATAAAGGCTGAAAAACTGTTTTCAAATACTAAAAGGAGTGTTATGTGTAAGGAAATATTCTCAGTTGCCTTAAATGGAAAAATAATAGAAAAGAAAAAAATTCACAACAGATTATGGGAAGGTTTTAATTACTGTCAAAAAGAGAAATTTCTACTACCAGAACTGCTCCACAAAAAAAAAATTCCCATATTTTGCATGATACCATGACCACCACCGTTGAAAATACTAATATTTAAGCAGAGGCTGGGTGATAATAATAACATTAAGTCTAGATGGTAGATATACTAAGAGCGATTCTATATTAGTAAATAGTATATGGAAGGCATTGCATTAAATATTTTAAATAAATTATCTTTGATTTATTCATGTTTTCAATATCTTGTCCTTGACATACATTTGTGTAATAAATCAGTTAATAAATAAATAATAATGAAAAAGATAACATTTAACATGAATGAGGATCAGTGGTTCCATTAATTTAGAAACTAGAAAGGCTGTAGGTAAACTAGTCAGTCAAAACTATCAGAAATGAAATTAATTGTCTTCTTTCTGACATTTGTATTCAGAAATATCAATAATATTAAAATACAAGATTTAAAAAACTACTTAGTTAAAATTAACTGGGATGAAATAACTTCAAATAAGTTGTTGTTTTGGTTTTTGCTAAACATTGGACTTAAACAAGACTATAAAGCAAATTGGCCTAAAAGACATTAAGGAACATTCTACCCCAAAACTACTGAATATACATTCTTCTCATCAACACATGGAATATTCTCTAAGATTGATCATATCTTAGGCCACAATATGTGTCTCAACAAATTCAAAAAATAGAAATTATGCCATGTATCTTCTCAGACCACAGTGGTATAAAATTAGAAATCAACTCCAACAGAAACACTCAATTCTATACAAAGTAATGGAAATTAAACAACCTACTACTTACCGTGTTTCCCCGAAAATAAGACAGGGTCTTATATTTATTTTTCCTCAAGAAGACACCCTAGGGCTTATTTTCAGGGGCTGTGTTATTTTTTCTAAGTACGGCACAACAATCTTCATTTATTCAAATATAGTTAAGTCGTCTTTTTCTGGAACATCATTATAACTCTCCAAACCCCGAATTCCATCCTGAACTTCTTGTGACTCCATTTCCTTTAGAACCATTGGCCCCAATCTCTCATGTCAAGCAATAGAGCTCTCACGGGGCAGATGAGAAGGGCTGCTGGTCTTCTTTACCGCTCCGCAACGAAATGCATGGGTTGTGCAGACATGCTGCGTAGCCACGCCCATCACTAGGTCTTATTTTTGGGGTAGGGCTTACATTGCGCAAATGCTTACAAACCCTGCTAGGGCTTATTTTATGGGTAGGTCTTATTTTCGGGGAAACTCAGTAAGTCAAGGGGGAATCAAAATGGAAATCAAAAACTTCCTCAAATTAAATGACAAAGGGGGCACATGTTTTTGCTTAAAATTAAAGAATGACACTAATGCTATGGTTAACATCCTAAAATATAATTTCACATTACATACTTATTTCATCTACACAAAGCAAGCAGAAGAAACTAAAATCAAGATTCTCTGCTTTTTGAAAAATATAAAACAAACAATATTACATATACAATATAACCCATACTTCTAGTAAAAATATTAATATGGAAACTTGAGTAAATATTATAGAAAATGAAAATGTAAGAGGCAGCTACATTAAACAAAAATAGTAATTACATTTTTTTAAATTTCAGGATATTAATAAGGCACAAACATCTTGGTTACATTTTATGTCTTTGCCTCACCCAAGCGAGTATTAGAGGCATGCCCTTCCCCTCTACAATGCTCATAGCATCCATTAGTTGTGAGTTTACCCCACCACCCAACCCCCTAATGCCTGGAGAATATTACTAACATGTGAGCACCATAATGTTGATTAGTGCCAATTTGATGGAGAGTACATGTGGAGCCAATTCTTCTGATTTTGTGACACCTCACTTTGGATAATGGGCTCAAGCTCAATCCAGGAAAATATAAGAGGTGCTAGGTCACTGTCGTTTCTTATAATTGAGTAATATTCCATTGTATACATACACCAAATTTTAATAATCCACTCATGAATCCACAGGCACTTGGGTTGTTTCCACATCCTTGCCAAAGTGAATGGTGCTGCCATAAACATTTGGGTGCAGATGTCTTTATTATAGAATGTCTTTTGCT
>VBSM01000483.1:23996161-24033155 GCA_008086735.1 Cheirogaleus medius
TATCAGCCCTTTATTGGATGTGTAGAGAGCAAATATTTTCTCCCATTCTGTAAGCTGTCTATTCTCTCTATGGTTTCCTTGGCTGTGCAAAAGCTTTTTGATTTGATCAGATCCCATTTATTTATTTTTGTTGCTGCAGTGATTGCTTTGAGGGTCTTTGAAAATTCTTTGCCTAGGCCAATGTCTGAAAGGGTCTTCCCAACATCTTCAAGAATTCTTAAGGTTTCATACCTTAGGTTTAAGTCTGTTATCCATCTTGAATTGATTTTTGTGAGAGGTGCGAGGTAGGGATCCAGTTTCATTCTTCTGCATGTAGCTATCCAGTTTTCCCTGCACCATTTATTGAAAAGAGATTGTTTTCCCCAGTTTATATTTTTATCTGCTTTGTCAAAGATTAGGTTACCATATGTGGATGGTTTCATCTCTGGTTTCTCAGTCCTGTTCCAAAGATCTATGTCTCTGTTCTTGTGCCAGTTTTATGCTGTTTTAATTACTATAGCCTTGTAGTACAGCTTGAAGTTGGGTAGACTGATACCTCCCAGTTTGTTCTTTTTACTTAAGATTGCTTTGTCTTTACGAGGTCTTCTCTGGTTCCATACAAAGCGTAGAATTATTTTTTCTAGACCTGTAAAGAATGATGATGATACTTTGATAGGAATTGCATTAATTCTGTAAATCACTTTAGGTAGTATGGACATTTTAACGATATTGACTCTACCAATCCATGAGCAAGGTAGATTTTTTCATCTTTTTGTGTCTTCTACAATTTATTTTCTTAGTGTTTCATAGTTCTCCCTGTATATGTCTCTCACATCTTTTGTTAAATATATTCTTAGATATTTGATTTTCTTTGAGGCTATTGTAAAAGGTTTTTGATTTCCTGTTTTTTTTTTTTTTTTAGCCTTTTCTGTTGGATTGTTTGTTTTATGCTTCTCTTATATTAGAGCATGATAATGGTGACTTTAACTTCAGCTGCTATGATTTCCCAGTTCTAAGAACAATTCTTATTTTCTTCTCTTTCATGTCCATTATATAAGAAAAGTTTAGTTTTATTCTCTTTAAGTAAATCTCAGCTGATGTTTAAAACATACAAATAAATTTAACTGCTAATATGTGTATTTACCACAAAAAAAATGTCAGAGTATGAGGAAAACATATTTCCTAAAGAATACTCACTTATAATCACATTTGTGTACATGCATTTGTAAGTTCTATACTTTTAGACCGTTAACTAAAATAAAATAAAATGGGTTGGGTGCGGTGGCTCAATCCTGTAATCCTAGCACTCTGGGAGGCATGGCGCATGCCTGTAGTCCCAGCTACTTGGGAGGCTAAAGCAGGAGGATTGCTTGAGCCTGAAGTTTGAGGTTGCTGTGAGCTAGGCTGACACCACGGGCAACAAAGTGAGGTTCTGTCTCAAAATAAAATAAAATAAAATGAAAACTATGAATACATACACAGATTGATATTCTTTTATTAAAAGAAGGTAGAGATACTGTACAAATTGTGAAATGGACAAATTCCATCTTTGATATTATTTTAAAAACCCTTTATCTCTTACTTCTCTACTTTATTATTTTTTACTCAAGTTCTAAATGCTCTCCCTACCTGTTTATCAAACTACTCATTACTAGTACACACTGTCCTCAGCTAGCTTTTCCAAAGGAGAGACATTTAACATAGTTAACTTACATTTGTGGATAAATATCTCAACATTCAAGGATTTTTTTATAGGACAAAATTTATGGTAAAGGAAAATACTAAAACTTAAACATTAAAATTTTGGTAAGCAAGAGATAGATAAGGGCCTCTGAAAGGAGGGAATTCCTCAAAATCTATCACATTATGTTGTCAGTAAATGATGCTTTAACAATTAAGACTTCACAGTGAAACTTCTGATTCTAACATTCTCTCTCCTTCAAAAAAATATTGAAATTATATTCACCAATTTCCAAAACTTGCCATGCCTTTTAAATGACATTTTAATGAGATGTGAGAATTAATCTTTCTATATCTAGCCACATAATAACAAACCGTGCAATGTTGATAACCTTTTCCAATGAAGTTGGTTGATAAATAGACAAGATTAATAATGTGGTCAAATCAATCTATATTGATGATGATGACAGATGCAGTGATTGGAACAACAAGCTATAGAAACATCTAGTCTTTCTATCTCAAAGATCCTACTTTATAACTTGTCATTCTCAAGAGGTAAATAATGTATGCTGTTTCTTCTATATTTTTATTACAGACAGAAGTCCAAGCAGGAAATTAAATTTAGATTCTTTAAGTGATGAATTGTGTAAACATTTATTACATTTTCATCTGAGTAAGACAGCTAAGCTGACCTATTTTTACAAGGATCATATAAAAGAACATAAGGCAATAATTGTGCATGGATCCAATGGCTCCATCTGTCTTTATGATCTTTTTTTCCATTGGCTTTATGTGAACTTACTGGTGGCTAGGGTCAGTCATGTTATTGAAACTTGATTAAAGTTGTAGATGAAATAGCAAGACCTTTTAAATCTTCACAAACTTGGTACATGTAAGACATCACAAACTTCTACAGACAATTTATGCTACTCACTCTGCCAGGATGGCTGCATGCTTGTATAGCTTCTCTTTCTACTATAACAGATTTAAATCTGCTTTATAGCCATTTGGCCTTGGGCAACTTACCTCACTTTACCGAGCTTTCTGAGCTTATATAAAGATGGGACTATTTCCCTCTGCAGTAGTGCAACCAGAGGCACATACTGGGAACTCAACAAATGTCATTGTCTGACCTTCTCACTCACATCATTACTGCAAAAGTAAACATTGAGTATACCTATTAATTTTATTAGAAGTGGATTGATTCACATTTTGACTGATTCATAGAGCACAAATATCATTACTTTAACTTCAAAATTAAATGTTGAATTACAAACATGGACTTTTATCTATATTTCATTTTGGGCAATATACTTTTCAGCTGAGACTATAAATACATCTATGAAGAATTATCCTAGGGAAAAAGAAATTCATCCTGCAAGCTACGCTGTTTATTATTCATTGATTGATTATTTATTTCCTCATTTCCTTAGGGAACAATTTTGATCACTCAGTATAAGGTGGTATTTACAATGTATTTCTAGGAGAGGGGATTTAGCAATCAATACAAAAATATATTAACTTCCTTAGGTTCATTTTAAAATATATTCTGTTACATTAAATTCCAACAATTTTATTCATATTTTACTGTATGGGCCAACCCACTGTCATTTCTTATCTGAGTTATTGGATTTACATGCCAAATTGGTCTAATTTATTTCCATTCTCCATTAATCTATTTTCAATAATACTTGAGAGAATGATCTTCCTTATTGTTTTGGGTCGTGGCCTGCCTTTCTTTAAAGGATTAGAAGAGTGCACCACTTAGAATCTCTTCACCTATTCAGTGTTGTTTTACTTATTTTAATAAAAGATCATTCCCTTATGAACAAAATAATATTCAAAATATTTAGCTGATTATTTTAATTTCCATTCCCAGCCAGATATTTTACCCTTTCTAAATTTTCCAATTTCAAAATTCTCCTACTTTCGATAACAAGGTCAATTAGCAATCTATTTGTATTAGGTTTATAGAAAACATTAGCTACATAAATCAGAACAAGTATACTTACACAAATATGACCAGACTTGCTCTGGTTGCTGAACATCATATCTATACATTATACTATTGCTCATTTTACTTAGTCTGGAGATTCTGTTTTCTTTTTTTGTCTTCTGTAATATCTCATTGATCCTCCATTTATCAGCTTTAATGCAACTGACCCACTTAATCTCCTAGATCCCCTTCTTTGTAAGCGATTATTCTCATGGCATGTTCTTTTATTGCTAAACTAACAAATATTTCATTATGCTTTGCATGTGTCACTAGATTTTCTTCTGCCTGCCTCCTCATTAGACATTTTCTTTAGCACCAGGACAATACCTTAGGTGTCATTCTATTTATATAATTATCTTCCTGTGTTTTAAATATATCCAAATAATACATACTTCTACTGTAGTGGAAGAAAAGAAGAAAAAGAGAAAAAAAATTTAAAAAATTAAAAAAGTCAAATAATACAGAAGATACATGTCTCTGATGAAAAGGAACTAATACTAATTTACCAAATTCAAGGATATACATCTAAGCAAATCTCATTTGCTAGGACCATTTAGATTTTGTAAATCAAGAAATAAATAAATGTACATCAGAACACCAGCGAGTCACTTAAGACTCATTATGAACCTGGTCACTCATCTCTCTGTGACTGTTTTTATTCTAAAGGGGATTTTTTGTGTGTGTTTTTAAGATAGTGTCTGCAATGAAAAATGCATGACAGTGAGATCTCCTTTTAAAACTCCTTTTTCTTCAAGTCAATGCTTGTATGAGTTAGGATTAGGTGGGGCTGCAAATAACAGAGCCTCCCTTAAAGTGTCGGTTAACCATGATGGAAGTTTATTTCTCTGAGAAATCTGGATGTGAACAGCCCATGGCTGGTTTATAAGTCTTGGCAGTCATACAGAACCCAGCCTGCTTCCAGCTTTCCTTTTCGCCATTCTTAGGGTCGGGTCCTCAATCTCATGGACCAAGAGTGATTTCTAGCCATCCCTTCCAGGCAGGGCCAGATCTTTAATTTTCAAAGTGTAATGCAAAATGAAAATACTAGACTCTTTTTTCAAAAAACAGAAAATGATGGATTTAAAAGTACCAATATATAAAGCCACTTCTTTCTTCTCCAGTTTTTCTCTCAGCTTGTTGGGATGTTTTTTTTTATTTGCTATTAATGTTCTTCTATAAAAAGAAAGTTAAAATTTTAAGTTATTAACATGAATTTTACCATTCACTTTTTACATTTTCTGATGCTATTTTTAAGTGCAAATATAAAAGCATTGAACTCATATATCTAACTCACCAAAATTAAACAATTCTTATTTCATAACTGATACATGCAGAACAGTGGAAATACTACATGATGCTAACTCAAATGTTTTTATTTCACCTTTTATATGCACACAATATATACCTTCACATTACTGATGAGTTAGGAAAGTATGGAAGGAGAAAGAACTATGGCATGCCTTATATTTCTCTTTTATTGAGGTTATCACTTTCAGCAAAGTAGTTGGCTAATAGCACAGGGAAATAACACAAGTAAGAATAAATGTAATAGAGATTCTTGGTCCTTTGTGTTCTTAGAATGCTATTGCCTTCTCCCTGAATTTGAAGCAGATTCTTCTTCAGATGGTGTGAACTCTTAAAAAAGACAGTATTTTCTCCTTATTCAGTTGAATAGAAAGTGACATGTTGTATCTTGCTAAACTCCCACACACCATCCAGTGTAATTCTGACCTCATGGGGCATAGAGCATGCTATGTATGAGGAAGCAAGGAACATCTGAAACATATATTACACGTATCACCGCTGCTCAAGCATATGTTCCATTGTTCCACAGGACTTCACTTACAAAACACAAGTTCAAAGATAAAATTATTAAGAATTTCAAGAAGGCTACAGCAGAGCAATAAATCAAGTGTGGGGTCCTTCTAAACATGGGGTCCTATGTGATCATACTGTTTGAATGGTCATGAAGGTGATCATGACTCCATGTTCCACATTCAAGGAGGTCAGAGGAAGGATAGGAGAAGGGGCAAAGGACCTGTATCAGCTCTCTTTTAAGGAGATTTCCCAGAAGCTGTCACATTGCACTTGTATTCAGTCCCAGTGGCCAGGGATTGATATGAGGTTGCAACTAGCTGCAAGGGAAGCTGGGTAGTATTGTCTTTATTTGCAGGCAGCCATGCACTAAGCTAAAGATTACAGATACGGAGGTAGGTAACAGTCTCTGCCATAAGATTTCTTAGCATTACAATAGAAGGAAATTAGTCAAAAGTAAAATTTAGCTTTTCACTAGAGGATAATCTTCTTAATAGCTTCTAAAAATAGAAAAAAAAAAGCTAGTGAATATTAACTTTTTAATTGAAGGCAGCATATTAGAAACAAAATAAAAGAACTAGGCATTAAATTTTATTTTTGACTCATCAATTTCTTTCTGAGAAAACCTTGTCAGGTCTGATAATCTTGACAAGATGAATTGTAAGATTTAAATTCTATTCAAATCAAAAATTGTGTCTGTTTTAAAACAAAATTAGAGTCATATACAGAAGATTAATTTATCTCAAACTTTCTCCAGGACCATTTAGAGATTTGGATTAAATTGTTAAACCAGCCACTATTTTGACATCACAACAATAATCTAATAACTGTTCTGAGTCAATGTTGTTCCCTTCATTTTTCAGAAGTTCAAATAGAGCAAATAGGACTTTGAGAGCGTAGGAAATCAGATCCCACCACTACAGACAGCTTTCCCTGAAACACTGATCTCTATATTATAATGTCCTTTCTCTCTTTATTCAGCTTTTATTTTGGATGTCACCTTCCTGAAAAGAGCAACAGAGACAGAGAGATTTCCAGGCACGCACACGTGCACACGCACACACACACACAGAAAGAGGCTGTATGATATTTATTGAGAAATATTTAGGATTCTAAATCAACTAGAATGTCTGAGTTCTAGATACATTCGTCTCAATGAATAGCTGTGTGACTAAAAATATTTTAATATCTCTGGGTATATATTTCTTCATTTTAATTTTTATCTATTGTTTATGAACATCTTTTTTTTCTGAGATCCTTGAATTTAAATTTATATTTTATTTTTAATATAAGGTCATTATTCACCTCAGTTATATTCTAGAAAGGCACTAGGAACACTCAATTAGCAAATACTAGCCCATTGCTCCTAGGAGAAATACTAAAACACACACACAAATACTCACACACACACACTCACAAAAGGTATAATCTTAAATGCTAGCAACTCATTTTGGAAGAGTTTATTTTCTTTATTTTACAATAGAGAAAAGCAAGTTCAAAGTATTAAGGGATTTTCCTGAGTCTACCCACTATACGGTGCCAGATTTGGGTTTCAAACCTCTTCCAACTGACCCCATTATAAGAGCTTCTTGCACTGTACTGCCTTACCCTCAATCATTTTCATTCTCAGGTCATCTCTGTACACGATCTGAAACAAGAAGGCAGAGGGTTTTGTTATATCTTAACTGGGAATATGTGAGTTGGGTGATTCAAAATTTTTGCATCTCTGCACATGTCCAGAATGACATGTGAACATTCATGTGCTTAAAAGTGGAGTAAGTATTGCTTTTGGGGCTACAAATAAATTTTAGTAAATAGGTGTGTTTGGAAATCTGGAATATGTGAATAATGAGATCAACTGTATTAACTTTTAAAACAAACATTGAAAGGCATAATTATAGTATTACATCACAAGGCAACATAATAAAATACCATGTGCATTTAAGTGCAAATGCTAGCATATATTTTAACTTCTTGAAAAAAGTGCCATTAATTAGAAAGGTGTCAGCTCTACATTGCTCTTTCTTTCAATCTTTCTCTCACTTTCCTTTTTAAGGTATGCCTGTGCATGTATGCACACATAAAAATGTACTGGGAATACATTTCTCAGCACATGCATGCCTTCCTCAATTACATATCAGAAAAGACTCAATGCATCTGTTTGGCGCGTGTTCCCGTCAGGCTTGATAGTTAGGTGGAGGAAAGGTATGTGGAACTGACAGTGTCTCATAGGAGATCTGACCTGATGCTGAGGGGAGGGGGTGCTCCTTTGAAGGATGAGTAGGAGTTACCAAGCACAAAGTGGGGAGTGGGGGGTTTGGAAAATGAAGGGCTCCAAACAATGGAATCAACATGCAAAATACTTTCTGGTGGTGTGAGCCTGATGTGTGGGAAGAGAAGACAGAAGCTGAGTGATGCTGAGCACAAGAGATCTAGACTGCAGAGAGATGGTTAGGGGCCAGGCCTCGCAGAGCCCTGTAGGTCTTTATTAAGGGAGTAATGGAAGGAAAGAAAGTATATGTTCTAAGCAGAGGACATGGTAGTTAAATACGATTTTTGGAAAGGTCCATCACTATGTTATGTAGATAAATGATAAAAGAGAGGCAGGGATGGATTTGGAAAGATTAATTAGAAAGTTATTTCTGTAGATCAGAGATGGAATTGTGGTGGCCTCTACTAAGAACAGAGTGAGACAGATGAAAATAAAATTGATTTGTGTATAATTTTATTATATTGTCATTTGAATGAAATTTAAGACTCAGAGAAGAAAATATTTTTGGATGACTACTCACATGCATTTGTCAAGACACAATTTCTATATTGTAAAGCTATGAGGAAACAACTACACAATCAAAGATATAAATAATGATAGCTATTGCCATCAGCAGAATATCTTTAATATCACTGGAGTATATTTGGCCAGTTTGGGTACTGATATATGGTGAGGGGAAAAGGAATCTATGGAGGAGGTAATGTAATATAGCTAGTCCCAATCAAGATCAAGTTTTAAATTTATGAAATAAGACTCTTATGTGTGTCATATATATGTATTTAAATGCATCCTCTCGTTACATACCATCTGGCACAATGGAAAGCTAAGTGATAGAGTCAATTATTATCAAAAAGAATAGGAATTATTATCTTAGCTCAAGCAGGTATACTATTTTTCAATGTTAAAAGAAAAACTTTAAAATGGTAACAGTTTTATAGTCAGGTTTTTCTCCAGCTAGTTTAGGATTATTTTCCTTCAAGTATAACTATGCCTGCTTGGCATAAGACCACCATAGGAACCTTGACAGTTCCTGTTAGATTATTAATATTTCCTGTGTTTTCACAGCAGGAGATTTAACAACCTAAATAAGACCATGGCAGGCATGATTTCAACTCATTTTGCTTTCCCCAAACTCTTTGTGCAGTGACCATACATTCCATTCAAGACCCTAAAATAGAACATAATTCTGCCAGGGTGTCTTGACAAATTGTTATTTACAGGTTGGTTTTTTTTAAAATGCACCATAGCAACATGTTCTCTTTAGAATGGAAATACAGGAAGATGTCTGATTCATTGTGAAGACAAAAGCACACTCCATCACAGTATATCTACCAGATGTTCTCTTCATAGGCAGAGTAAAAACATGGCAAGTTACTGTATCCAGCTGGTTCCTAAATCATTCTGAAATTCTCCCTGTCTATTCCCAAAAGATGTAAATTGGCCTATAAAGAAAACAGCAGGTAACATGACTATAATAAAGGCCCCAGAAAAATTCATATTGCCAGAAGAAACTAATGAAAACTAGGAAAAAAATGACTGTTATTTAAGTAAAGTAGGCAAATTAAGATCTCTCTATGAATTTATTATTATATACAGAGGGGTTTAATGTTTAATCAGCCAATAAGTAGTTATCCTTTGCTTCTTTTATTCTCTACCCAACATTCCTTTATTTTCCAATTTACCAGATCTTTATTTTGACTTTGCCAAAGGTCTTCCGAAGATGGAGTGTAGTGAATAATTGCTACAAGCAGCTTTTTAAAAAGAAATTATGAAGTTCTCGTTTTTGATATGACATGTAAAGAGCTTAGAAGTTGTCACTCCCTTCCTCACAACAAAATAAAAAGCTGAACAAACTAAAAATCAAAAACTCTTCTTCGATTCATTTTGGAATTGATCTCACAGAGCAAACTATTATCTCCAAAACTGGAAAGAAAGGTAGTTGGATATAGAGAATCACAGCTTATGGGAAGAAAAAGGCCAGGAGCAGAAGCCCACAGCGGAAGCTAGAATTGATAGGAACACATTGAACTGTAAATGACAAGTTGCTGGAGGCATAGTGTGCATTAGATCTAAGGGAACCGCGACTAGGGGGACCCCCAATACTTTCTTGAGTTTTACTCCCAGAAACGCTACTGTTCTAACTATGAAGATTTGAGAAAAATCCCCTGTGCTTCCAGTAGAAAAAGGAAAAAAGTAACCATTGGGAAATAAGACAAGAGCTCTTTGTTCTCCTTAATAAAACCTGTACTCAAAAAGAAGCTATTTTACCAAAGCCTAACTGGGTTTACCAAAGCCTAACCAATCTGGGGAAGGGATAACTGCAACCTCCTCTAGCCTTTGATGTGATGGAAGGGAAATAACCAATTCAGACTCATTAAAAGACCAAAACTCAATCATGAGATTATCGAACGTTTCCTCTTCCCCCCCACATTACCACCACACTTTAAACAGGGGATTATAGGTAAAATACTGAAACTCTCAGATGCTATTTTAGAAGGGTCTAGGAAAGCTCAAAGACAACAAAAAAGACTAAAAAGAACATTAGAGGAAATTTTATCTCCTGACACTACAACTACAGCAAGCAGTGAACACAGCCTAACTCCTAGCAAGATAAACATAAAACTTTACGCTAAAGGCCTATCAAACTCAGTTCTTTTACCTGATCCATCATGTTCAGCTTTCAGCAAAAATTGACGAAGTTTGCTGAAAGGCAAGAGAAACACAGTCTTAAAGGACAAGGCAACTATCAGAACCAGACTCAGATATGGCAAAGATGTTGGAATTATCCAAATAACTGTGATTAATATGCTAAAAATTCTAATGGAAAAAAGTGGAAAACATGTAAGAAAATATGGATAATGTAAGCAGATAGACAGAAATTGTGAAAAAATAAAAAGCAAATGCTATAAATCAAAAGCACTGTGACAGAATGAAGAACATCTTTGATGGGTTCATTAGTGGACTAGGCATGACTGAAAAGGAATTATTGAGCTTGAACTTTTAAAAAGGGAAAGCAAAACAAAAAGAATGACAAGGATAAAATAGAATATCCAAAAACTATGGGGCAATATGAAAGGTGTAACATACATGTCATGAGGATATCAAAGGAGAGAGAATATCAGAAAGAGAGATGGAACAGAAAAAATATTTGAAGTAATAATGACTGAGAATTTTCCTAAAATAGTGACAGACACTAATCACAAGTACAGGAAGCTCAGAGAATGCTAACCAGGATAAATACCAAAATAATCTGCACCTATTTTCTGTAGTATGTCATGGAAGAAGGCAAGGGTGGGGCGGGGGATCCCTTCCTAAAGAGAAACAGAACAAGAATTACAATGCATTTCTCTTAAAAACCATGCAAGAAAAAAGAGAATGGAGTAAGACATTTAAAATGTTAAACAACAACAATAAAAAATCAACCTAGAATTCTGTATCTAGCAAATTATTCTTCAAAATGAAGGAAAAATAAAGACTATCTCAGAAAAACAAAGCTAAATGAATTTGTCACCAGTAGAACTACCTTGCAAGAAATGTTAAAAGAAGTTCTTCAAAGAGAAAGAAAATTATATATGTCAGAAACTCAGATCTACATAAATAAAGGAAGATCTTTAGAGAAATAATAAATGAAGGTAAAACAAATTTTTTTATTTTACTTACTGTTCACCGATATAAGAGATAACTGTTTAAGCAACAGTAACAATGTATTAGGTCATTAAATATGACATGTCTGATTTCAAATCAAAAGTATAGTTAATTATATCTCAAACAAGAAGCAGTACAATTAGTCAATCTATGCACCAAAACTATTGACACAGTTTTGCCATCTTTATGGTAGCTTGTTTATGCCAGTAGCGAAGAAGCCTGGAGAGAGAATGGCAATGAAATTGCAAAAGGCATTTCCACAGCTTGTTGAGAATTGAATATTTTTCCTTGCAAGAAGTGGTCCAAAGCTTGGAAGAAGTGGTGGTCAGTTGGTGCAAAGTCTGGTGAATATGGTGGATGACAGAGAGTTTCTAAGTCCAGCCTATGTTGTTTGAGCAGCTTTGTTTTGTGCGACATGTGAACAAGCGTTGTCTTGCAAGAGGATTGGCCTGTCTCTGCTGACCAATCTCAGCTGCTTAATCACAAACATCCTCATTTTGTCCAGTTGGTTGCAGCAGACATTTGTTGTAATCAGTTGACCAGGTTTCATGAAGCTGTAGTGGATAATAACAGCACTGGACCACCAAAGAGACACCATTAGCTTTTTTTGATGAATATTTGGTTTTGAACTGTGTTTTGGCACTTCATCTTTATCCAAAAATTGTGCTGAATTCTTACAATTGTCAAAGAGAATCCATTTTTCATCACATGTAGCAATACAGTGTAGAAATGGTTTGCTTTTATGCCATGACAGCAAAGAAACTCAAGCTACAAGACAATTTCTCAGCTGACACTTGTTTAATTCACGCGGAACCTTTCTATCCAGCTTCTTTACTTTGCCCGTTTGTTTCAAATGATCCAACATTGTTTGAATAGTAGCGTCAAACCTTGCTGCTTATGAACAGGTTGAGATGTGCAGGTTGAGATGTGCAGGTTGAGATGTGCAGGTTGAGATGTGCAGGTTGAGATGTGCAGGTTGAGATGGATTCACTTGCACTACAGCTTTCAGCTCATCATTACCCACTTTGGTCTCAGATCACCCAGATGACTCATTTTCAAGCTTAAAATCACCAGAACAGAATTTCTCAAACCATCTGCATATTGTGCATTCATTATTAGCCACATCCTTCCCAAACACTTCATTGATATTTTGAACTGTCTGTACTGCACTGGTTCCATGATGGAACTCATATTTGAAAATAACATGAATTTTTTACCTATTCATGATTTTACAAAAGTTGCTCTAAAAAAATTGAAAGATAATCCCAAGCCAAAATGTGCATTTGAAAGAATGAGGATGCACCTTCACAAGAAACACGAAACAACAAATATCAAAGTGAAATGTCAGAGAAATCGACTAGCAAACTTAGTACTTCAGGAAATAGAACACTTTATACTTAATAACCTAATATTTGACAATATAACTTATGATTATGTGAAATGAATGACAGCAATGTTATATCAGAAGAGGTGAAGAAATTGGGAATACTTGGTTATAAATTACTTGAGCTACACATAAAGTAGTATATTGTTGTTTGAAAGTTACTTGGACTAGTTGTAAATGTATAATGAAAACCCTAGGGCAACCACTAAAATTTCTTAAAAATACATAAAACTGATATGTTATGACAGGAGAGAAAATGAAATCATATAAAGTGCTCAATTGAAACTAGAGAAGGAAGGAAAACAGTGGGAGATACAAAAGAAGGGGGAAAAAAAGACAGAATAAAATAGAAAAATGGTCAATAATAATCCAATTATATCCATAATCACTTTAGATGAGAATGGTCTAAATACACCAATTAAGAGATAAGGACTATCCGAGGAGGTAAAAAACAAGAAGTAAGAATATGTCGTTTACATTCATAATATTCTGAAATAAACAAAAGAATATGTTGTTTATAAGAAAGCCACTTTAAATATGAAGACACAAGTAAATCAGAAGTAAAGGGATAAAGATATGCTAAAACTAATTTTTAAAAAGCTAAAATAGCTATGTTAATTTTAGACAAAGATGAAACACCTGATTTCCATTTTTATGTGTATAACCAACACTAATAGAGGGGTTATTACCTACCAGTCTGTTCTGTTCCTACCAGAACTGAAATATTGTTCTAAGTATTTGACAAATATTAATCCATGATTCATTTAATAATCACAGAAATTCTTTGGGGTAGGTACTATTATTATTACCAATTTATAGATAAGTAACAGAAGAATACTTATATCAAGTAACTTACACTCTACTCTGAGTAGTCAGTATTGAACCCAGGCAGGTGTGCTCCAGAATCTTTTTCTTAAAAACTACACGACATTCCTCCCTACTGCCTTTGCCGTTCATTTGTTTAGTATCATTGTTTCTTATTGTAAAAGTATTTAAATTCTATGTTGAGGAAGATGAGTGATATAAATAATTACTGTAATTAAAAATGTCATAATATGAATATCTAAATTGCACTTTTTATATCTTAATTGTGCTACTTAAAATTAAATGTTATCTGAGATATTGGAAGGTGCATTGATATCTCTAAAGATTTAAAACAATATTGCCCTAATTGTTTCCCTACTTCAGGTAATGTAGACTCCCCAGCCTACTAGGCTTATTCTCTGATTGTTGTTTTGTTGTTGTTTTGTTTTGTTTTTTATTTTATTTTTTGAAAGAATCCTATTTCATAACCTCTTAGAGGATATTTTCTTTCTGTTTCTTGAATTATGTGTTTCTTTTGGGGTCATTTTTTTCTTATTGTTATTCTTATAGAATCTCTATCTCATTATAAGTTTTCCTCCAATTTCTGGGAATGGAAATATGATTTACCATTTATATTTATGAACAATGTAGGAAAACTGATCAAGAAATCATATATAAGGACAGGACTGGTTGAGCAGACATTGGAACTTCTATATGAAATCAGCTTTATCCTGAGGTACTAGCATCTCAAAAAACTGCTTTGGTTATCACAATATTATTTACTTAATCTTTTTGTAGAAGAGCACTCCAATATATACCCTGTGATAAATAACTAGAAATTCAAAATTATGGTGAACAAGATGATAAAACTTGATTTTCCCACCTACAGGTTTTGTTTTCAGTTCTATTTCTCTTTCAACTTGCCAATTACACTCACCATCTTTAAGTTATCCATCTCTCTTGGCTTGATGCCTTATGTCACTATTTCCTTCTTTGTCTATATTCTAAATTATTTTTCCACTCTTGTATTTAACTGCTTAATCACCTCCCCACCGCCCACCTGATTTATGCTTTCCATAAATATGTGCATATCTCGCATTTTCCAATGGTCTTCTCCTATTCTCTTTATAATTAAGGATTGTAACCTTGTATTTTTTTTAATTTCAGTAGATATTCAGTGGGTGGAAGTTTTTTTTTGTTACATGGATGAATTATATGGTGGTGAAGTAAGGGCTTTTGTTGTACAAATTTTAAATTTGAGATTCATGTCCAATTTCCAAATAGATCAAGTATTTAGTTTATATACAAATTTAAATCTCAAAGGAGAGAGAATAAGATAGATATGGGTAAGATTCCTTTGCGAAATAATGTGGAATGAGAAAAGGGTCTAGGTAATACAAAAACGAATTTTTCAAAGTTTAGAAGATAAGAGAAGAATCTTTTGGGAAAAAGACAGGACTCAGTTATGTTGAGTTCTATGGTCTTCAGTACCATAAATATGGGAAGCTCTTCATCACTAGGTTGACAGTATTTGCAAAAATGTAAATGAAGACCAGAGCATACAATACAAATTTATCAGCCCACTTCTCACTAAATAGAGAACAGGAAAGTTCTGCCCAGGTGAGCATCAGCAAGCAGGTGGGAGTAGGGAGATAAATTCATGGAGTGCCCAGTATACATTTTTTTATGGCATATTTAACTTTCCCAGATATCCTACCATTAACTCCTTCCAGTAAAAGAAGGGATTAATGATAAACTGAAGACAATTGGTCATTCTACAGCTCCAAAACAATTTTGGGCTTATTTTCTTATTAAATTCTTCTGCCTTCAACTTTGTCATAGTTTCAACCTGACACTTCTTGGACATCACTGTGTTTACGAACCAATCTAACAACCTGAGCAATTCATATTTATACTATGGGTCATGGTAATAGCTGCACCGATTCTGTTTCCTCTGCTCTGGTACGGGTTGCTGTCTGGTCACCACATTGCCTACCTTCCCTTTGTCCCATTACTCCCCATCTAGAGAGCAAAATTGGACACCCACAATGCTATGATATAGGTCAACCAAATGAAGGAGCATAAGGGGTTACCACATAGCAAAACACATGGTGCTCTCGCTTATGTTTCCCACATGGAAAGCTTTCCTTTAAAGACCTGACTTAATGCACGTGCTTGTATTAGTTAAGTCATAACATTCTTTATATTTTTTATTTTCTCAATTTTTGAAGCTAGCATGATGATGTTATAATGCACCATATGCACATTATTGCCCTCACTGTAGGTGTCTATTGATGGTATGAATTCTATTATGATTCTATTACAGAATGAGACAGAAACATTGTTTAGTATACGTTCTACTTGTAACTGAGAGAAATACTGTAAAAAGATTTTATACTATTCGTCTGCAGATTAATGTTTCCTGTGTTTTAAAAGACATGTTACACAGCAGCAGATGAATGGTATAAATATTTAATTTAAGTCAGCCATAGCCTGATGTCAAGAAATGACCTTACCTTCAACTCAACAGTGGGACCCAAAGCATCTATTGTTTTCATTTTACAGGAATTCAACAAAGAATATTATTTCTCGGTTCAATTCAGAAAACATTTATCGAGTGCTTATTATATGTAAGGATTTTGGGGGGGCTTGGCAATGGAGAGTTTCAAACATGAATATGTAAGGTTATGTCTATAAGAAGCTCACAATCTGGTTGCCCAAACAAGTATCCGCCACAAGCTGTGATGCATATCATACCAGGGTAAGTGCTACGATAGAGACAAGAGAGTCACTGAGAATGTGGTGGGAAGATTTCAGACATGCTTTCACTAACGAGGTACATTTCAGATGGAATGTGAAGAAAGACTTCTATTTCAAATAGTAGAAGATAGGGTACTTTCAGTTGAGCAAGTAATCTGCCTGCTGCATTTCAGTGCTGAGTGCATGACTGATCTTTGATTACTTACTAAACCTCTTCCTTGTGTATCTCCTGACCTCATGAATGACAGCATCCTTGAGGAATTTTTCCAAGTCAGAAAGGTGACAAGCCTCCTTGATCCCCCCTTTTTTAATTATTCCCCCACAAAATTTTCTTTTACCACTTCCTGTCAGTTTTATCTTTAAATATTTCTCAAATTTGTCCCTTCCTTTTTAACCTCACTGTCTGCCAGTGGCTAGCTTCAGATAGTTCTAATTCCTTGTCCATGTTACTTAAAACAGCCTCTTAAGCAATCTGTCTCTAATCTATTCCCAGCCACAGTGTATCTTCTACGTTTGATCCAGAATGAACCTTAAATTGCAAATATAACGGTGTCATAATCCTGCTCAAAATTCTTGAATTTACCTTCAAGGCTCTATTTCAAACTCTTTGGTCTGTTAGAAAAGCTCCTTTGTGATTTGGCCAAGCTTTCCAACTTCATGCCTTTCACTCAATACTTTTTGCTATTTATAGTCCAGTGCTCTCCAGTCTTCCAATCAGTCTCTTGCTCTCTCTCCCTGTCTCTCATAACACTTGCACACAAACACACAGACCCCTTTGTATTAGTGATTCTTTACTGAGAACACCATTCTTCTTGCTATTTTACTTAGCTGACTCTTTTTACACTTTAAGAATTACTTTATTCTTCATGACAGCACCTTTTCTAGCTCGTGGAAGCTCTTTTTGACCTTCAAAACCCCTGTCTAAATTATATACTAGTCCTACGTGTCTCCATAGCATGCTTTCTTTATCTCTGTCATATCATTTATCACAAATATTGTAATCATCCATTTGTTTTTCACTTGGCTGCCATGATCAACTTGCGAGCAGTGTCATATCCAGATATATACTTTTTAGTTTTGGTCTCTTGCACTTTACCCACTATCTGCTCATAGTAAATATGATGTTTCTTATGTGATGAAGAATAAATACGTAAGCAAGCAAAAGAATAAAGGTGGATATTTTTTGTTTGCTCTGTTCCAAACTTTTCATTCAAGGACCCAACTTTGCCCCATCGTGATGGTCTTGTTGAAGTTGCAAATCACAGTGTTACATTTTCTAGAAATGGAGATATACATGCAGTCCAGGATATTTCACACATAAGGTGTCCTAATAGATTCTTAATGACCAACTCTTAAAATATTTTAGATGATATTCAGGCACCAAAGGAAGTATTAGATTAAAATTAAGATTATATAAAACAATGAAAATGAGTTTGAGGAAAATGTAGCCTGCTTCTCGTAGTAGGGACTGACTGCTGCCTACGCAGGAGCCATTTAACCTGCCATGCATGTTGGCTTGGCTCAGTTTTATTTTGGTGCTTAACCTTCCCCACGTGATTTATACTGAAGTTGCTATTAGTCTAAACCAATCATCTTCTGCCATTCTCCATGGTTAGTTTAGAGGTCAAGGTGATATGAAGTAATGTTTCCTGGGGAGTTTTTAAGATATTTTATGCTCTTAACAAGAGAAGTATAGGAAGAAACAGTCATTTTACATGAGGTTGAGGATTTTACCTCTCCCATGTCACTCCTGGAATGGTGGTGGTCACCCTGAGATGAGGTATACAAGCCTGAAGACAGGATACATGCAGAGAATGGCAGAGTGAAGAGATTCAAAGAAACTGCATTCATGATGGTAATATTAAGTTGCTGGATGAACTATCCCAGGCTATTCAATGCTGAAAATTCTTGTTATGTGAGATGGTAAATTTTCCTTATTGTTCACTGAGGTGATATGGAATTTTATGTTATTTATAGTCATAATTGTCTTAACTGATGCTCATAATATTAAATTATTCAAAGTAGGGAAATTAAAAATCACATTCAATTGGGGGATTGATATTTTTTTCCTTTGGTAGTTGTAAGCATCATTAGAACTGTTCATATATTTTGATAACCATAAATTTTCCCAAAATTCAGTCAAATTACTTGAAAGTTAAATAAAAGAAAGTTAATACTAAATGCCAGGGTATGAATTACAGAGAACTAAATCTAGGTAGTCAAGTGACAAATATGTAATGCATTAAGATTTGATAGAAGATTCAAAAGAAATATTTGAGGAAACATGATCTAGATTTAAACATTTCATAGAATATTCACTTAGAGCTATGCAATATAATCTCACCTCACTAAAATATGGATTTATTTGGATATGAGTTATCATAAAGTGATCAAAAGTAATATGACTGAGAAAATATATTTTTCCAAAGACTAGAAAACTGATTGTGTCATTTTATTTTTATTTTAATTAAATATAGCTATCATGTATAAATTTCCATATTATTAATTTATTAGGCCAAAAAAACTATATTTCATGCACATTGATAATTGTTTAAAGTAAATTTTCTTTATAACTGAATCAGTGATATATATATGAAATTTTCAATATAAACATTAACTTCATTTTTCAAGCATAAATATATTACTTTAGATAATTGTCTGGGGGGTATATAATGTACCAGGAAATAAGGAAACTAATCTAATCTTTGGAACAAAAATATTCACCTATGAAATTGAAATGCTACAAAATACCTTTATATGCCAAATGAGTTTAGAAAAATTAAGGAACATGTCCTAGACTACACTGACAAATAGCTTAAAGATGAGTTAAATCCAGATTTATCCACTTCCAAAACGTATGCATTTCCTGTTTATACTCCACCACACAGTATTAAGTGGGGGAATCCAATGTTTAGTAAGATTTTTAGTAAAATCAGTTAGAACTTATTTTATTTCCTTTTGGTAGCTGCATTCTTGTACACTGTAATAAGAATGTCTAACATCATGACTTATTGTAATGTTACATTCATATACATAAAAATGCAGAATGGATTTTGGAAGAAATAATTATCTGGCCTAGAGAAAGGCAAAAGACAAAGTGTCGATTAAGAAGATGGTTAAGACATGGGAAAACACCAAGAAACACTACACAATATTTTAATAGGTATCATTATTCCAAATGTGCATGAGTAAAAATAGCCAGTATATTTATCCTATACTAAATAATTCACCTTCAGTTTCCTAAAGTTTCCCTCCATGCTAATACAGTGAACTTTATAGAAAAATGCCAATGAAAATTATTTCATATAAAGCAAACTTTTCTGCAACTTAGATTTTCCATAAAACAAGGGAAAATGCACATGTTAAATTTGTAACTTGTTATATTTGGTTATACCTCCTGTCTTATACTCCCTATATTAGGTTATATTCAACATAATTAATCTCTCTTTTTACTAGAAGATTTTTCTCTTCCAAAATTTGTAAACTTTATCTTTGTAATATTCTAGACTCTTTTCTCATGTGCTTGAGTGACTAGAAAGCAAAACATGGATAAACAGACTACTGTTTCAAGTTGGCAGACTGAACCCATATATTTACCTTGATTCATATATAGTGAAGATTTTTAACATACCTGAAATTTTGATAAATTTATAGAAAATAGAAAGTGAATGAAGTTGAAGTAGATTGCAGTAAAGATGCAAAAACCTAGCTGAGACACTTCAAATTCTGAAGTGACCCTTAGGATGATTGAGATTCCTGTGGAACCTCTCTCTTGCTTCACATGGAAATGACAGTCATTCAATAATTAGTGATTTACCATTGATTACTCACTGATGTACCATGAAAGTAAATATAGGAGTAAGTTTTACTCAAAAAATAAATATTTCAATTATGAACATATTGGGATTCAGATGGCTATGAAATATCTATAGGAAAATATCCAGGCAGACCATAAAGTGAATATTTTCTGGGCCCCACTGCCCAATTCTAAATTCTATAAGTTCTTAGTTTTTTAAGTCTCATAACAAAATGCATTATATTTAATGTGCCCTAATTAAATTTTGTGCCATACTTTTAAACTTATTATTTTAAAAATCTTCTCATGAATTATAATCAATTGAAATTTAATTCTAGAATTTAACACTGGACACTTTTCCAGAAATGGTAGATCTGATACATTTAGACACTCAATAAATATTAGTGGATGGGTAGAATGGAATATAATGGATTAAGTGCAAAAATTAATGGGTCCATGAAATAGTATCTACCTATGTACATATTGCTCTTAATGGACAGTAGTTTCAAAAAAAAAGGTATATATACTAAGTTTAAATTTTTCCATGTATATTTTAACTTTTTATTCAATAAGTAAGAAATCGAGGGTTGTTTTTCCTTCTTTGGTGCTGTGTTATGAGTTGAACCAGAGAATCATCCAACATGACCAAGTGTTGAAATTACTAACCTTGTTTACATCCCTAGATAGCATCATTACAGCTTGTGACCTGGAGATATCAGCAGTCCAGTATTGGCAACATTTTGTGAGGCAAGCACTAACTCAATTAATCTTTCTTCAATTGTCATAATTGATGAGTTCACACATAAAGTCTCCTTTCTTTTTTCTTCTAAAATCATCTTATCAACAATAAAGGCAAGGGAAATATGAAAGAGCAAAGCAATTTTCCTAAGTTCCAAAGTCTGAACTGATTTTTACCCCGTCTTCATAGACTCTTGCTTTGCTGGGTACTTCTTTTTAGTAGCACATCTGACACTGGATGTCTGACCTCTGCTACTCTAATAGTTGTTAATGGAAACTTCACCTCATGCAAAGATAAAATGGATTTTTGGCAGCTGTGAGAGATTATGAAGAGTAAGACCAATCTTAGTTGGAATAAGAAGAAAAGAAGTCATCTGTACCTTAAACTATTCAGCTGGTTTTCATTATACATCAAGCCTACATTTATTACAAAGAGGGTAGCCAAGAGGCAGACATTGATAGGTCTCTGCACTTAGAATAAGAAGGCCAGGACTTGATAAATTCTACTTTTCATCTTGACTTGTGTTCAAATGACTCTTAAATCTTTTGAATTAAAATGGCATGTATCTGGGAGACAAACTCAGGAAGACCTCTACTTTTGTCTTTATCAGATCAGTTGGCCCTTATTTCTATCTTGAGTATAGTAAAATCTTAGTTCTTCCAACTCATTAAAAGAAACAAGTGGCTCTATAAATCCCTAAAGTTATATAAATAAAACTCATTTAAAATTGGTCTTATGATACACTTTATATATTTATATTTAATATGGTTTTGTGTTATGTCCTGAGAATTTATAATATGCCCAAACAAGGAAAGAGGCTATAAACACAGTCCTGACATAGGAGTAGCTTGGTATGAGTCTATTTTCCACAAGAAGAGAACAATTGCATCAGAATTTCTAGGATCATTTGTTAGGTTTGTTTTGTATTGTTTAAACTATATATTTAAATACTGGTGAGAGAAATAAAAGGCTGGCTCTGGTGATATCAGCAGTTTGTAAAAGCACTAATGTAACTGTTGGTCTAGAATGAGTAATATTTTAGAGATCTGGAGAAGTACAGAGTACTTATACTCATTCACATATGTAAATCAAAGAAATGAAAAGAATGACAGATAAATAATGTTTCTAATAAATATATACTCTAATGACTATCATAATAACTATCATACTGTGGAAATTATATATACATATACTCTTTGTTTCAGCAATTTTACACAAAAATTCATCATATGAATATACCAGCAACTATGGTTTATTTGAGTTAGAGCCTAAAATAATAAGCACACATCTATTCATATAGGATATTTAGATTCAAAGAAAAAAATGATAGTTTCAGACATGACATATTTGAAGAAATGTTTGGCTTACTTTGAGACAATGGTAAGAGAAAGTGAAGAGACAGTAAATTAGGAGAAGCCTTTTTATGAAGTAAACCAGCCAGTTCAGTTCAATTCAATAAAATTTAAATATACATTTTGAAAATGTATAAATATTATATTCTAGGCAATATACTACATAGATATTAAGATGGATAATAGTACATGACTGCTGTCTCTAAGGAGATTATAAACTAATGAAAAGATAGAAATGTACAAATGATTTTGCTCCACTGAGAATTAGGGAATGAGACTTTAGCTAAGCTTTTAGAATTGACAATTTATTTTTTAAAACCAATTGTCAGATCTTTGCCTGACCCAAATATATAAGAAATAAGAATGTATTAAAACATCTTTTTCTTATCTCTGTTCCCTGTAATTGGTAACAACTATTACTAGTTTCTTATTTATTTTCTAGAGAATTATATTACATATGGAAGTAAATGTTATATGTAATGATGTTCCCCATTTTTACAAAAATTATTGCACTTTGGTTGTTTCACTTTACAAAAGATGCTGAAGGCATTTCCATACCAAATAACAAAAGGCTTCTGTGCTTTTGTTTGTTTGTTGTTCTTTCCCGGCTACACATCATTACACCATACGGATGTGTCATTGTATATTTAATCACTACTGAGATACTTTAAAATAAGTAATGCTGCAATGCATAGTCTTTTAAATATACCTTATCCTCTTACACATTTTCTGGTATATTTGCATGATGAATTTTGATGTGAATTGCTGAAGCAAAAAGTATTATACATGCATATATAATTTTGACAGTATGAGAGTTGAGTTGTTCACCAATAGCTCTATTCTAAGCGTAAGGCAAGATTGCACTTCTTAACCCCTTGAGTGAGATCTAGAGCCACCTCACCATCTCCTGAGAGAATCATGTACATAAAAGAGAAAAAAACCTTTATTATTTTTGTCACTGTATCTATTGTATCTCCTACAGATAAATACTTCCAAATTGCCCTCCATAGAGGGTATACCAATGTACACTCCTACCAAAAACAGTCATTTCAACGCAGTTTATTGTTTTTTGCTAATCAGATAGATTTTTTAAATGGGATCAGTGGAGATTTAATTTGCATTTTACTTATTACGAGTGAAATTAAATATCATTTCCAATATTTCAAAGCCATATGTGTCTTTTTACATGAACCATCTGTTCATTCTTTCCCCCATTCAACAAATACTTTTTGAACACACCTATATATAGCAGCTATCTTTCTAGATGCCAGAGAAACCAAAAGTAAACAAATAATAATATAACTTTTTAAATAAAATTGACCATTCTTGTGGATTTTTAAAAAATTGGAAGCATTAATAAAATGCAAGTATTTGAGATGGATTAGTGCCATAGAAATAAAATAAACCAGGACAGAATTAGGTAGCAAATAGGATGAAGTGGCTTACAGTTATAAAAATGTAATCAGGGAGCATGTACTCAAAGGAACTGAGGTAGAGAACCTTGTGGATATTAAGAAAGAACATTTCAAACAGGAAAAACAGAAACTACAAAAACGCCTACACAGAGTAAACTTGCTAAAGGAGCAGCAAAGAATAGTTATTTCTAGAGAAAATGAATGAAACAAGAACATTAGGAGATGAGAGGAGACAGGGAACAGCTCTGGCTATTATAAAGTCTCATAGGTTATCTGAAGAACATTGGCTTTTATGCTGCTGGAGATGATTGACCAGAAGGGTGGTCTGATGCGACATATTTTATTTAAACCTCTTCTCTTTGCATTTAAATGCCAATGGATATGATTTCCAAAACTGATCCACTGGCACTTGCCAGTACTTTTGCATTTGGCTTGTTATTTTTTCCCCAAAGTATTATGGGTATACAAATGTTTTTGGTTACATGGATTGCTTTTATAATGCTTGAGTCAGGGTTGTAAACATGCCTGTCACCCAGATAGTGTTCACGGTACCCCTCTTAGGTAGGTTTTTGTCCATCCTTTCCTCCCCACTGCCACTCTGACTGATTTCCACTGAGTTATACGAACATCACATGTGTTCACTATTAAGCTGGAACTGACCAATGAGCACACATGTGCATAGAGGGAACTATAACTCAGTGACCTATGTTTTAAAAGGATCATCCTCACTGCTGTGTTCACATTCTTTAGATAGATCATTGTTTTTGTTGTTTTTAAAAAATGTATTTCCTATGACTTTGTAGCAAATTTGTGTTAATATATATTAGGGAGGTAAGCCTTATGTTGCATGAGTGGCATGCATTTTTTATCACTTTATTATTTGCTTTTGACTTATTTTTTTAGGTTTTCACTATAGTTTGTTTCTTTCTGATGCAAGAGTTATTTTGTAATGCAATCAACATTGTCAAAATTGTCTGTTCTGCTTGCTGGATTTTAGTTAGAAATAGTTTCTCCACTCTAAAGTTATAAATATTCTCCTTGGTTCATTGTTGTACATCTATGGTTTCTTTTACCTTTTTTTTAACATATAAGTTTGTATTCTTTTAGAATTCATCCTTGTGAGGTATGGATCTAGCCATATTTTTACAGATTATTTTCCAGTTGTCCTAACACAATTTTTATTGACTGGGTAATGTTTCTCCCACTTGTTTTTGAAGATACCTTTTATCATAGACTAAAGTTCTGTTTCTATAAAGGTCATTTCTGAACTTTTGTTCCATTGTTGTCTGCTTAAACATGCTCTAATTTAATTAACACTGTTCTATTTATTGAGGTTTTATAATAGGTTCTATTAACTGGTAGGTCTAGTCATCCTTTATTACTGTATTTCTTCCTCCTTCTGGGCTATTTTCTAAATTTTTGTTTTTCTATATAAACATTAGGATTACTTTGTCTAATGCCAGAAAAAATATATGTTGGTGTCTTTTTATGACAATAATATTAAATTTATAACATACTGTGGGAAGATTTATGCCATTATTTTGAAATTATATGTTATATCATATTGAATAATACTGAATATTTTCTCCAAGATTATAGTTGTCACTTTTCTACATCTGCTTTTGCAAACTCCAGTTTTCATGTTTTCATTATAAATTTCTCCTTTACTTATTAAATTTCTTGTTAGATATCATTTATTCTATGACATTTATAAATAGGGTCTTCTATTTCCTTTTATCTTCTAATTTGTGGTTGTTTATACATATAGAATCTATTTATGAAAATTAAATTTGAAAAAATGTTAATTTCATTGTTTTGTTATTGCTTCTTTGGTATATTATTGTTTATTATTTTGGGATTTTCCCTATACATAGCCATATTAACTGAAAATATTGAAAGTTTATCTTTTCTAATTTTATAATGTTAATTTTTTCACCTTCTCTAATCTGAGTAGTTTTCAAGTACAACATTAAGTAAAGAAAAGACTATCATGATCCCATGCCTGACTGTGCTGAAAATGTATATACTGGTCCCCATAAGGCATAATGCTAGCATTTGAGTTTATATAAATATATTTAATCATGGTAAGGATATATCCATCTATTTCTATTTAATTAATTTATTTTTATAAAAATGGATGTTGAATTTTGTCAAAACTTTTCAGTATCTCTGATTATTTTATTTCTTTTTTTATTTTTAGTATATATATATTTGTATATTTTTAATTCAAGATATTGTGGGGGCACAAACATTTTGGTTACATGTAACGCATTTGCCTTGCCCAAGCCAGGGCTACAAGCGTGCCCTTTCCCCATACAGTGCACTCCGCTTCCACTAGTTGTGGGTTTGCCCTCCCCACCCACCACCTGACGGGCACCCAGTGAGTATTACTACCATGTGAGCACCTAGTGTTGATCAGTTAGTACCGATTTGATGGCGAGTACATGTGGCGCATGTTTTTCCATCCTTGTGATACCTCACTTCAAAGAATGGGCTCAAGCTCTATCCAGGATAATATATTTTATTTCTTTCTTTACATTTGTAGTACCTCATAATCATAAGTGAATTGATACTGTGCCACAAATATATTCCTATAATAAACACCATTTTAAATTTCTTAGTGGAGTCTGCTTACAAATATCTTAGAATTTTTATATCAATATTCATCACTAAAACCTAGCTATAATTTTATTTAACTATGAAATAGTTGTCAGTTGGTGGACACTTGGGTTAATTTTACTTTTTGGTTGGTATGAATAATGTTGCTGTAAACATTCATATACAACTTTTTAAGCAGACATATGCTTGAATTCTCTTGGGAATATAGCTGAGAGTGGAATTACTAGGTAAGATGGTAACTTGAACTTTTTGAGGAATTGCCAAACTTTTTTCTAATCTTAAAGTCAATTTTGTCTGATATTAGTATAGCCTCTCCAGCTCCCATTGTGTTATCATTTACATGGTATATTTTTTTCCAACTTTTACTTTCTCCCTTTTTGTGTCCTTAAATGTAAAGTATATCTCTTTTAGGCAGCATATATTTGGATCATATTTTTTTGTAACCATTCTGCCATTTTCTGCCTTTTAAATGGAGTCTTTAATCTTTTTATATTTAAAGTGGCTTTGAAAATTTAGGATTTTTGTCCTTAATTTTGCTTTTCACTGTTGATTTTATTTTGACTAATGTTCTGTTCCTAGGAAAAAGGCTGTTTTCAGTGGAAAAACTTTCAATCACATAAAATAAAGACAAGCTCTGTGAGTAGGTTTTCCGTGGAACTTTCAGGCAGGTCAAATAATGGCAATTCTCTGGGATGTGGCTTTGCAGGAATTTTAATTCCATTTTGACTTCATCACTGGCTGCTGTACTGATGGTATTCACCATTATTTAAGGCTTTTGCTTTCCAGGTTATCATAGAACTAGGGAGGAGGAATGAACATAGGGCAGGTTAAAATGCCACAGAACTTAGTCTTTCCAAAGTTCATTCTTTCTTTCCTTCTTTCTTTTTCTTTCTTTTTCTTTTTCTCTCTCCCTCCTTTCTTTGTTTCTTTCTTTTTCTTTCTTTCTCTCTCTCTCCTTCCTTCCTTCCTTCCTTCCTTCCTTCCTTCCTTCCTTCCTTCCTTCCTCTCTCTTTCTTTTTTTCTTTTTCTTTGTTTCTTTCTTTTTTGTATGAATTCTTAGATTGATGGAAACCCTTTTCTTTTACTAGTTGAGGCATACCTTTCATATTTTTGATAGTACAATTTTCTAATATAGAACAAATAGTTTTTGTTTTATTTCCTATGTTTCAGTTTTTGTTAACAAATGGTCTTTTTCATTATTTGATATGTATGATGTGTGTGCGTATGTGTGTGTGTGTGTGTGTGTAGTTCTGATACTTTGAAAGTTTTGTAATTTTGTTCCTGTGATTGCTTTTATAATTGTAACTTTATATAATTCCTTTAGTTCTCTGTTTCTTTCATCATATTTATTACTATAGTTCCCTCTATTCTTTCTCTCTTCCTTTTCAATTTTTTCCCTCACCACCACATTTTTAGGTACAGGCAATATTCTTCATATCTTACCTTTGTAATGTAACATAACATAACAAAATATTTTTATGATTTCTCCAAGTCATTCCTCTTCCATGTAAAATTTTTATTTGTATCATTTTACATTGTTATAGTAAATTAGTTTTTCATTGTCTTCTGTGACACTTCCCCATGATTAATAGTCTTGATTCTATTATTAATTATATTCAAAGCTCACTACCAGCATTTGACTTTAATTTTCCTCATTATTCTTTTGTTAGCTGAAGGTTTTCCTCTATTTTTTCTTCACATATATTTTAGGAAACAACATTTCCTGAAATCTTTCAGGTTTAAAAATATTTCTTTAGTTTTGATACTTGAAAAAGATTTTGTTTGAATTAAAATGTTTGTTTACCCTGGCTAGAAGGTAATTTATTTTTGATATCCAAGATCTTCTGTAGCCAAAGCAAACTTAAGAAAAAATAACAAATGGGGAGGCATCTATTTACCAGACTTCAAGATATACTACAAGGCTATAGTCACCAAAACAGCATTGCACTGGTACAAGAACAGAGACATAGACCAATGGAATAGGACTGAGAACCCAAATATAAAACCATCCTCATATTGCCATCTGATATTTGACAAAGCAGACAAAAACATACTTAGGGAAAGGAATCCTGTTCAATAAATGGTGCTGGGAAAATTAGAAAGCCACATGTAGAAGAATGAAACAGGAACCATACCTCTCACCTCGCACAAAAATCAACTCACAATGGATACTTGTTTTTTCTTTTTATGTATTAGTGATAAAGAAAAAATCTCTCTCAGCAGATGATTTTTATTCAGTATTCTTTCTGGCTGAGTGTTTCATTTTTTAAATGTTATTTTTATTCATTTTTATAATTTTAATTGTGTTTTATATGAGAGAAGAGATAGTGTATGTGCTGCTTGTAATCAGAAACATTCATGCTATATTTATTGACATAGCTTATTTTTTATTTTTCATTATTTTGAACAGAATAAGTTAATTATAATACAATTATGCAAAAGACAAAGTAATTTCTGAGTACAAAATTTCTCAACACATAATTCACAAAATAGTCTATGCATACTTAATCCTATATTATGTATCTGTGTAATTCAATCCTTGGTTCTTTGCCTTTCAGATAATAGGCACTCTATTGAATGAATTAAAATATAAAAACCATCATTTTGAAAATATGTTTTTGAAAATCCTTTGTATCATAATGTACTTTTTTCCTTTAATATACAGCTTTAGACAATCTGAGAAGATCTGGAGCTATTTAGATGTAATTCCAGTAATGTACCTAAATAACATGGAAGCCTGAATGTCAAACTATGTATTTTAATTTATTTTTATTTTTCAATCAATTCTAAGTAGAGAGAAACTTGAATAACCAGGTTTTACAAAAGATATTTCCAATAAAGAAAAGCTGTGGGATTGTGCAAACGGGATTTTCCACTGAATGGAATCAGGAGAAGCTTAAAATTACACTTTCCATTAAACAAGAGCAATGAAACTGAAGACATGGCTTTAAAAATCCATTAAGTCACTTTGGAAAAGGCAGTAAACACAGCTTCTGGAGTCTAGAGAACTCCATTTGGCAGTTTATACCATTAATAATAGTATTTTCACTAAATTACATGCATTCATAACCTGTCCTAAGTCCTCCTTATAAAACACAATTTACACAAAGTTGTTCTGCTTTACTCCTAAGCATATGCTTGAAGAGATTTGTTATAAAAATGAATACCCTTACCTATAGCATTTTACATTGGAAGAAGCACTTATTTATAACAGCATCAATTAGAATACAATTTGTCTTCATAACCTTTCATTGAAGTAAAATTTATTACGTTAATATTACCTATTATAATCTCAACAAACGTTATAATATTCTTAATTGTAGAAATGGTAAGATATGCTATTAATGTATTCTTGTTTCTTTCTTTTCTAATGTGAGAATTATGATCCATATGTTAGAGGAAGTTACCATGCCTTATGTTAAATTTTAAATCAGGTCTCTGGATTATGTGCCGCCTTTTCCATAAAACAGAACCGAATGTCCTAGCAATACATTCTCTCCAGAGATTTTGTGTAAATGATTTGTCAAATCATAGTAAGATGATTATGTAAGAAAACTAATAATATTTAAAATTTTCTTGAGTTGATCATAAAATATTATAAGGTGGTAAATATTTTATGTTCTTGCCAACAATATTTGCCTGTGGTTTGAGTGAAACATCTCCAACATACCATCTTATTATGTGTGTTGCTTACAATAAAACTTACTTTCACATAGTGAAAGTCCTAAAGCTTCACTTGATATGCATTTTCTTCAAGTGAAATTCATTTTCTAAAAGTTTTATTTCTGGCACTCAAATGTTATTTTTATGTGATCTAAAAAAATAAGTCACTATGTTGACTTGAGGAAAGATTAGCATGTGAATGATTGAGCCTTCATAATAGTGCTTTGCAATTTTACTAAGGCCAGCCTATGATGAAATATTTTTATTCATTCAGTGTACACATATTAACTACATGTAGAGTTTTTTTTATTGTTATTTCATTTCGTTTCAGGTCATGCTTTTCCACTCCCACGCCCTCACAAGACCATAGGCAAGGAGAATACAGTATACCATAAATGGTAAGCTTTAGATCTTGTTTACAAATAAGAGCTCAATGCAATCTAAAACTATGATTGATTGTGTTTAAACACTTATATAGACTAAAGAAAAATTATAGGGAGTGAGACAATTATCCAGCAGTTTAAAGAAGGCCTCTCATTTCTTCCTATTTTCAACTATAGGGCGCATGTGTTCCATAGCATTACTACATTACATACATTTAATTTAAGATCAAACAAAATCAATGGCTTTTGGTGCCCTTTGAAATAATGTAAACAGTCATTTTATTAATGTTACAATACTTATTTTTGTAAAATAATTTTCAATGAAAGAGAACTTCTGTCCTATGAGGTATTGAACACCATGTGGGAATAAAAAGTGTATATATTTTAGGGGTTATTTTTATTTGATGAAATGATAAAATGTTATCTATGTTCTTACATAATTTTTATTAATAGTCATGAAAACTAACTTCATTATTGTACATGTAATTCCTTTTAATATTTGCATTCAGCCCAAATATAAATTCTAACTACAAAGAATTGGTTCATTAATTAATAATGATCCACTGATACTTTATTTCTCATTCTATATTAGTTCATTTAGATCAGACCAGATTTTTTAATTGAATGAATTAAAAATAGAAGAATGAAGTGTTGGCTTTCCCATAAATGACATTCCATTCAGCAGGCAAAATATAGATATAATCATTTTACTCTATAGTCTACCTTTCTGGTGATGAGTCAGTTATTTTTCCATTGTAAATTTAGCCTTCATAGAGTTTTAGTCATTTTATTTTATCCAAGAAAAACAATTAAATGCCAAAACCTTTTACATATTGGGCCAAAAATAAGAAATACACACATACATATGTATGGTATGTGCTCTGTACCTTATTAGGTCTCTGCCTTCATTACTAATGCTAATATCAATCATGTGGAGAGTTAAGCAAAATTGTCAGGTACTATATATTTAATATAAGTACATATTATTGCTAATTAATGAGAATCCAGTGTAAACTATAATAATCTAGGAAGGTTTCTTGGAAGAAGTAGACTAAACATGAAAAAGAATAAGAAAAACTAATATTTAAGAATATAAATAACTGTATTAATTGACACTATTATACATATTTTAAATATGGGAAAATGAGACATACAGAGATTAAATAATTTGCCTAAAATTACATAGCTACTTGGACTGCAATATTAAACCTAGGCACTATAGTTCTACGTTGCCTCTCGAACAGGTAGGGTTTGAGTAAAAAAAAGCTCGTAATGATCTCAATCCTGTATGTTATACTCCCTAAGTAAGGGAGAAATTCATAGTCCTTATCAAAACCTTTTTTTTTGGTTTGGGCCAGAAAAAATTTAAATTTACATGTAATTTAAATCTACATATAATTTAAATTATAAAGTGATGTCTGTGGTGGAGTTGCACTTACCATTCCTGGTCATCTCTGTTTACATGAAATTATTTTGGTAGTTAAAAGTCTCATTGTTTGCTAATTATTGTTTCTCTTCTGAATAAACCCATATGAAAAAAATAAATAAAGATCCCATTTCTATGTTTTACCCCCAAACCATCATACTCACCAGGCAATTAGTTGTAGAAGACTTTAATGAGTAATTGGATTTACCAAGGAATGTCCTTTCACTGAGTTACCCACCTCTTCTTCCCATTAGGCGAATCACTTGAACCCTCAGAAACGTTAGTTTTCTCATATGTAAAATAAGGTAATACAACCTGTGTTGCAATATTTTGAGATGTTATAAGCACTATTTGTAAAGTCTTTTAATATGAAATTACTTGTGATAGCTATTATAATGATCATGATCACAATATAAAGTTTACAGACAAATTGAATAGGGATGAAAAATAAAATAAGAAGGCAGTGAGATTACTAAGAGAAAATAACACTAATAAATCTTATATTTTATAATATAATCTCATTTGAGGCACTATCTTAATTTAAAATTTATTGTGGCCACTAGTAACAATAGAACTTAATCTAGTTTCCTCAATCTGACAATCAAATTTTCATTCAATTGACCTCGCCTTACCACTACTGAACCAATCTTAACATTTGTCCAGTAGTATTTCAGACCTCCACTTCGCGGAGAATATTTTCCTAATCACGTACAGTGCCTTAGAATTCACCTAAACGTTAAGAGTTTGTAGCAGTTAAGTTTCAGAGAAACTAATGCAGAATAAACAGATACTAGTATCTGACAGAAGTTAGCAGCCTTGTCTAAAACTTACTATGTGTCTGTAATAGTTAACTAACTTTAGAAAACTACCATTGCCACTGTGGAGTATGATTTTTTTTTTTAATTTATTTTTTATTCCATCTTGTAATGGGGGTACAAATATTGTTTGGGTTACATACATTGCCCCTCCCCCCTCCCCCCCACATGCCTGCGCTTCAAGCGAGTCTAATCCCCAGGTGGTGCGGATGGCACACATTATGTAACTCTACACTACTTCCCCCCTCCCGATTTTTTAAACACACAATCCAAAAAGGTCTTCCTAGGAAAACTTTTAAAAAGTTAATGGTCATTATTTTTTAGTTTCAGACTTTGTATAAAGTTTCTCATGGCTAGACACTAGATGCTCAATACTGGCTGATTAATAACTGTTGGTTTTTGTTACTTTATAATTCTTGAATTACTCAGCACTGCCATATCTTTTGCTAGACTGTTTCAGCGGCAGGATCTATATATTTTTCTTTCTTCATAGTTTTGATCATATGTCCATAGAACTAATTAACTTAGTTTGATTGCATAGCCTAAAGTATAAACTATCAATGTTTTCTGAATACTTTTTATCCAGAATGGAAGTGTCTAATTACACAAAGAACAAATACACATTACCAGTTAATTGAGAAATTGTCAACTAAATAAAAGAAGCTAAAATTACTTAAAACTTGATTTCTTCATAATCCAAGAGTAATAATTAAAATGGAGGGGTGATTTTAGATGCTGTCTAATCCTCTAATCATGCCATTCATTTCACTTCAAAATTAAGAAAGACATAGTGATAGAGAGCAGAGGACCTGAGCCTGTAGGAAAACTTTCACCAGTGATTCATCCATGTTGATTAATCTCTGTTCTGAAAATCATGGCTTATTATTCTTGGTCTACTTTACTATTTGGTATGTGGCTTAAGAAATCTTACTTTTTCCATTCTCTACAATCAGGAAATAAGACTTAACTGAAAATTATATTGTATACTTTGGTTTCTAACCGATTTATAAAAAAAATCTTTGGCTTCATGTTTCATTAATTTTCCTTTTGCCAATGTGATTTGGTCTGCACCGTCATGTCTCATCTTTATTTCTTTTTCTTAGCAAAGAGCCTTCCAGATAATGATCCCACCATGAAACATGTTCTTACGTCACTCAGGCCACCTAAAATATCCTTAATAAAAATGGATAATGAACAAAACTTAAAATCATTCCTAAAATAAAACTTGCTTTCATGGTCACACGTGCTTACATTTAATAAATCATTCCTGAATCACAAGCCAGATGTACAGTGTTTAAAGTAAAATGTAAAAGTCATTGGATATAAATATCTATTTACAAAGTCATTCTTTAATATAAGGGAGAGAATGAATTTTTAAATGAATGTATTTTTTTTTTTGGTTAAAGGCAGGATGTGATGATTTGCCACGTGTACTTTCTGATGATATAGCAGACACTGCCAGTTGCCAGCTCACATCCATCTCCCCTTTATAGAGATATTTTTTTCCCCCTTTTGAGACAGGATCTTGCTCTCACCCAGGCTAGAGTGCAGTGGTGTGATCACACAGCTCACTTCAGCCTCAAACTCCTGTGCTCAAGCAGTCCTCCCACCTCAGCCTCCCAAAGTGCTAGGATTACAGGCTTGAGCCACTGTCCCTGGCCTAGAGATTTTTAAGTAGGATTTTTAACTGGACATGTAGTCTTCCAGGTAAAAACATGATTTTGAAGGCTCATTTGAAGTGTGGCCACGGAATACTTGTAGGCAATGGTATGTGAGCAGAAATGATGCATGCAACTTGTGTGTTATACCTTTAGAGACAGAGATTTACCATCTGCTTCTCCTTTCTCTATAATGGTATATATCTGAGGTTTACCCTGGGCATAACCAGTTAGAATGATTTTTTTTTTCAATTAAGTATTAACAGAGCCACTTTCTACTTTCAGTTTGTACTAAAATTCTATGACCGTTCTACCTGTGTCCTTCTTGTTGTATGGAATGCTGAAAAGGAGATGAGCAATCTTAGGCCGTATGATGAGGGCAATTGCCTAGGGATGGTGACACTGCAATACCAAATAACCTCAGCCCATGATGACTTTGTGAAGCAGAGGACCTTTCCTACCTGGGATTTTATGTTTAAATCCTGTTAAAGCCACTACCTACTTGGGATCTTTGGCCTACACATCTGAACTTATAGCCTAAATAGTGCAAAAGTCAATATATTAGTTGTGAAATCTTTATTGTTTTTGTATACATTTTAACTATATTGTATTGAAGGCAGTATTGAAACTAAAATAGGAGCTCAGATTTTTCAAATAAATTTTATAAGCCCTATTTCAACATCAAATATTCTTAAACTTCTATCAAACTCACTTTTAAAAAATATTCAAATAATATATCTCTAATTAGTGAAAAAGATGTTAAACTACTATTTATTTTTCTATTGTGTGCAAATGAAAAAGGAAGGCTAATCAAGTGATCATACTACATTTTCACACTTAGATTTTCTAGCCATTTTCACCTCTTATGCTGTGTATGTCAGAATTAGCTTTCTCTTTAAAATTTTTTCAGCTTTCCTCAAAAGATATTTGAGGTTTGGTGTATAACATTTTACCAAAAGCATATGCAATTGACCACTAAACATGAAAATCTACTCAATACCATTACTCAGCATGAAAAAGCTTATTGAAACTCAATAATGTGTTTATACTCCAACAGGAATAGAAAAATATAAAGACTAACATTATCAGTCATAGTATGAATATGGAACAACAGGCATTTTCATACACTGCTTGTGGAAAACTAAGTTGACATGTCCCTTCCAGAAAAGTGTTTGACATTTTCTATTAAGCTACATTTTCTATTAAGCTGAACATAGTCACAGCATAAAACAAAAAAAAATCCCACCAATAAGAGTGTGCTAACAGAAAGGTGTATACATGTAAAAGCAAAACACATGCATAAAAATATTAATGGTAGTGTTACTTTAATATCTGAAAGTGTTAACTGCCCAGACATTCATACTAGCAGAATGGTAAAATAAATAGAAGGATATTCATAAAATGTTAATACTCTTTAATATAAAGCAATGAAAATGAATTTATTACAGCTATGTGTAACAGCATAGATGAATAGCATAGTCATAATATTAGGAGAAAGAAGCCAGACACAAAAGAATATATACTGAATGATTTCAATTATATTAATTCCAAAAATAAGCATTTTATCATACTAGAAGTCAAGACAGCAGTTAACTTTGGGGATAAATGAGGATATTGATTATCAGGTGGCACAAACAAAACTTATGGAATGCAGTTAGTATTTGGCTTCTTGACCTGGTTTTGGTTGCAGAGGGGTTTGCCTTGTGATAATATATTAAGCTATACATTTATGATTTGTGTACTCTTCCCTATGTGATTAACACTACACACATACAGAAAAGGTAAAAAACATGTAAACACAATCATGTTAACTGATTTTACTCTAAAATCATGATCCTGATCTTCAAGTAGGCCATCAATTCTGCTAGACAGTTATATTTTATGTTTCCCCTTTGATTATGAGGTAATCCCTTTGATATTAGAGAAAGCTGGATGACAGACCCATGGGATAGATACTCTGTACTTTCTTTGGTCCCATTATGTAAAACTAAATCAATTCTAAATTAGAAAGTGATGAAATGAGCTCTAAACCCCTAAATGTGGTAAACAGGAATATCAGCCTTTGGGGAGTGTTGTGCCTCTCCCAGGGGATCTTTCAGCCCTGTTACCTATTTAGCTGGGGTGAGATAAGCAACAGGTATCGGCACACCTAAGAGAGTATACTTCAGAGGTTGCTTCATCTGTGGCTAGGGGACAGTTGCTAAAAAGTTATTCAGAGATCTTTCGCTGATCAAATTAAAAACCTTCTGCACAGCCAAGGAAACTATCATTAGACCAAATAGACAACCTACAGAATGGGAGAAAATATTTGCTCTCTATACTTCCGATAAAGGTCTGATAACAAGAATCTATTTAGAGCTCAAAAAAATTAACAAGAAAAAATCAAACAACCCCATCAAGAAATGGGCAACGGAAATGAACAGAAACTTTTCTGAAGAAGACAGAATAATGGCCAGCAAACATATAAAAAAATGCTCAACATTGCTAATCATTAGAGAAATGCAAATCAAAACCATAATGAGATACCACCTAGCTCCAGTGAGAATGGCCTGTATCAAGAAATCCCAAAACAACAAATGCTGGCGAGGATGTGGAGAGACAGGAACACTCTTACACTGCTGGTGGGACTGCAAATTAGTGCAACCTTTGTGGAAAAGAATTTGGAGATATCTCAAAGAGCTAAAAATAGATATACCATTCAACCCAGCAACAGCATTATTAGGCATTTACCCGAAAGAACATAAGACATTCTATTATAAAGACATCTGCACCCGAATGTTTGTGGCAGCACAA
>VBSM01000483.1:24039796-24077816 GCA_008086735.1 Cheirogaleus medius
AAAAAAAAAAAAAAAAAAGACCTTCAGCAACTCTCTTAGCAACCTGTGATTATAGTTTCCTCATGTTGATATGAGATTAGTAATTTGTGTCCAGTTCTTACTAGAGAATGCTTAGGGGCATCAATAAGGAAATATAAGAAAAGCATTGAATAGTGTAAAAAAAAAGTCTAAAAAACTATCACTGTCACTATTCCTGGGTTTCCTAAGACTTTATCTATGAGAGAATCTCCTATAGAATGCCACTGTCTAATCCTTGCTTTCTATTGTTTCCTAGTGTCCATTTACAAACAAAATCTCTATATTAAAGCAGATAAAAGCATAAACTATGAAGCCAGACAGGATAATCAACCTCAGCAGATGGTACCATTAGTGGGTAAACACCAGTATTGGTTTGCTAGGGAAGACTGTTTCTCTAACTGAGAAAGGAGCTGTGTCTCCTATTCTAGGTAGCTGTGTGTGTAATAAGCCATGTTCTTTGCTAATATTAAAGAAACTTATATTGTTTATCTGTGTCTGCTGGTATTATTCCCATTAGTCTCATTATAATAGTTAATGCTAATGTGGTATAAATTGCCCTCAAAATGTTCACACATTCCTCCATTATTAAGTTTTAGCTCTTTCATACCATTTTTTATATCACATGCTTATTATCAGCCTTGAACAGACTATGAAACTGCTTTATAATCATGAGAATTAGGCAAATAAGTTGTGATGGAAAAGGAGAGATGCATTAAAGTTAGATTATACAACAAGAGAGAACAAACAGTGTTCGAAAATTTTCAGTTTTGCTCCAGTATGTAAAGAGCTTAGAAGTTACTTCTGTTCTTACAAAAAGAGAACAAGGTGGAGGAGTCAGAACTAGATGTTCAAATAGAAGCTTTGAACAATCTTCCTTTCACATGAACACCAAACTCAACAACTACTCACCCATGAAAAGCACCTTCAGAAGAATCAAAAATCAGGTGAGAGATCACAGTATCTGCCTTTAACATTATATCAAGGAAAGAGGCACTGAAGAGGTCAGAAAAGACAATCTTCCATTGCCTACACCATCCCTCCCCCATTCACTGGCAGCTCAAAACCAGTGCTTCTGGTAGAGAGAGAATCTGTGTGCTTGAGGGAGGGAGAGTGAAGTGATTGTGGGACTTTACATTGGAACTCAGGGCCACCATGTCATAGGGGAATACAGCAGAGGGCAGAATGCTGCCAGTGCCGATGGAGGGAGCATTTAGACCAGCCCAGCCAGAGGGAAATCCTCTACCCCAGTGGTAGAAACCTGAGTTCCTGCCAGCCCCACCACCAGGTGAAGAAAAGTGACCTGGGGCCTAGAATAAATTTGTAAGGTAGTCAGGTCACAAAGACTGCAGTCCTTGACAGTGTTGGCTGACAGCAAGTGGACTTGGGGTGCACATGACCCAGAGAGACACCATAAGCAATGGCCAAACCAGTGCCTATGTCAGCCCTACCCCAATTACAGACATTGAAGTTCAGGGACCATCTCCTTCCCTTTGGGGAAAGGAAAGAGAAGAGTTCAGAGGGCTTTGTTTTGTAACTTGGGTACCAGCTTAGCCGCAGTAACATAAAATAACAATAAGACTCTTGAAGTCTCTAATTCCAGGCCTTACTTAGTTCCTGGTTGGTATTGTGAGACCCACCTTGGGCCAGAAGGAAAATTACTGCCCTAAAGGGAAAGACAAAATCCTGGCAGCATTCAACACCTGCTGACTAAAGAGCCCTTTGGCTTTGAATAAACATCAGATGTAGGCAGCAGCAGTCAACATCAATAGGCAAAAGAATCAATCATAGAATCATATCAATTGATGCAGAAAAATCATTTGACAAAATCTAATACCTGTTTGTGATAAAAACTCTCAGCAAACTAGGAATAGAATAGAACTTCCACAACTTAATAAGGAACTACTACAAAAACTCTACAAGTAGTATCATACCTAGTGATGAGAAAAGAGTTGCTTTTCCCTCTAAGATTGGGAACAAGGTAAGGACATTTTTCTCACCACTCTTATTCACCATTGTACTGGAGGTCCTTGCTAAAGCAATAAGACATGAGAAGAAAAAAAAAAGAACTAAAATGTATATAGTTTGGAAATGAAGAAACAAAACTATGTTTATTCACACATGATTTAATGTAAAAAATCCCAATCCCAAATAATTAACTATAAAATTCTTATAACTAATAAGCTACTACAGCAAGGTTGTAGGACAGCAAGGTGAATATATACAAAAGTCTATTATTTTCTTATACACCATCAAGTTAACATCTGGAATTTAAAATTAAAGACAACACAATTGATATTATATTCAAAATAATAAAAAGATATAAACTTTATAAAGATATACAAGATCAATATGAGAAAAACTACCAAATTATGATGAAAGAAATAAAAGAATCTAAATAAATAGAGAGATATTCCATGTTATGGACAGGAAGACACATTTTTAAGATGCTAGTTCTTCCCACTTGATCTATAGATTCAGAATTAAGAGTTATTCTCAATAATAATTCAAGCAAGTAATTTTGTGAATATGGACAAATTGATACTAAAGTTTCTATTAAAAGACAAAAGACACAGAATAATGAACACAATCCTGAGGAAGAACCAAACTCAATGGTTGCCTTTTCCTGACTTCAAGATTTATAGTAAAGCTATAGTATTCAAGACATTATGATATTCACATGTTAATATTGTACCGTATGAGTATTATTCTGCCAAAGTGGGGTTCAGAAATGCCATTTAACAAATTATAAATATTGCTCCTATCAGTCATTGGAGATTGGTAAGAGGATATGGAACAGTAACAACATTGCTGAATGCTCTGTGCTGTATGAGGTGGTTTTTCCAATAACTTTCTGGGCCTTCCATAAAAAAAAAAAAAGAAAAGAAAACAAATAATTTTAAAATGATGAAAAGAAACCTCACCAAAGAAGATATAGAGACAAAAATACTAATATAAAAAGATGTTCAACATTAGGGAATAGCACATTAAAATTTTGAAATGACTAAAATCCATTCTAACTCTCGTTTATTGCTGGTAGGAATAAAAAATACTACATTTACCCTGTGGGGCATTTGGGCAGAGTTTTACAAAGCTAAACCTAGTTTTACCACATGATCCAACATTCCTGATCTTAGATAGACATTCACCCAAATGAGCTAAAAATTTATGTCCACACAAAAACTTACCCATGAATGTTTATAGAAATTTTCTTCATAATTGCCAAAAACTGCAATGAACCAAGATGTTATTCAATAGGTGAATGCATAAACAAACTCTGGTACATCCATACAATGAAATATCAGGGTTAAAAATAAATGAGCTACCAATCCACAAAAAGACATGGAGAAAACTTATATACACATTTCTTTTTGTAAGAAGTCAGTCAGTAAAGGATATATAACTATATTACTTCAACCATATGATGTTATAGAAAAAGCAAAACTATAGAGTTGGTAAAAAAAAAAAAAAAAGATTAGTGGTTTCCAGGGCTTGAGGGGAGTAAAAGAAGGGATAAACAATGGGAGCCCATGAATTTTAGGGCAGTGAAACTATTCTGTATGGTACCATAATGGTGAATACATGACATTACGCATTTGTCAAAACCCATAGAACTGTTTGCCACAAAATATGAGCCCTGATGTAAGGTATGAACTTTAGTTAATAATACTGTATCAATATTGGTTCAGCAATTGAAACACATATACCACACTAATGGCAAGTGTTAATAATAGCAGAAACTCAGGGGGGAATGAAAGGTGGTGATGTATATGGGAATTCTTTGTACTATCTGTTCAGTTGTGTGTAAACCTAAAGTTGCACTCAAAAACCTTATTAAATTTAAAACAAAAAAGTGTTGAAGGGATGAGGGCTCAAAGTGCCTAAGGCAGTCAAAGTTTAAAGAGTCAGGTACCTGGAAGAGCAAGACCAAAGATGGACTAGGAGGAAGTAGAAATTCAGAGATCGTGAAGGACAAATTTACTTTCCTCAAGTGAAGAGTGACCAAAAATAAACATAACATTCTTATTTCCTATATGTTAGCTCATCTAATTCTCCTAACAATCTTGTGACATAATATATTTGTGAGTTCTTAGTTGATTAAACTAAAGCTAATATCAACTAGATAATAGCAGTGAAAAAGGAATTTAGCTATGCCCTCCTCGGACCTAGCAACTGTCATAAAATTCAGATAGTATTCTAAGTAGGTGAAAAGAGGTTAGTTTTCTGCTAAGTACATATATATGTAAATGTATGTGTATGTATATGTGCATGTATATGTGAACATCATACATCTATTTTCTAAGAGAGGAAAAACAATAACCTTGACTCCTCCTTGAAGCAAGTTCTTTGATTGACTTATTTATTTACGTATTATCATACATCTGAAGAGAATGACACCCCTATATAGAAAGGATTTGTATGAAGTAAAAATAGTTTGTGTAAAAGGATATCAGGAATTTGTCTTTTAAGTCAGCAATTCTGGGAGAAGGATCAGAGATCCAGAACCCAGAGCAGTGTTGAATGGGCCAGGTATGTTCGAATGAATTAATTGAAGGTTGGTCCAGAATAGATCAAACTGACAGTGAGTAGAGGATCAGGATTAAGAATTCAGAAGTTTTAGAGACCCAGATCAAGTGTAACCCCTGCCCTCACCCCCAAACACACATACACGAAAATGTCATTGGAATTTACAGAGAGAGTGGAGACAGTGAGCAAACTGCAGAATATGATATGGAAGATCAAGCTCCTTTATTCTGATATAAAAGTAATGGTTATGCATAGAAGATAGAGGAACCAAGTCTCTCCCATGTGGCATATTCTTGGCTTCCAAATTTGCTGAAAGCCTTTTAATTTATCTGCTTTAAGAGATCAACAGAAACATTTCCTTTAGTGTTCTTTAAATAAACCCAATGGTTTCATTCACCTTCCACAGACAGTGTTTTATAAACATTCCTGAGAAAATACATACATAAGGAGTGAATTTAAAGTGTTCAGCCACATTCATATAAGCATGAAAATATGTGTATCTGTCTTTTCAGTACCTTACATAATACACTGAGAAGGTAAACTTGATAGGATCACAGAGTTGTGTTGTTTTGCTCACTGCTTTACTCAGAGTGTCCAGAAGCTTATGTGATGCACAGGAGTTGTTAAATATCCATTGAATGATGCAATATGCTTGTGTTGCTTCTCTCTTTGCACTCTCCGCATATTCTTGAGTATGCATTCCAGACAAACACAATCCATTAGCAAGGCTGATGTTTGTCTTCAGTTAAGCTCTAATTTCTAATGCGGGGACTAAAAATTCAAGCCATACTTTTTTAGCTCTTATCAATTGAAAAGTTCCAAATCAAAATGGAGCTGACATATTTGTTAACAAATCACAAGGCAGACTGGAATTAATCACAACCCCTCCAATGCTGTATTGTTTTACACTTTAACACATGTTCAAACCAACTTTTGATGAAAAGAGCTGAAAGAGAAATTACTTTAAAAATCAAAGATCGGGATTTTACAGGTCAACATACAATGAAAACACATGTGTTGGCAAAGAGTTTCCATTTTGTCTCCTCACTTTGACTCCTATGATCCCACTGAACATGATAGAATGAATTGGATAGAACAGTATCTTGCTTGGTGATTACCTAATGGTGTCTCTAATTTTGTTAAAATTGCTTTGAGAGGAAAATGTTTGCAACACCAATTGCTGAGTGTGAAAGAAATTTTCTGAAAATTGGTAAGGTGATACCAGATGGTGGAGGACCTAGAGGAGTTCTATTGTGAGATTAGACTTTACTAACAATTATTTCCCAAGTACTAACAATACTTTACTCATGTGCAATACTTTCTAGTTTCTAATTGTCATTTTGCATTTGATCCTCATAGCTCAGTAAGTGCATCAGAGCAGATTTCATTAGCCCAATATTGAAAATGTGGAAATGGAGACTCAACTAAGTTAACTGATGGGCCTAACATCACATTGAAAAGTGGCAAAGTAAAATGTAACCAAAATGTTTGAACCCTCATAATATCCTGAAATAAAAAAAAGAAAGAAAGAAAAGTGGCAAAGCCACTTCCTTGACTTCCAAGAATAAGAATATTCACAAATGAAGTTCTATATTATTTTATGTAAAATATTATTATTTAATATAAATGCCCTTATTGCAATCTCAAACAGGATTTACTGACATGACCATAAATATTTGAACAATGATAATAATAAAACTAATGGTAATAATAAGATTAATATATATTGAGACCAGGCATAATACTAAGCATTTTATATGATTATATTATGTAATTTTTTTAGCCCTATTTGATAGACAAAGATACTTAGGCTCAGAGACCATAAATAACTTTAAGGAAGGTCATAAAACTTCTTACAAAGTAGACCTAGGACTTGAATGTAAACCAGAGGCTAGGTCTTAGCCACCAAGACTAAGACTAATTCCATCTCTCAAATCCGAGTTTTAAATACATCATTCTTCTGGGTCATAATTTTATATTTATAACATGGGTATGATTATAAACCTTATTGAGAAGAATATTAAATTTTGAATAAGAAAATGGGTATAAAATGTATTTGCAAACTATAAATATGAAACAAATATCAGTTATAAGAGTTAAAATTTTGTGATGTCATTAATGCTTTTTTTAAATCTTCCCTTTTATCCTTCCCTTTTGATCTCTAGTGTGTTGCTTTACCATTCAAGTAAGTAAAAAGTGATGTATTTGGGTTTCGTGAGTTCTAGTCAGTTTTCTTCTATTCCATCGCCACAGTTCCCAATCAAGCATCTTGCGTGAGCCTGGTCACTGAGGAATAAGCAAGTTGTGAATTTATGAATGCAAATCCATCATCACCAATTGAAAGAAATTCAGTGGTGTATGCTGTATTGACAGCAGGCTGTTAACATTATACTTATGTATGAAGGATAGCATATTATTCATTGTTTTATATTTTCCTCTAAGTTATTTTTTAATAACTCTGAAACTTTAGTACTTGGGCACTGTGCTCTGTGAAATGTGAAAATCTCCATTAGTGTGTTTCCCCCACAAATTTATTAAAAGAACCTACACATTCATGTTAAATATGGTTAGCTGTCATCAGCTTCTAATTGTGGAACTAGAGTCTTCAGTAAAATTGGACAGTGGAACGAATCACATACGGTACTTTACTCTTTTTTTCTTTTCCTATTTTGGCTCTGAATCTATGTTGACAGGGTGACTTACATTAGTTTTATGCTCTCCGAATAAATATGGCCCTATTTGCATTGTTGCTATTTTCTTTTTTGCTTAAATGAAGAAGCTCACCTTGCAATAAAATGAAAACTGATATCATAAAATGCCTCTTTTTCATAAAAATGTTGAGTAACAAGTGGCATTGTGGGCTAAAATAAATGAAATGTGGCAAAACCCCATCAACATATAACTAAACATCTTATCTTTTTGTCATCATCTATTAACCTGTTTCATTTTCAGTTTTATCCCCCAAGTTTACTATTTGTTACCTTGTGGCTACACACATGTTGGTGATCAGCTAATTTATACCTTATGTTGTATATAGAATTTAGCGGCTGCCAATAATTACTATGGTAGCCAAACTAGAGATTTTTCACTTCTCTTCTAAAAACTAACCATGTGTTCTTCTTTAAAGCAATGTGGTTTTGCTTTATGAATTTTCTGCAAGAAAAAAATAAAAAGAAACTCAGAGCTGTGAAATTTGCCATTATTCATGAAAATTATCTGATGGCAAGTTAAACCTCAAAGAAAGGATTTTTTTTTTTTAATTTGGCTTTAGCATTAGATAGATGTGCACAGAGGGGAGGATGTTGGAGTCTACAGATCCCATATTTATGTCACATTTTGAACAGGCAATAGTTTAATATTTGGCTGATAGAAATCCCATTACCTAAAACTCCTACCACTTTCTTATTTGAACACTTTACTCACAGGTGAAATAAATAATTTCAGGCTCGTTAAAATTTGAAAAGCTACAAAGAGCTCATAAAAGCTGGTCATTTTAAATGAACACATCGATATTTCAAATGTTCAGTAAAAATAAACAATATTTGGAAATTCAGTTGAATAGAAAGATATTTTTAAAGAAATACACAGTTATTCCTGAAAGTCGACAGTTTGACTTATGCCTACTTTCATCCACATTCAACATACATATCTTCAGTAACTACTAAGTTAATTATTTAATGAAGTACAGTGTTTTTTTCTTTATTTCTTTATTCCCTTCTTTATTTTCATTTTTTCTTTCCTTTTCGTTTTTTTCATTTTTGGCCTTCTTCTAAGGCAAACTATACTTACAATGTAGACAGAACCTTAGCATTATACAAATCTACATAGAGTCCAGCAACTTTTAAGAATTTGAAAAGTTTTAATATTTGTATTATTTTATGCCATGTACACCAAATATTTGTAAAAATTTTGTCCACCAGTAATAACATTTGAATGCTCTGTTGAGTACAGGTTAAGCTGCTGTAACTAAGAGAGTCCAAAATACTATGTTCAAATATGATAGAAAAATATTTCTCTCCCATATGATAGTCTAAATTAAGCAGCCCCCTCCCAGTGGAACAATTCCGACATCTTTACTAAGTTTGACATTACTGGACTTCCAACGTTACTTTGGGTTCTGCATTCCCCAAGCAGAGGGAAGGGAAAAGAGTGGCTCAGGGAAAACAGCTTTGTCTTTAAAGTTATAATATAGAAATTGCTCAGAACACGTTTTCTAGACATTATCAGCCTACACATTCCACACATGCCTACAAGACAGGTCAGGAAGCGTAGTAACTTACTGTATTAATAAATTCCCCATAACTTCTTAAAATTATCACCATGCCTCCATTGAATCTAATACTCCAGTGATAGATACCAAGCAGCTTTAAGGTACTAGGACATGCCTCATCTCTATTGAAGGTATATTAAGGCATCTTGAACTTAACATGTCCAGATAAAACTCAATTTCTCAATAGTAGGCCTATCTTCCCAGTAAATGGAAACACCATGTTTCAGTTGCTCAGGCCCCCAAATCTGTGGTCAGCTTTGAGCTCTTTCTTTTTTCTCATTCTCTGGGTCCATTAGCCAAGCCTGTTGATATGACCTTCAAAATGCATTCAGAATCTGACCAACTCTCACTTCATAAACGCTACTATCCTGTTCCTATGCACCAATATCTGCCATGTAGATCACTGTCAGAACTTCATGTCTTGTTTCCATTTCCATCTCTGTCTTCTATAGTCTGATCGCACATCAGCTAGAGTTCTTTGAAACCTAAAAGCACTTCTTTATTCAAATTCCTCCAATCGACATAAAATCTAAAGTTCTCACCATGCCGTAAAAGGTCATATTTGTTCTTTCCACCTCCCTTTCCTCCCATTTCTCTGATTTCAAGTCCTATTTCTCTCACTGCCTATCAGTCACACTGGCCCCTTTGCTACTTCTCAAACGAGTTAACCAAAGTCTTCCCTCAGAGTTTTTGATCTTGCTATTTCTTCTACTTGAAAAGTGATTCCACCCTACTTGCTCCCTCCCTCCGTCCAGGTCTTTACTCAAACATGATCTTATTAATGGACTAGCCTCCTAAAATGGCACCACTTCCGAGAATCCCCTTTATCCCTATACTTGCTTTCACTTTTCTCTGTAGAATTCATCACTACCTGAGCTATGATATTTATTAGTTTGTTTATTTAATTATTGTCTTTTTATAACTTGTCAATTTTACAAAAACAGAGATTTTGTTTTGTTCAGTATGGCATCTGCCAGGTTTGGCATTCAAAAATCATTTGCTGAATGAATGAAGAAATAAAGAATTCATCATACCCAGCATGCTGTTTCAGATTTTTGTGTCTCTCTGCCAACTTCTCTGCTGCCTGAAAAACTACGGTCTTCCAGATCCTGACTATCTAGTGATCAAATCTTTAATTATCTTTCTGGAGAGTTTACAATGCTGTTTTCCTTCTAAGAACTTTTCTGTCACTCTCAACAGGTTAAACTCCCACACTTTCCTCTGCCCATCTAATGTAACCTTTACATACTTCTTTCATATCTCCCAGAACACTTATGTGCCAATAATACTTTCTATGTCTATAAGCATCATGTGGAGAGGGGGTGATTTTATTCACATTTGTAGCTGCAAAGCATAATGCTTGGCATATAGTAAGCACTTAATGACTATTTGTTAAATCAATATATAAATGGAAATGAGCTAGGTATGTTTAATATTCTCCTCTTGATATGTGAATGAAAACCTAAAGCTAAAGATCTCAGTATGTTTTCTTTATTTTTGTGACTCTAATAACATTTAATAATAATAATAATAATGCTAATAATGTACTTTGCTAGCACTGTTCTAATTTTATTAATGATAACTCATGTATTCAATCTTCTGAGCTGATGAACTTTTGCTATCTGAATTTTATACAAGTGTCTGAGGCACTGGGACATTAAGCAACTTGTCCTCACTCACTAATAAGAACCTACTCAGGTCATCTGCCTCCAGAACCTCTGTTCTTTGTAGCTAGTTCACTATATGGTTTTTCTTACTATATAGAACTAATTCCTCTGTTTTTTTCCTAAATGTATTAGGAAAAAGGTTTTAGGCAAAGGTCAGAATTTTGATTGACTACAAAACAAACTTTAGAGAAGCTTCCATGAGCCTCATATGATATGAATCTATTTCTGAGATTATAATTTTTTACCAAAATAATTGGACTTTATTGGTTTTAGTATATGTATGTATTTTATCAAGGCACATTCTATGTTTGTCTCATTAATTTTAAGTATATTGTTTTGTATAATTATATATACATACACATAAGTTATATAAGTATATATAATTTCATAGTTAATTTTTACTTATATCCCAAACCAAGAATTAACAGATGTGATTAACAGGGTCTCTCTCATGGGAAATATAGATTTTTTTCTCCATAAAATATTTGAGGGGAGGTATACTAACCTAAAGGAAAACTCCTCAACACTCTCATGAATAAGCATAACCTAGCTCATTGTGTTAAATTGTACTAGATAGGATAAAACTGGGGAGTGGCTATTGAATTTTTTTTTTTTTATAATTTAGCAACAGGAACCCTATTGTATTTAAATCTCTCTGGTTATTACCATCCTAAGCAGGCATTTGATGATCATCTTAATCATTAGCATTACTATTTTAGAGAACAGCTGGAGAAAAGAGAGATGATGATGACAGGTTTTATTAAGAGAAAATAAAAACTGAAATTATAGACAAATTATTAGATTTAGTAGTTGAGTTTAGCAAGGTGAATACATATGTTATTAATTTCAAAATGATTACTTATATTTCTATATTGCGCAATAAATATTTTATAAATGTAATGTCTGGTACTGCTATCTTAAATTTCTTAATATGGAAATTTTTAAATATATACAAATGTAGAGATTATTATAATAAAATATCCATGTACCATCTGTTCTTATCAACTCATGACAATCTTGCCGTGCTTACAGCTCTTGCCAATTCCTGGCACTTCTGCTTTGTTTCGAAAAAAATCTCAAGGATCATATTATTTCATCTTGAATGTTTCAGTATATATCTCTAAATAATCAGCACTCATCTCAAAACATAACCATATTTCTATGAAAATATATAAACTATTAAGAATAATTCTTAATATTATGAAACACTTCATTTATATTCAACTTCCCCAATGACCTCAATTTTTTGTAGAATGTTTATTAGAATCAAGATACAAATATGATACATACATTATAATTGATTAAAATGAAATTTCTCCTATAATTTTTAGGCCTCTTTCTTCTAACCTCTTTTTTTCCTTAAAGTTTATTTGCTGAGGATACTAGGCCATTTGTCCTATATAATTTCCCAGAATATGGAATTTGCTAATTGCATCCGTTTGGTACTATTTAACATGTGTTCTGTTTCCTATATTCTTTTGTAAATTAGTAAATCTGGAGGCTTGATCTTATTCTGGTTTAGAATTTAGGAATAATAATTTATAGGTGGCATTGTATACTTCTATCTTGTATATAATACTGTGAATTTCAGAAAGTAGAATGAAGCCTCTCTCTGTTTCCTTGCTTGCTAGAGTATTCTGAGATTACTTTGAATCCATTTATTGGTGCCTTATTCAAAATATGAAACTTAGATTTTGTTTTATTGAAAAATAGATTGACATAAATCTTGCTAATTTACTAGAAAATTGTCAAGCATAAATGAACAGGATTTTTTTCTTTAGTCTATTTTATTTCTTAATTGACTTTTTCTTACTTCATTAACACTCAACAAATCTTTACAACAGCAGACATGTTTTCAAAAAATTTTTGATCTGTAATTTAAGTCCTGTAATTACCACAGAAGAACTGTCGAAACACCTGAAATCTAGGGGATGAATCAAATGTAATTGTTAGATATTAACTGTCTTTACAGTTCCAATTCAAAGAAATTATGAATATTGATATGTAGTTGTCTTGAGTTTTCAAAATGTTCAGGACATATTTCATGTCTATTTCTGAGCTTCAATTCCTCTTTTCTACATTATTAATAATGAAAATTTTAATTTATTAAAAACACACTCAATGAAAAATGATTTGTATACTCTTGATAATTTTACTTTGATAAATTCAGTAACGTATGTCACCAAATTCTATTAAATAATTATGTATGTGGTCACTTTGGATTTTTTCATAAGTGCTATTAATTGCTAGTTCCAAATGGATCTTGGTGATTTGCATGGTTTATTCAGGGTGTCACTTGGAATTAAACTAAAGACTAGACGTCCTTAGTCTTTAGTCTTTAGTTTGGTTTTAGTCTTTCATTCATATATACAAATATAAAACTGCATTCAGAAAACATGCTTTCTACTAGTACAAAGTGCTACATCGGGTACCCCCGTAATATGCTGAAATAAAAAACAAAACAGAACTGCAATTTGAAAGCCTAAAAGTCAAAAACAGAAACAGAGCGATGGACAACATATCAGGGGATAGGATGTAGAGATAGTTACATAGGATGAAGAGCTAAGGACATGAAGACAGCCAATTCACACTTGAATGGAGCTTAAGAAATGCATCCCATAGACCATAGAATTAAATTTAAGAGAGGAATGAAGCATAAGGAAACATCAATGTTAAAAGAAGAAACTGAGATGAAACAGGAAGAAAATAAAAATTAAGTTAATCTGCTGCACAGTTTGCTTGACAGTCCTTCTCTGGATTGTCGGGCATGTTGGCTTAAGCATCTACACCCCTTTGTTTACCCAAAGCTGAATAGACTTGTTCCAAAGAATAGGTTGTCTCTGGTTTCTGAAACCCACCTTGACCTTGTATATTAAGTAAAGGAACTCTAATTCTCCAGAACAAAACCCATCTGACTATAATTTTATGACCCTGTTCTACTAGAGGATTTCTGCCATATTCCTAAAAACTTGTATTTTCCCCAGTGTGTGTCAGGCACTCTCTATTTCTCTAATTTCTATTGTCTTATATATCTCAAGCATCAGAGTTTTGCCTGCCACTGTGGTTGACTCGTGCCACTCCGCAGATCCTGTTATAAGAACACTGCTTGTTTCCCCCTGCTTCTCTACATGTCTGTATGGTTTTGATATTACCTGGTCCTTCTAGTCAACACTAGAGATCGCTTATTAGGAACTCTCTGATGCCATGTTCTGTTGCCATTTGTTTTAAATGTTGTGTTCTGCCTGCCAGATCTGATTTCTACCTGCAGCTGCATCTGTCCTCAAAAACTTGCTCCATTTGAGTGTTCATCTGGATCTAGTCTGAGAATGTCATCCCCTCTCAAGATGTACAGTCTTAGGCCACTTAAATAAAGAGTATGCATAACTGCAATCAGCAAAGACTATTTTTCCTATTACCCCCCAAGAGCAGCTGCGCTCTGTCGGCATCGCTGTGACTGTGAATTGGAAATGCTGCTGCTAAAGGAGCTGCCCTCCCATGAAAACCCCACGTGAAAGCTCAGTGTGGACTGTCACTGTGTAGAGCTGCTGTCCCTGCTTCTCTTCCACAGCTCCCGCCAACCCACTGTGTCTCCCAAGACACTGCCATCACAGATAGCCCTCCTTCAGATTGCTCCTCCCACATTATTATCTGCAAGCCCCTGAAAGAACTGAGGATCTAGAAATCCTTATACTATATCACTCCTTGCACTAATGTCTGGAAGTGGGCAAAATATTGATCCAGCTGCTGGGATTGGGGCTGTAGAAGAAAGGCTATATAAAGGCCACTACTGTCTGAAGATAGCTAGGACCTGAATCAGAATTATAAACATGTTTCCAAATAAGCAATGTCAACATATTCATTAATTCATTTACCCCTTCAATGCATAATTCTTATGTACCAAACACGAGCCAGGCACCATAATGAAATAAATAATGATTGATTTTATAAGTATTATTTTTCTACTTAGGTTAAATATAGATTTAATTGGCCTTGGTGAATAAGACATCTGATTACTATTATAGTTTGATTTCTAAGAAAAAATTCATTCATAGACTTGTTAGAAAGCTTTTGCAAGAACATTCCGGCTCGCACCTGTAGTGGAATTATGAGTTACATCGTTGTGCCCATTTATTGATACTAAATAATGTCCTAAGTACGTCTGCATTAGAGAAATCATGTTAACAAAAAATGTACAATGAAGTTTTGAATAGAAAAACGTGATCCTGCCTAATAGGACTACACATGTGTTTGAGCAGCTTGTGCATGCCACGATTCTGAGGGGCACCCTTCAGAGACTGCAATACAATTTTTGCTGCTCTGAGTTGTGCAGGGCATACTCTGGATACCCACACAAGGGAGTCACACTGCGTATCTGACCCAGACCTTTATCTTGGTGGTGAAAGTAATGGGTCTAGATTGTAGATAGTTATAAAAGTCTCAGAGTTTATTATTTGTTATTTGTTTGCTTATTAGCCTATCAGTTGATAATTCCTTCTTTTCTACATGGCTTGTTTTTCTGAGTCACCTGAATTTAAGGTATAAGATAACAAAAATGTAGACACCAGGTCAGTTAGCTATAACTTAAAGATTACTGTTTTTGTTAATGTAGACTTAGTTTTGAAACACCAAAAGTCAGCATTCCTGGCATCTAGGAAATTGAGTGATTCAGTGATAATATGGGGACCTCGAAAGGGAAGCATAGTATTCCTTACAGAATAAAATTTACCCAAGAGGAAGGGAATATAGTGAGAGCAGTCAAATAGGATAACATATCTCAAATGTGGGGTTATGGGTTTCAGATTGTCATTTCCACGCATGCTAGAGAAAGAGAGGGAGAGAGAGAATGGGGGGGGGGAGAGAATTAGAGATCAATATGCTTGAATGCTTAAATCTATCAATCTCAGAAAAGATGGCGATGAGCTCAAGGTCAGCATGTTGGATAACTGTAGATAATTTTCCAAATATCTGAACTAACAATTGTATGTGTGGAAAACAATGAGCAGCTAAAATTAAAGAAGTATGACAAAATGAAACTGTTTTATTTAGTGACTTTTTAGGGGAGACTCTGGTGACAAGGCATATTATGTCACTAAAGGAAATAATTAGAGTTTGAAAATACAGTATGGAAATTTCTCAGCCCTCAGGTCTAGTCTAGGATGTATAGATAAATGACAAACTCAGTTCGATGATGAGGGTCAACTATTCCTGGTGTTGGAGATGGGTTGAGATGAATTGCTCTACTGACCACTTACTTTCCTGTCTACAGAGCTGGTGGGATCAGCAGCAGGTCCAGAAGCAGTGGCAACATGACACACCTCCAAAGAGAGCTGGTGAGTTCTTCGTCTTCCCTCTAACCTACTTTTCCCTGAGATAATTTTACCTAAACAAACCTCAGCAAAGATAGCATCTGGTGTTAGTATGACCAACACCATGCAGCCACGCAGACCAACTTAAAGAGCAGCAAGAGATGCACAACTGCCAAAGAAAGCATTCCTTTTTTATTTCCTAGTGGTGAAAGTATAAAGGTTTAATCCCTTGAGTTCAGTAACCTCTAGATATCTTTAGAGTTTTCTCAGTTGGTAAAATTGCTGGGTAAAGAAGGCAGGCATTTGTATTATGTGAACAGTATCAATGAAGTCACTTCATTGAATAGTAAAAACAATATGACTTCATTCTTTACCTCATGTCAGTTAGTTGGTATTCTATGAAGATTTTTAATTCTCATGTCTCTGCTTGAGTAAAATTTCTTGACTGCAGTGCATGGAGCTAAAACAAGAGAGAAGAGAGAGCTGTCTGAGGAGACAGAAGACTGTTTGAGGAGATAATGCAAGTTTTTTGCTAGGAGCTGGAATGTATAATACATGTATGAAAAGAGACTGTACAATGCTTACTAGAGAGAAGCTGCTGTATGTTTAAGAAAAAACCTAAGATAGTAAAGGTAGAATGACACACGTAGGGTTTGAAATTCTGTCCCACACACAGGAGACAAGCTTCTTAATACCATAAGCATCCATCTAGGACTCCAAAAAATTCTTACCTTGGGACTGAGGACTATGTCCTAGAGTACAACCCATTCTAGATGCACCCTTATAAAGCCTAAAACCAAGCTTCAATGATATTCTTAGAAGAGTCAGATTTTGGAGGCTGAGTTTCATCAAATTAAGGAAGCTTGAGAAAATCTTTTCACAGAGGTATCCTAACAAAACAAAAACTGAGCCTTTAAAACTTTGAAGTTATCTGTCAGTAACTGTACTACCTATTAGAATTTAAAGAAACAGGCCGGGCGTGGTGGCTCACGCCTGTAATCCCAGCACTCTGGGAGGCTGAGGCAGGCGGATTGTTTGAGTTCAAGAGTTCGAGACCAGCCTGAGCAAGAGTGAGACCCCGTCTCTACTAAAAAATAGAAAGAAATTAATTGGCCAACTAAAAATATATAGAAAAAATTATCCGGGCATGGTGGCACATGCCTGTAGTCCCAGCTACTCGGGAGGCTGAGGCAGGAGGATCGCTTGAGCCCAGGAGTTGGAGGTTGCTGTGAGCTAGGCTGATGCCATGGCACTCTAGCCCGGGTGACAGAGTGAGACTCTTGTCTCAAAAAAAAAAACCAAAAAAAACAAAAAAACCCAGAATTTAAAGAAACACTCTTCAGAAGAATGTAACAGAATAAAAAATGTTTATAACATGACATTCACAAAGTTCAGTATTAAATACAAATTTACTAGACAATTTTAGAAAGGAAATTATGACTCAGAATTAGGCAGAAAAAAACCCCCACAATGAATAGAAACTGATCCCAAGATGTCCCAGATGTTATTTAGCAGACCAAGAGTTTCTAAAGCTATTATAAGTATGTTCATGGAATTAAAGGAAAATATGGTCTACTTAAATAGATAGAAAATCTTGGTAGAAAAATGAAAATATTGGGGGAAAATAAAAGAAACAGACTACATGGGAATTCTGGAAGTAAAAAGTACAATAGTTGAAATTAAAAAATTTTGATGGGCTTAATATCAGGTTGAGGGAAGCAGAAGAAAAGGGTCAGTGAACTTGAATAAAACCAGAAAGTATTAAATATGAAGAGAGAAAAAAATCAAACAAAAATGATCAGAGCCTCATAGAACCGAGGGATAATATCAAGCAATCTAGCACATATAATTGGAGTCACAGAAGGAGACACTGAGAACATGACAGAAAACATGAGGAAATAATGGCCAGATTTTTTTCTCAATTTAATAATAAACATCCACTATCCACTGATGGATTCAAGAAAATTCATATCCAGCCTGAAAATCAAAGTAAGGAGAAAATAAAGACATTAGTTTAAGAAAAAAGACACATTGCATACAGGGAAAACATAATACAGATGATGTCTAATTTTTCATCTAAAATCATGGAAGTCGAGAGCAATGGAAAGATATCTTTAAAATGCTTTAAAAGCAGTCTACCCACAATTCTAATTCCAGTGAAATATTCTTTAGAAACAAGAGTAAAATAGAAATATTTTCAGGTGAATAAAAATGGAGCAGACTTGTCCTACAAGAAATGCTAAACAATGTTCTTTAGGCCAATAGAAAATGCGAACAGATGGAAAATTGGTCCTATAATTAGGAATGAAGATAGCAGAAAGGAATAGTTTAAAAAAAAAAAAAGGAGCGTGGGGTGGGAATGGGAAGGTAAACATAAAAGAGTATTTTTTCTGTCCTGGTAGTCTTAAAAAAAGAAAACTTGACTGTTTAAAACAAATAAACAAGAAAAATAAATATTTTTTAAATAAAAAAAACATTGTTAGATGTGGTTATGCTTAAAAATCAAAGTATTATAATACTGTCACAAAAGACGGAAAAGGGATGTTTTAGTCTGCTCAGGCTGCCATAACAAAATACCATAGACTGGGTGGCCTAAATAACAGAAATTCATTTTCTCCCAGTTCTGAGGCTGGGAAGTTTAAATTGTGGTACTGAATGCTGGCACATTCCATTTATGCAGAGTATTCTCTTTCTGACTTGCAAACAGCTATACCTTCTCTGTTGTCTCCTCTTATAAAGACACTAATTCTATGGGACCAGAGTTCCATCCTTATGACCTCATTTCACCTTAATTACTTCCTTATAGGCCCAATCTCCAAATGGTCACATTGCGGGTAGGGCTTTGGAAGATGAATATTGGGGGGAGGGCACAATTTATTTAGTCCATTGAAGATGGGGCGGGTGTAAATGGAATTTTATTATTGTAAGGCTATTACAGTTGTGAAGTGTGAAGTGTCAGATATAAAGTTGCAAGTTTGCAGTGGAAAGTGGTGTGGTACAATATTGACTTTTAATAATCAAAGAAGGAAACATTTATGTTTAATTGATTACACAAATACAACACTTTGTCACAATATCAAGGACTATACAAAATCTCTTCATTATACAGATAATTAAAATACTGTGAATAACCAAAATAGAAAAGGAATTCATTGTGCACCAAAGAATCTATCAGTACCCTAATTACTTTTCTCTAATATTAATGAATACCTAAACTTTAATACTAATGAACTGTAATGAATACAGTTGTTACTTTATATTTTCTAAAAAGATGAAATTTTAACTAGAACAGCAAAGCATTTCAGTCGTCATTTAAATCTATATGGGCCCACCCTTTGAAAACAGCATCCAATTAACCCTACACATTCTTTAAAAAGCTTATTTGCTGGTAGACAGAAGGAAGGCTAAAATTCATGTATGACAGGATTGTAAATATTTCTATTCAGAAAATGAAATCAAGATTCAACTCTGAGGAGAACATGCCAACTTTTGGAGAAGTTGAAATTTTGCACGGCCTACTTATCGCCGGTTTCCTAAATGACCTAGGGTAAATAGAAACAGCCTTTTCATGTGGCTGCTGATTAAAGCAAGGTCTGTAAGTTGGCAGTATATCATCTGAAATTTCAAAGTTTAAGTGGAAGCCGGGGTTTCTTTTCCTTTCAAAAAATCCCCCTACTCTTTATGCGTGGTCTATCTGAGTAGCTGGCATACAGATATAAAATCGCTGGGCAGTAATCAGGAGTGCGCTGGCCCTCATGGCAGGCATCAAGCAGGTTACTGCCAGGTCTTTGAACTACAAAAATAAATAGAGAATAGAAGTGCATTGTATTGGCCAACCCTGAGGCTCAGTCATCTGTCTTGGAGCATGCTCTGGTGAGAGTGTTTAACTTGGATTCCTTCCATCACATGTGGTAGCTGCAAGAGTGAAAAGGGAGAGGAAAAGAACAATGTTAGGTGGTATATTTAATAGTGTGCTGGCTTAACAATTCTCAGGAAACTTACTTCTATTTTTCTCTTAGCAGCCAGAGTTTACCCACTTTATTGAGATTCTGAATGAGTAGTTGTGTACTTTAGAAAATGTGATTCTACTGCTTCTACCATTTTCCATTGTTTTAAAAAAGACTTAAATAGCAAGCATAAGAGATTCCCTAAAACTTCCTAGCTATGTCGACTCACAGGGCAGTATTTTTTTTTTTTTTTTTTGCATTCAGTTTCACAAGCAGCCTTGATATCCTAAATTAATTGGTCTCTTTCATTCTGGACCTGAGAGTTTGGAATTTGTGGTAACTAGATGTATGTTGTTTTTGGCTAAATTATCCTCTTTTCTTTCTTTTCAAGGGCAGTATAACACAAACTAAAAGAATTCTAGGCTCCCTCTGCATTTTATTCTTCTAAGTTTTCTTCCATAAGGAAAGAGAAACTTTACTCAACCACACCATGCCCATAATAGAAATTTGATTTAAAAAAAAATACCTGACTAGAGAAGGAATAGATTCTTTGTAAAGACAGTGAAGCACTCAGCTGTTGAATATTAGATGAAATTTTGCTTGTTTTCACAGCTGAATTATCTTGCTTTCTATGTTATCAGGAGAAGTACTAAGAAAATCAAATATGAGATTTTCAAGGGATTTTAAAGGGAAAAGCACAGCTTTTCACAGTTAAGTTTTTAGTTGTTAGAATATTTTTTTCCTAGATCATGCAGCACACATTTTGTAGCCCTTATGAAAGGGCATAAAATAAATATGTCAAGGCTGTCTGTAGAAATGCATTCATTCAGGATTGCCAAAATAAGGGAAGCTGTTAGATTTGCCAGATGGTAAGATAAAATTATGAGCAAAAGTATATAAAAATATCAAGTTTGTGAGGCTATGTATCAGAGTTAAGCTATTAATATATTTAATGTTATATTGTTGTGTTTTGTTTTTACTCTGGGTGAACAACTGTGTGTGGAAATTGATGCGATGCACTGTTCATAATAGTTTCTTGGGGTGTAGTTGACCTTAATGTTTGCCACGATTTGTATAAAACATAAGTAACTTTCCAGCCACCATTATAAGCTTGTTTTTTTAAATATTCTTTAAAAAATAACCACAATATTACAAAAATGCATTCTATGTATTTTAAGATCATTCCAATTGATGCCAGAATGAATATCATCAAATAATAAACATTAATTAATTCATTCAATCAACAAAAACCACCTACTATGGACCAGGCTCTCTTTCTATGGCCTGGACTTACATTGATGAGTAAAACTGAATCCCAGCATTCTTCAATTTATATGCCAGTTTAGATTATGAGTAATCCTGATTTTGGTAGGTAATTTGAAATCATTTTATTGATATACACTGAAATTAAATTTACTGAAAATGGATTTATGGTAAAGATGAAAACCTACTTTGGATTTTACTATATGATTAAATATTGCTTTGGATAAATAAGAAATATCAGTCGTATTAAACTAAATATGAATTATTTATGAATATACAATTAAAGAAAATCAAATTGTAAAATATTATTAAATTACTTTGGATTATACATTTTTCATGACCTGCAGTTTTTAAATTCAAGATTTTCTTCAGAAACTCAATACATTAGCATAATAGTTCCTTTTAAAAATTCTTGAGTTACATACCTGGTAATATGAGCTTTATTCAAAACAGCTTTTTTCATAGTCTAATTCTTCATATGAACAATATAATATAGGGGGAGTTACATTTCTGTAAAATCCAAATGCCTCATTGTACTATTAAGTAATGAAAAAGTTAAAATAAAACTTGAAGATAAATGCTGTCCATGGAAGTTATTCAATAATTCATGAGGCTGATACTTTAAACAAGGCTCAACACCTAGACATTTTTATTCTTTGCCAAAATTCAGCCTTATTAGAACTACGAATTTAGTTAACTTTTTAGATATAGTAAGTCAAAGACTGTACAAAAGAAGTATTTTCAGTACAATGTGCTATTGAAAGGTTATCCTCATTTCATGTTGTGGCAATCAACATTTCTCATTAGGGCTGCACTTCAACATTCATGTGGATAATAACAAAATCAATTAAAAGTGAAACTTATACACAGCCATAGTTCTTACAGTATAGCTTGCGCTTCTAAAAAACTTTTTACATATTATTTTCAAATCATATAAAGCAGACTGTAGAGTTTGCTGTTATACTGTATAATTTTAGTGACATTTTCAAGAAGATTTTAAATTTCTACCATGAAAGTTGTTTAAAAATATTTTGTTTCTCAAATATCTTTTGAAATAGTTAACATCTCACTGATTCACTCGTCAATTAATGAGTTTTAAGTAAAAAGTGTTGAAAGATGTTCACACTTAATATTTTCCTGAGAATCAAGAAGTTCTATGACTTCACAAATTTTCAAGATTTCCTTCTCATCTATAATTCAAATTTAGAATTCATTTTTCCATTTACCCAACTGTGTTTGTAGACCTTCTTTTTTCTTATTGTCATGTATGCAGTGATGCATAAGAGAGAATAGAAATTGGTGTAATAGCAACTCTATGCCTCTATATCCCTGTCTTACAAAAAAAGGAAGTTATTTGTTGCTCCTGAGGCAAAGCTCTAATGTAAAAAAAAAAAAAAAATCCAAAAGCATTGCTTTTGAGGTGTTTAACAGACTTATTAAATTGTCCAGGGACACTCTAGATCGATTGACTCAGAAACCCCACATTTTTTCTCTTTCCAGTATGTTTAAACTTCAACTGCCAGATTTAAAGCTTCCATTTCCCCACTGAAAATGTGGAAGTACCTTAAATTTTCTGGACCTCAAACAGGCACTTAAACAAACTTTAAAGTGAACCTATTCTTGACAGTAGAAAGTTGGGAAGGTTTTAGTCTTAAAGTAAATAAAGCAAAGTTTCCCACTCGACATTGTTCTTTTTTTTTTTTTTTAATTTTCTCTGTTATAGAAGTTGGACAACTGGCTAAAGGGCTTACTTAAAAAAATATGATAGGATTAACTCAGGTCAAATAGATTCTGTAAGTGTGTGATTTGGAAGGTAGAGAAATTAATTTGGTTTCTTGAACAGAAGCATGGTGTGTTAATATATAAAGCATACTACTGTGAGGAAAGATTTTCCAAACTTCAAAATAACTCAAAAAGATAACTGGATGTTCTATCAGTGTACCCTTGGGTTTGTCCCTTCGATTGATTTTTTTTTAATTGACTGGGCTATTTTACATATGTGCAGGGGCAGAGGCTGACTTGCATATTCATTTTGCTGACAGCTATGCAAATAGTTTCTGTCCAGTGGAAAAGATAACCTCAAAGGTTGTAGTTTATTGCCCTGTTGGACATTAGCCAGTTTTGTATTGAACCCAACAATAAAGGACACTCCTTTATTAAGTTGCTTAATAATATTTTGTTTCTCCAATGTCCTTTGAAATAGTTTTAACATCTCACTGGTTCACTCATCAATTAGTAAATTAAGTAAAAATCTTTGAAGATGTTCGCCCTTTATATTTTCCTGAGAATCAAGATTTTAACACTGGCATGAGTATAAAAAATGATTTAGATGGTCCAACCTTTAAAAAGCACCAGTGAGGAAAAGAGCACTTTTAATTTATTATAATAGAAATGAATACTCCCAAAATATGTGATAATAAAAATTGACTTCATTGTTTAAAGTATGCAAGGTATTAAATTTAGGAGGACTGTTTTTTTTAGCTTATAAAAATAATCTAATTATCAAATATTTATTGACCATCTTTTCTAGAATGTTCCTTCTTTAATAACCTGTGCATTGTAGAGATAATATACTACCACACTAGACTGCACTATTCTCTGGACCATAACTGTGTCTTTTTTATATTTTGGATTCCCAGTGTTTTCCACAGTGATTACCTTAGTAGATGTTTGGCAAGGGTTGAATTTTAGGGTTCTTACTGTGTGTGAGGCATGCCTTTCAGGCTTAGTTAAATATAATCAAGTCTCTCAAATTTATTCCATTATGAGACTGCTCTGGGACTCAAATATGCCACAAATCTTTTCCAAGTTCAGTGGATTGAAATTGTCAATGTCAAATTTTTATTCAACTTACATATATACATCTTTATTTATTTATTTATTTTTATTTCAGCATATTACAGGGGTACAAATGTTTAGGTTACATATATTGCCTTCACCCTACCTGAGTCATAGCTTCAAGCGTGTCCTATATACATCTTAATTGCAATTATTTTTTTATTTTTTTCAAAAATGTAAAGAAGAAAAGCAAAATGGCCTTAGACTACCTAAGAATTAGCTTTGTTACATACTACATAAACATTTCACTTCTCTTTGTCTTGGTTTATTAAACTCTGCAGGGAGGCTTGGGAGAGGAAGTTTCCTAAAGTTTCACCATTGCCTAGGAGTGTATTATATCATATGTTGACATCTGTAGCAATTTGATCCTATATAGTGACTGTAGCACTCTGGTTGTCAACTCTATGATGTTGAGAATAAAGTTCGGGAAGAAGAGTTTATGTACATCAGTAAGCTGGGCACTCAAGGATTTGCTGAATGTATGTGTGTATGTGTTTAAGAGGATAACTTTTAAAATTTAAAAAAAAGACACTTCTACCAATTATTTCACCAGCTGTGTACTTCACAAAATTGTCTGAGAAATTGACATGGAGAGTGTTTTTAGCACCGTATCACACAATTTCAGGCTTACATACACAAAAGACCACCACCAGTGTTCTTGGGGAAGGCACTAGGAAACAGGGCAGGCAGGTTCCTAGTTTTTGTTTTGTTTTGTTTTGTTCTATGGCTTCGTGTGTGTGTGTCTGTGTGTGTGTGTGTGTACACCTGAACATCCTCCCCACCAATGGTTTTATGAGGCTATTGTTCAACTTGAAAACTTTTTGACATGAAAGAAAAATTGCCAGACCTAATATGAAACCTGAACTTTAGGCAACCAAAATCATAACCAGTTCTAAATCATAAATAGGCCTATCAAAAATATTTCATAGACTGACCAATATAAATACCAGCCTTTGGTTCCTGGCATACACGGACCATGTAGCTGCAAGCCTACAGAAAACAAAACAAAACAAAAAACTATAGAGTGTTTAGGATTCAACATAGTGATATTCTAAGAATTATTTATGTCTTAGTATGTGAGCTTTGTTGTCAGAATTTTTTCTGTGGCTTTGTAATGCTGAAAAAATAAATATATATTATAGTGCAGTAAGAGTAACATATGGTAATGTATTATTTTCCTTTTTTTTCCCTTTTAACTTTTCTGCTCTCTGATGAAGCTTATTATACAACTATAGAAGTTCCTTGGAAATTTCCTAGATTTAGTTTTTAATATTATTTAGCATTACATTTTAAAATATAATTCTATTTAATTATATAACAAAGATTGGGAGTTTATTTAACTCTGCTCTCCATTTTCCTTCCAAATTTATGCTAGTAGTCCTGTAAGAAATGCCATACTTACTCTTCCTTTTCAGGTCCTTATCCCCTGGGTAAAGATTACCTGTCCACTGTTGTTCTTGAACCATTAAATATAACTGATTTACCTAAAGGGACCATATATCTCTGCCTCTTCTGTGCAGTGAATAAGAGGATTGTTTATGGAACTGATGTACATATGGACAAGTCACACATACATCCCATCCATCAAAGCTATGTAAAATTCAGAGGTTTAAATTCAACAAATCTTTAGAATCAAGCTGAACACCTAACCAAGCTTGAACCACTAGGCTTTCATTGTTTCTGCTCGTATACATACATGAGACTTCCACCAAATATAGCCCAAGTTTTCTATGAACTTATTTTAAAAATCTTTGTGAATCAGGAATACAGAGCTATGTGTGCTCTCTAACCCTCAACATGTAATCTAATTCTCATTTATAAATCCCTAGGTATGTATTATGTAGGGAACAATAAAAGATATGCCTTTTCATATAACCTCCTCCTGTTAAATATTCCCTTTAATCATTCTTACACCATATGCACATTTCTCCTGCATAATGGATTTTAATTGATTTTCAAAGTCTTAGACCATATTCATATTTTGCATCCAGAGGATGATAAAAAGATAAATTATTAACAAAATCCACATTCATTCAGATAATTATTTTAAACTTGAGACCACGTTGCTCTCATTTTAATTAGATAGGTAAGAAAAATGCATTTCCACCTAGCTAATTTGCTTAACCCAAAACAAGATAAAACACTTCTTCTGAGACTAATTCTAACAATTTGCTAAGACAATAAAACATTATTATGGAACTTACAGAATACTTTATTTATAGTATTATTTTACTTATTTCTTTAAATGAGCCTTGATATCATATATGTATTATAATTGTTATACGATTTTTATTATTTATATTTATATTTGTATTAATGGGATGCATTTTATCATCAATTCTTTTGTCATATTGCAAAGACAGTGAAAGGAAAAGCAAGATTTCCACATTTTTTGTTGTTATAGTGAGCACATCCCCTTTTTGGTTTATTGTTTAATCATTAGTTTTGTTTCCCTTTTTGTGGATTAATCAACTTAAATTTTCTGCTGCATATACTAGCTACTTTACGGTATTATAAAGGCAGTGCTCATGTATCCATAAGGAAACATCCAAAGGGCATCACCCTGAAAGGGTACTTGAGTGCTTCAGTGCATTTCTTCACCTCCCCTGCTATCACACACGTCCACTCACCCATACCACACGACCCACAGAATTATGTTCATGTCAGCTCCTCCCCCACACATTCAGGGCTGGGCTTTACAACAGCTCTAGTGCTCCTTGCAATAATGTGCCAACACACAAAATCCTGGGCCCTTTCCAGTCCCCCACTACCAGGCTGTTGCTCCCTGGTGCCCTGGAACTGTCCTAACTGGAATCTTCCTCCTCCCCACAGCAAAAACTTGGGCAACACTGCATCTAAAATTCTTGGTTCCCTTATTAAAATCAGATTCAGAATTAGCTCAGTCTGCCAGGGCCTTAAGAGTCTTGTTTGTTAATGTCAGTCTACACACTAACCCTGAGGTTCAGTCAGTGGCTCTTCAATTTTAGGATGTGTAAAAATCACCTGGGGTGCTGGTTAATAGTACAGATCCCTTTCTCACCACCAGGATCTGATGTAGGGGCCAAGAATATGTGTTTTATCTGAGTTGTAAGTGGTTCTGATGCAGATGGGCGTTTGGAATGGCACAATTTGGAAAAGCTTTCATAGATATTATTTATCCCATTTCACAGATTAGGGAGCTGCACAGCCAACACTGTTTTTCCAGACTGGTAATGAAGACAGCTTATCTGGCTTCAAAGTTTATACTTCTAAAAATATGTAAAAAGCATTCCTAAGTTTATGGATTTTTTTCTTATGCTTTGATCTTATATTTTAAAATATACTTTATTCAGAATGGACTGACAATCTGATTATTCACACATAATTGCTTTAATCAAATTTGCTTCAACTTTGGATTGAATAAAAAATTTGATTGACTGAATTGGTCAATTGTTGAATCTAAAGGTTTGCTCAAATAGTTGTGGAAGCCAGCAATAGGAAAGGGGTGATTGAGTTTTGGGCTTGAACTCAGTGTTATAATTTTAACTAATTTGTATTAAGCAGTGCACGCACACACACATACACACATGCGCACGTATATGGAAACGAAGTATGAAGTTACCACAGGTAAAAGAATATTAAAGAACAATAACAGGGCCAGGCACGGTGGCTCACACCTGTAATCCTAGCACTCTGGGAGGCCAAAGCGAGAGGATCGCTCAATGTAAGGAGTTCGAGACCAGCCTGAGCAAGAGCAAGACCCTGTCTCTACTAAAAATAGAAATAAATTAATTGGCCAACTAAAAATATATAGAAAAAAATGAGCCGGGCATGGTGGCGCATGCCTGTAGTCCCAACTACTCAGGAGGCTGAGGCAGGAGGATTGCTTGAGCCCAGGAGTTTGAGGTTGCTGTGAGCTAGGCTGACGCCACTGAACTCTAGCCGGGGCAACAGAGTGAGACTCTGTCTCAAAAAAAAGAAAAGAACAATAATAATGCACCAAGTCAGGAAAATGTAACAAGCCACATTTCTTCCTATTTCTCAAGTTTTACTTAATAGTGGACATATTTTACCACTCTGACACTATGAAATTTAGAGCTTATGCTCTGTGAATATCATTTCAAACAGTTCATATTCCTCCAGAAATTTAAGAGGATAAAATCAATAGTATTTTAACCACAGACCAAAAAGAGGAATATTTTTGGTAAAAGCTTGTCTTAGAGTAGAAAAACATCATGATCTTATAAATGAAAAATGCATTTATTCAGGTCCAGGCTTGCCTTTCTGGTCTAGGTTTTCTGGGTAAACATGTTGAGTGAATCAGGTCTCCAGGCTTGGTTATGGATTGGAGTGCCTGAGCTTTATGAAGCGCCTAAGTATTTGATAATCTCTCTCCTAAGCTAAAATAAGTTCTTTATTTGGTTATAGTCAGTTACATATAGTATGCCATTGTATTTTTTTACATCTGAACTTAAAATGAACTCCATTCCATGATAGAATTCTATTTGAACAACGAAAAAATATGGAAAGGTTAAAACACCACCCCCTACACTTTAACACACACACAACTTTGAAGGTATAAAAATGAATCGTTCTACTTTCTAAAGTGAGTTGTTTGGCAATTTGGGTTTAATGATTATTTTTGCACTAATAAACTAAGCATTCATAAAAATCCATTTCTACTTTATTAATACAATTTTCCTTGAAAAATACAATAGTACATTTTGGAAAATAATTTTCTTTATAATTATTCAGGTTGACTATTAGTATTCATAATATTTACTTCTATCAACTTGACACAAATTTAGTCTGAGTCTAACTTGATCTTTTTTTCCTTTTAACCCTGGGCTGTACATAATCTGAGCTCATGAGTTGGGTTTAACAAAAATATTGTGGAGAAATTTAAAAAGCATACTCATTTTCCCTTCCTTGCTTGTGCTGCCAAAATACGTTGTTGTTGGGCCAACAGTCTGCAAAATGGATGTAGTCACTTCTGATGTCATTCTTTAGGGCCACTGTAATACACTTCTTATCTGATCCTTTCTGTGTGAAGACTTTAAAATGAATATATTAATTTGTTAATGATTTAGCATTATGATTTTTAATTAATTGAATAATACTTGATTTCAAATTATAACTTTCTAAGAACACATTAAATTTGTACTGACACTTTTTAGATTTATTCTGTTTCTTCTTTGTGTTCAGGCTTTTGGTTTTCTGGATTTTTGGTTTTTTGGGTTCTTCTTTCTTTCTTTTTTCCTCTGGCACTATTCCATTTCAATTTAAAACCTTGGAGCAATGACCCTGGCCTCAGAGTATGTACATTGCCTTCCAGATGATAATCTGGTTAAAAGTTAAAGTGGTTTTATGTATGGTGTGATAGTAACAGTGTTTATAATCATGCATTTTATTGTACTTTAAATGTTCTTTTAGCATTTTGTGATTTTTTTTAACATCAGACATTTTCTGCATAAAATTGGATTAGATTTAAATGTAAACTGTATTCTTTCAGATCAAAGAAAAGAATGGAATACATGATAAGCATTCCATCTGGTGAGCATCGAGAGAGAATTGCAAGTAATTTGCAAGCAGTCTCAGTGGAATTAAGGAACAAACAAGATTTAAAAGATGCACTTTTATGGGTCATATAGAAAATGCAATTTGATAATTTCCAATTACTTTTGCTGTCAGTATGGTTCTTCTCTACGTATCTTACCTACTCAAGAATATTGTTTGCTCTCTCGGACAGTATTATATTTTGTTCTCCCATTTCACATAATCTCTTTTTAAAAGGATCTAAAAAAGATCAAACTTTATTTAATGTTCTCAAATACATCATTTACCATGTCAAACCTTTCTTTACCTAAAATGCTCATGTACCAGCCCCTCCTAGGGAACAAACAGTGAACATTCACTGCTTCCTGGAAGCAATTACTTTTAATTATGTTGCTTGTTGCATTCATTATTTATCTTTTTATCTTAAGAATTTAACTTTCTTTCTCACCACATCCAACAAACACACTTTCTTCCTGTCCATTTCCACATGTGACTATAATTCCAGTTAGATCAATAGTCTGTATCTTTATTATTATGACTATGTAGACATTATTCACATCTGAGCCATGTAAAATATTACTGTTATTTTTTTCCTTGAAGAAATTATCATTTGTCCTGGAGTTACTATTAATAATTGTCTTTTTTATTTGCTTAGTTTTCTACATATCACTAATTTTTCTCCAGAAATAAAATATTGTTTTAAGTATATCCAAATGCACCCAATGTCCTACAATGTCATATTCTTAGGGATGTATCCCCCAGTGATTTCTGACTTGGTCTGATCTGGATGGATAGCTCTCTAGATCTTCCTTCCTTACTACCTTAGGATTCTCTTTCCCTCTCTCTTGTGTGCTCAGCTACCTAAAGCTCTAATTAATTCCTTAGAATTTCATAGACAAATTCTCCAATCTTCTCATTATAGAGCATGATATTGAATGCTTCCATTTTGAGAACTGGTATGAAAGAGGTTGAGGGTGGGTTGAGGTAGATTTCAATGTTAAAAATGTACACTTTCACTTAATTCCACATTTTCTGTTTTACTTTTTCAATATGCCTGTTATCTTCAAGTCTAGAGATACTCCATTGTTTGCTATCCATGGAATAAATCTCCAGCTTTTACTGGGATATGGGAGGGCCAGTCCCAACTTTAGGGAGTAGGAGAAAAATGTGAGTACATCTAAATATTTCTAAAGCAAAATTTCAAATCATCTGCCTCTTTTCAGCCATGTATTCACCACTACTTTAGAACTCCATGGTGAACTCTAATGAAAGTAGTAGTTAGTTCCATTTCTGCACATTTCTTCAATAGATGCACATATTATAAAACTGATATATGCAAATGTTTTGCATACTCTAAAAATGTTGATATGTAACATCAACATTATCTTTTTAAGAGTTACTTAATTCCTCTGTTTATTTTTTATAATTTTACATTTTCAGTTTGAAATTGTTTGACCTATACTGAACAAATTAGTACAACTATTGAATTTCACTGGTATAAATTTAAAGCAATTTTATGAAAGCATAGGTTAATAAATGATTTTTACCAGGAGAAGAAGTGGCATTCTTTACATGCAAAATTGTGAAGTCTGTCCTCATGGAAATGAAACACTGAATTCTTAAAATGACCAAAATTTTATTCACCAATTATGGTAATATAATTAGTTTGTTTGTTTTTTTCTTTTCTTTTTTTTTTTAAGGGGGGAATTTGCTGGGATTCTTCATGAACATAAACATAAGAAAATGAAACAAAGTTCAAGTGAATATACTATGGGTACAAGGAATGTTTTTCTTCCACAAATCATAATTATAATACTATTGATCACTTAAACCACCCAAAGATTTCCACTTCAACTCATATATATATTGCACAGTATTCTAAATACAGTAACCTTTCTAACTAATGTATTTTATTCATGGATTTAATCTATGAGAGGATATATTTTCCAAAAAAAATAGTGAAAATAATTTTTAGATTTTAAGTTATAAAGGAATTTTAGAAAAGTAAATGTTGTGCCCTGGGGATTAATCTCTGATAAACATTTTGAGGTAAAAGTGGAATTCTAAATTCAGAAAATTGAGTGCCAATATCTCTAGGACCTCAATTGTAAAACCACAAAAGTAAAGACAAAAGTTAACACAAATGATAAAGACTCTTGGCAATATGTTACTCATATATAGTATTTTATCAGCATATTAATATTCCATAGTTATATATACAAAGAAGCATACATATATTGCATTAAAAATTTAAACCTTGATATCACTTATTTTTCTACTTTTAATATATTTCATCTACATAGTGTTTTGAAATGGTTTCAACAAGACTGTAACTGATATGATTTGTGCTCCTGTAAGTATGAACATAATCATAATAAAATGCCATATAAGCATCCACATTTACATAAAAGAGTAATATAATCTTTATACATTTAATCTAGAATATTTTGCTATATTTTTGGTCTCTAGAAGTTTATAATGTATAGATATTGTCAACTGAATCACTAAATTGAGTTTGAATGATGTAAACATAATCTATAAAGCTTAAATTCCTTCATTAAGGGCCTCTACATCACATTTGTGTAGGAGTTATGAAACTTTCAGGTAGTTAAAACTTTTCAGATGCATGCAATGAAGATTTAGGATAAAACATTATTCAGTCTCTATGACAGTAAATGTATTCCATTAACACAAATATTTTAATTGAACCAATATCATAGGGTAGTTTAGAGGATATAAATACAATTTAACACAAAGGTTAAATCAATTATAAAGCATAAACCCAAACTAGCTGGTATTGCATATGTGGTATCATTGAGCCATGTATTTTAATCTGTAAAAGAAAACTTTAAACTTTGTAGCAATCTTCTCATTTTTTCTAGAAAGAAAACTATCCATGGATGTATGTAGTTTGAGATTTCAAGGTTCAAGAGCTCAATTATTTTGAAATTACAAGGTCTCAAAAAATATCTTATTTGTAGGAGTGAGAAGCCCAGGAGGCATAATTTTCCATTTCACACTCTAACGGAGAGAGCCACAAGTAATTATTTCATGTAAACGTTATTTCTTTACAGTTGCTTATAAAATTTAAAAAATTATCAAAATATGATAGTATGTACTTTATTTGCTGAAATGGAAGCACATGAAATCAATATAACCTTCCATCTAAGGTTTATAGTTTATAATTATCTCCTACTGATTCAGTGTAATATATTGTAATTTTGTTTTCTATAAAGCTCTTCTCTTAGCCAGTAGTATTGCATTATGTAAATTTTATGCCTGCTCTCTCCTGAGTAGCTTACATTTTATATAAAGGGAGAAAATCTAAACAAAAACATGTTACCAAAATTTTTTGGTGCTTTATTAATACATAAGGCAAAAAATGGAGGAGTGGTAAAGTCTTCACATAAAGGGGTCAAAACTTCTTTATACATAAAGAAGCACTTGGGCCGAATCTTGGAAAGTAACTATTAAATGTTCAAAAAGTAGTTTTTCTACAAATAGTAGTTTTTAAACAGTCCGCAGTATTAGCAGTTTTCAAGACCTAACTGAATATCTATAGAGTTGTACACAAACCAATAACACTTTTAAATGAACTAGAAGTATTATATTCCCATCTATTCAACAAAGGTGTTTTTGGGAAAAATGTAAGAAATATATGTACATTTTATTATTATATTATAGAAATATACAATCTATAATACAACTATACTTTCTCTCATACAAATAAAAGTAGAAAATGTTATCACTAATCTGACAATGCAATGGAATTTATATCCAGAAAATTCATCAAACTTTTTATTTCATTCTGAGGTTTCCACTTGTAGAGCTGTTTGCTTGGAACAAAATATGAAATATGTAGATGTGATATATATGTATTTTTAGCAATTTATTGAGTCACTTTTAAATGGGTGCAAGAGTAATTGAGGTTTTAACATTTTTGAAATTTGCCATTTGATATTGGAATAAAATCTTAAATAAATGTGATTTTGTTATACATCATTTTAATGTGAATTTCTCACTTTATGTTTTTTTTTTGCTAATGACTTATTACTTACTATTTATTTGATGTTTATTTTAGACTATGGAAATGATGTTAGGCTAAAAGCAAATTTAAGCGATTTTCTTATTTAAATTCAAAATGAGTTGTAAAGCAGCAGAGACAACTTGCAACATCAACAACGCATTTGGCCTAGAAACTGCTAATGAACGTACAGTGCAGTGGTGGTTCCAGAAGTTTTGCAAAGGAGACAAGAGCCTGGAAAATGAAGAGCAAATGAAAATGAATGCCAGCCATCAGAAGTTGACAACGACCAAATTGAGAGCAATCATCGAAACTGATTCTCTTAAAACTACACGAGATGTTGCTGAAGAACTCAGCGTGGACCATTCTACAGTTGTTCAGCATTTGAAGCAAATTGGACAAGTGAAAAAGCTTGATAAGTTAGTGCTTCATGAGCTGACCGAAAATCAAAGAAATCGTTGTTTTGAAGCGTTGTCTTCTCTTATTGTACGCAACAACAATGAACCATTTCTCCATTGGATTGTGACATGTGAGGAAAAGTGGATTTTATATGACAATGAGTGATGAACAGCTCAGTGGTTGGACAGAGAAGCTCCAAAGCACTTCCCAAAGCCAAACTTGCACCACAAAAAGATCAGGGTCACTGTTTGGTGGTCTGCTGCTTGTCTGATTCATGACATCTGAGAGGTATGCTCAGCAAACTGATGAGATGCACCCAAAATGGCAATGCCTTGCAGCTGGCATTGGTCAACAGAAAGGGGCCAGTTAATATCCATGACAACACCCAACTGCACATGGCACAACCAACGCTTCAAAAGTTGAACGAATTGGGCTACCAAGTTTTGCCTCAGCTGCCATCTTCACCTGCCATCTTGCCAACCCATTACCACTTCTTCAAGCATCTCGACAACCTTTTGCAGGGAAAATGTTTCCACAACTAGCAGGATGCAGAAAATGCTTTCCAAGAGTTTGTGGAATCCCGAAGCATGGATTTTTACTCCATGGAATAAACAAACTTATTTCTCATTGTCAAAAATGTGTTAATTGTAATGGTTCCAATTTTGATAATAAAGATGTGTTTGAGCCTAGTTATAATGATTTAAAATTCATGGTCCAAAACTGCAATTATTTTTGCACCAACTTAATACAGACCAACCTAATACAAAGGCAAATTCTGCTCACAGCCTTTGCTGAGCACTCTATACATATTTGTTATTGGTCAAAATAAGATTAGACCAAGAATGTGTGATGTCTTACTGCCATTGTTTCTCATCCTATGTAGCCTACATTTTATTTTTTGGCTTTAACTATTTCTTTGAAATATCACTGGCATATTTTCCAATTTAAAATACCAAAAATGACATTTGGCTACATTAATGATCTATTCTAACCAAAAATAATATTCAAAATATCAAACAAATAATATAACTGGGAACAGATCACTCAGAGCAAAAAGCCATCCAATCAAGAAAAAAATTGTTTCTACAACCACTATGGATTTTCCAGTATGAACCTGTTGAAAATAAGGCCTGATCCTAACTTCATGAGACTTTATAAGTTATAAAGAGATATTGACAATGACAATACATTGGGAACAAAACTGAAAAAAACGATATACATCTTTTGTTTCATTTTATCTTTAGATGCAACATTTTTTAAATAAAGCAATAAGAAACAACCAACTTAATTTTTGCTGTTAATATAATAGATACCCTATTTTCTATAGGAATTCTTATTTTAGACATATATTTATTTATTTACTTTCATGAAGTGAATCATTATCGTAAAATGATCATCTACTAGAATGCAATTAAATGTATCTTTAAAGCTTTATTAAAATCTTTCAGATGTGAATTAAGCAGTTAACAATGGGAAACCTACAGAAACAAGAGCTGTTAATGTTGTCAGGAAAACAAACTTCCAACCACTATCCACTAGAGAGCATGAGCCTGGACTGTAGATTGTTTATTGTCAAAGACTTGACTGGCTAATAAATGCTGGCAATGTCTTGAGTGTGCTGGAATGCAGTGCAGCTGCTGCATTAGTCAGACTTTCCCTTTTCGGAATGCTATAATCCCTCCAATATTGCATTAAATATGTTTTCAATATTTATCTCGATAAAAATGTGCTGAATGTTGCAACAATTTAATTCCAACATCACACAGGAAATCTGGAAAAGGCAGAAGGTAACTGTGTCTTTATTGCTAAAACCTAATGCAATTCCTTTCTCTCATACTACATGAGAGTACTAAGCAAGACTTGTGATCATTTTGAGGCAAGAAAACGCCAGCAGTAGTGCAGCCAAATGTGAGGGCTTAGTGCTTGACTGAACTGACTTAACTGACCTCTTGCCGTCCAGGAAGATCTAAGTTCAGGCAGCTCCCCATGACTGAATGTCATATAGTAGAATATAATAAATGGTGTGGGGACTTGTTATACTCTATACAGTCCAAATCTTTGACAAGCCAGAAATAGAAATCATTTATTACCATGTCACACATTTTTATAAAGTTTCCTATATGATTACACAAAATCTTGTTAGCCAATCTATTGGGTGGTATCTAAGGAAAGTTACTGAAAATGGAATTAAGATGTTTGGGTTGGCTAGGCGTGGTGGCTCATGCCTGTAATCCTAGCACTCTGGGAGGCCAAAGCGGGAAGATTGCTTGAGCTCAGGAGTTCAAGACCAGCCTGAAGCAAGAGCAAGACTCCACCTCTATTAAAAATATAAAAATTAGCAAAGCATCATGGCACCTGCTTGTTGTCCCAGTTACTCAGGAGGCTGAGGCAGGAGGATTGCTGGAGCTCAGCAGTTTGAGGTTGCAGTGAGATACAATGACTCCACTGCACTCTATCCGGGGTGACAGAGTGAGACTCTGTCTCAAAAAAAAAAAAATGTTTGTGTTGTATTCACAGCTTTGGTACTAGATTGTGTTAAGCCCAAGTGTCCCTCAAAATCTCTCTTGGACTCAATTCATCTATAAAATGACAGGGGTGACTGTGGTAGATATCTCTAAAGTAACTTTTAGTTCTATGATTATATTTATTTAAAACACACTTATAGCCACAAAATATTGCAATAAATAGTAAGTTCATATAATACATAAGGACAATAATATTTCTATTAAAATGTAATATTTATATACTGAAGTTAAATATTTAAATTATAAGACTAAGTTTGGAGAGTGTGTGGCATTCTATTGGAGAAATTCATATTACACATTTTTGCTATAGTTGAATTTTCTTGTTGATATAGGTGGGTGATATTACTTTAAAGTGATAGTTCCTTACTTTCAAAAATAAAAAAATTCAAGCTTCTTTGAAGAGAATGCTTAGAACTTTTAGTTTTCTAAAATCATGAAACTAATTCTAAGTAAAAATCTTGGAAATAATCAAAATCTCTGAACTTTCTGTGACAGTACTTAGTTTACTTGATTGAATTTAGATAATTGAGATTCCCTAAAACCAATGGAGAATGCAGACAAATATATTAGTTGTTGTCTGTCCATTTTTTATATGACAGTCTCCAACCCCGGTACTGGCCTGTGGCCTGTTAGGAATCTGGAAGCTCAGCAGGAGGTGAGTGGCAGGTGAGTGAGCAAAGCTTCATCTGTATTTACAGCCACTCCCCATCACTCACATCACTGCCTGAGCTGTGCCTCCTGTCAGATCACTGGTGGCATTAGTTGCAGAAAAAAAAGCTCAGGGCTCCCACTGATTGATTCTGCATTATGGTGAGTTGTATAATTATTTCATTATATATTATAATGTATTAATAATAATAATAGAAATAAAGTACACAATAAATGTAATGCGCTTGAATCATCCCAAAACTATCCCCCAATCCCAATCCATTGAAAAATTGTCTTCCACGAAACTGGTTCTTGGTGCCAAAAAGGTTAGGGACCGCTGATTTAGACTACTCCCCAAAGTTTCTTCTCATTGACCACAAAAGATGAATAGCTTTGTCAAGTTTCAAAGTAGTATTAGTTGAGAATAAATAAATATAAGCTTTATAACTAAGTCAACCTTGAGAAATTATATGCCTTTAAAGATCAAAGTTTCTTAAAACCATTGTTAAAAACTGAGAAATTTCTATTACTAAGAAACTGCAATCAGCTGATATAGTCATTTTTATACTTGACTGTATTTGAAAAGCTTTCTCAAGCTACAGACAATTGAACAAACTTAGGCCTGCCATGATTTAATTTCCTTCTTTCTTCGGAAGTTGCATTTTTCCAACCTAGTCCTTTCCTGTACATTCTTCTCCATTCTAGAATATGCTATATCTTTTCAACTTTTCATTTTATATTATGCTCACAGTGTACCTTTAATATCTATGGATATCACTTTACAGCTCAAATTCTACCTTTTATATTAATCCTGCTCTGTGTCTCCCAAGGAAAACACCTCTGTGACTGAATTAGCAAAACAGTTTCTGTGTGTTCATATGTTTCATAGCTCTTACCACATTTTGATTGATCCTGTAAATATTTAATACATTTATATTTTCAATTGACTGTAAACCTCTTGAAGTCTATGATTATCCTTTCATAAAATAATATCATTTCTCATTGAGATTGTCAAAAATGGCGGATTAGGGACGATCTCCTGGCTCTCTGCTCTCA
>VBSM01000483.1:24077916-24134584 GCA_008086735.1 Cheirogaleus medius
GTAACCCTGGCAATATTTGTACCCCCATTACAAGATGGAATAAAAAAAAAATAATATCATTTCTGTTGAGATATGACTCACATATTCACACACCATACAATTCATACATTTAAATAAATGTAAAATTCAGTGACTTTATCATATCCTCAGAGTTGTGCAACCGTCACTGCAATTGATTTTAGAATTTTGTCATCTTCCCTGAACAAACCCCATAGCCATTAACATTCACTCTTATTTCTCTCCTAATACCTCCAGTCCTAGAAAAACACTAATTTACTTTCTGTCTCTTTGGATATCCCTATTCTGTTCATTTTTTTGTTTGTTTTATAAATGAAATCATACAATATATGTTCTTTTGTGACTGGCTTCTTTCACTCGGCATAATTTTTTCCAGGTATGTTCATACTGTATTATGTATCAATACTTCATTTTTTTCTATCGCCAAATATTAATACATTCCATTGTATGGCTATACAGCACTTTATTTTTCTGTTCTTCAGTTGATTGACATTTTAGTCATTTCCACTTTGGGGCTATTATCAACAATGTTGTTATGAACTTCTTTGTACCAGTTTTTGTGTGGATATGTGGTTTTACTTCTCTTCATTATATACCTAACAGTGAAATTGCTGGGTCATAGGGTAACTCCAAATTTAATCCTTTGAAGAACTGCCAGATTATGTCCAAAGTGGCTAAATAAGTCTACATTCTTTTTTTTATTTCAAAATATTAAGGGGGTACAAATGTTTTTGTTACATGGATAGCTTTTATAATGCTTAAGTCAGGGCTATAAGTGTGCCCATCACCCTAATAGTGTTCACTGTACCTGTTAGATAAGATTTTACCCTTCCCCTTGTGAATTGTGCTGCGATAAACATTCCAATACTGGTGTTTTTTTGATAAAATGACTTATTTTCCTTTGTGTAGATACCCAGTAGTGGGATTGCTGGATTAAATGGTAGATCTACTTTTAGTTCTTTGAGAAATATCCATACTGTTGTCCATAGAAATTGTACTAATTCGCAGTCCCACCAACAATGTATAAGCATTCCTTTTTCTCTGCATCCATGCCAGCCTCTATTGGTTTTGGATTTTTTAAGAATAGCCATTCTGACAGGGATAAAGTGATGTCTCATTGTGGCTTTAATTTTTATTTCCCTGATGATTAGTGATATTCAGCACATTCTTTAACAGCAATATGTGAAGGTTCCAAATTCTCCACATTCTTCCTAACAAATTTGTCATTTTAATTATAATCATTCTAGTGGGTGTACAGTGGTATTACATTATGGTTTGGATTTTCATTTCCCTGATGGCTAATAATATTGAAAATTTTCCTGTGTTTAATGACTATTTATAATCTTCAAACAAATGCTTATTCAATTCTTTTGCCTATTTATTATATTATTATGGCAAAGCAACCTTAAGAAAAATGCACAAATTGGGAGGCATCAATTTACCAGGCTTCAAGCTATATTACAAGGCTATAGCAACCAAAACAGCATAGGAGTGGCACAGAACAAAGACATAGTCCAAGGGAACAGGACTGAGAACCTAGATATAAAACTATCTTCATATACCCATCTAATCTTTGACAAAGCAGGCAAAAACATACACTGGGGGAAAAAATCCCTATTCAATAAATGGTGCTGGGACAATTGGATAGCCACATGCAGAAGACTGCAACAAGATCCACACCTCTCACCTCTCACAATAATCAATTCACAACGGATAACAGACTTAGACCTAAGACATGTAACCATAAGAATTTTAGAAGAAAATGTTGGAAAAACTCTTACAGACCTCAGCCTAGGCAAAGAATTTATGAAGACCCCAAAAGCAATCACAGCAACAACTAACATAAATTAAATGGGACCTGAACAAATTAAGAAGCTTCTGCACAACCAAGGAAACCATCATGAGAGCCAACAGGCAACTTACAGAATGAAAGAAAATATTTGCATGTGACACATTCAATAAAGGGCTAATAACTAGAATCTGTATATAACTCAGGAAAATTAACAATAAAACTCAACCCCATTAAAAAATGAGCAAAGGAAATGAACAGAAACTGTTCAAAAGGAGATATACTAATGGACAACAAACATATGGAAATATCCTCAACATCTCTAATCATCAGGGAAATGCAAATCAAAACCACAATGAGATGTCACTTAACTCCAGTGAGAATGGCTTTTATAAAAAATTCCCAAAACAACAAATGTTGTCATAGATGCGGAGATATAGGAACACTCATACACTGCTGGTGGGACTGCAAATTAGTACAACCTCTGTGAAAAGTAATATGGAGATACCTCAAAGAACTGAAAGTAGAACTATCATTTGATCCAGCAATCCCACTACTGGGTATTTACACAAAGGAATAAAAGACATTCTATAATAAAGATATCTGCACTTGAATGTTTATAGCAACACAATTCACAATTGCAAAGATGTGGAAACAATCCAAGTGCCCATCAATACATGAGTGGATTAATAAAATGTGGTATATGTATACCATGGAGCACTACTTAGCCATAAAAAACAATGGTGAACTACCTCTTGTATTAACCTGGATGGAGCTGGAGCCCATTCTTTTAAGTGAAGTACCACAAGAATGGAAAAACAAGCACCACATGTACTCACCATTAAATTGGTACTAATTGATCAACACTTATGTGCACATATGGAAGTAACATTCATCAGGTGTCAGGCAGGTGGGAGGATGAAGGATGGGATGGGTAAATTTACACCTAATGGGTGCGGTATACAGTGTCTGGGGGATGGACATGCTTGTAGCTCTGAGTCAGGCAGTGCAAAGGCAATATATGTCACCAAAGTATTTATACCCCAGTAAGATTCTGAAAAAAATAAAATAAAATAAAGTCATGGACTAGTTCTTCCAAATGTTAAAATATATAACAAAAACACAATAATCGCAATTGTTGTGATGGTGTGTATATAGACATATCAGTGTAATTAGCATACAATTCATAAATAAAGAGAAGCATATATGGTAATTTAAAATATAATAGAAATTTAATGTAAATCAGTGGAAAGTAAATGTTAAGTAAAGGTGGTTGAGATAAATTAATATTTTCGGGGGGTATCTCACTCAAAAATTATTCTAAAAAATTGGGAATATGTAAGAAGAGGAAAATTAAAACATAAGAATTTTAAAGTTTCTTTCAATTTGAGTATTTTTACATTAGAGGTAGGGAGGTTTGTTACTGTATGATCAAAACCCCTAAACCCTCTTCAAGTAAAGACCAGTATATTTGACTATAGAGCCATAAAATAATTTCAATGTTACAAGTACCACAAACAAAATTAGAATACAAACCAAAACACAGGAACATAGCTGCAACTCATGTCATGCACTCTACTATAGCAAGAATTGCCATACATCTAGGGGGAAAAACAACACTAAAATCATTTAAAAATGAGTTGAAGGAATGAACACAAAGTTCACAATAGAATAAATTAAATAGCTTTGAAATATATGGGAAAATGTGCTCCATCTTATTATTAATAAGATTAATACCAATTAAATCTACATGAAATTGTAATTTCTCTACTATCAGATTGGCAAATAGTTCAAAAAGTTTCTAATATTTTTTTTGAGGAGTTGTGGAAAACAGACGTCTAAATACATTGCAGATGTTAAAGCAAAATTACACAATTTCTATGGAGACAGTTTAGCAACATCTGACAAAATTATAAGTATATTTATGCTTTTCCCATAAAATTCTGCCACTTTAATTTATTGTATAAATATATCCTTATTTCTTTGAAATTATGTATACAATGCTAATCATTAAAAAATGATTTTTAAAAGAAAAGATTACAAGGAGCCAAAGTACCCCTCAACAGGAAACTGGTTAAATAAAATATATTATGTCTATGTAATTGAATATAATACAGTTGTAAAAAAGAATAAAGAAGTTTTTAAGTTTTAATATAAAAAGACATCCAGGATACATTGTTAAATGAAAAAGAGTAAGATAAAGAAATGTGATTTGTGAATGCAGTTTGTATAATAAAGAAGGTAAAATTAGATATACATTGTCTTGGATTAACTTAAAAATTACTGGGAAAACAAAATCTCATAGATTATCCTTAGAGAATATGAAGATAGGTTATGAATGAGAATAAGAGTTTTTAGTAAATATAATTTTATATTATTTTGAGCATTAATTATATAAATTTATTATTTATTTATAAAACCATAATGATGCTTTATTTTTCTAATCATAAGTCCTGAAAAGGTAAAAAATAGTGTTGAAGTTTTAGGAAAAAATAGGTATTCTCATACATTGTTGATGATATAATAAATTATAATCTCTATGGACAAAAAATTTTATAAACTATCAAAAGTAAATATATATACCCTTAGACCCAACAGTTTTACTTCTAGGAATTTATCCTACATCTGTGCTTGAACATTAGCAAAACTGTATGTATGCAAGGATAATTGTTTTGCAGCTATTCTTACAATCACAAAATATAGAAAACAATGTAAATACTGTTTAACTGGAGCCAGTATAATTGGTATATTCATAAATAGAATTCCATGCAGCCATTACAATAAATGGTTCTTCTTTGTGTGATTTCCAAGATACATATTTAGGAAAAAATAAGATACAGAGTAGTGTGTATAGTTTATTAAAATTTGTGTAAAAAGTAAAGAGGTAGATGCTTATATGTGCACAGATCATCTCTAGAAGAATACATCAGAAACTAACTGTGACTATATCTTCAAAGGGAACTCTGGCTGAGGAACAGCGGGTTGCATTAAGGAGTATATTACTGTATATCCTTTTGTCTCTTTAGGAATATTTACAGTATGTGTGTATACCTATTCAGAGTACTAAAATATGCTTGTTAAAAAGAGAAAAATGGACACTGTAAGTTCCTTATAACAGATCAAATAATATAAAGACAGATAACTGACCATTGGCTTTTGCTATTAAAAGTCACTTGGGACATTGAGAAGAGTGATTTCAACTGAAGTTGGGATACAACCTTGTTTTAAAGAGACACAAGAGAAATGTAAGGGAAGAAAGTGAAGAAAGATATTTAAATAAATCATTTAGGGCGTTCTGCCCTTTATTTACTTTTTATGATGAGTAGCAAAAACAAAGAGTGCTACCTAGAGAGGGTAACAAGAATCCAGGGAGAGTTTTTACTTGTTTATTTGCTCTAAAATGTGACGTATTTCAGAATGTGTGATACTGTCAAGAATAATTCAATGACAGAGAAATATTGGCCTAAGATGGAGAGTATATAATTGCAGGAGCATTGTCCTCTGTGGGGGAAGGAGGACAATAAATCTAACTGTTGTAGTCACCCTTGCTGTGCAACAAATTACCTTCATAACTTAGCATTTTAAAACAGTAATGATGACTCTGAGCATATATTGTATCTGTAGCAGAACAGCCTGATAAAGAATTATATTTTTTTCTTCTAAATATATCTGGAAATAAGCAGAGGTATTTTTTTTCCCCTAATCTTCTAAAAGAGGGCATGGGAGTCATTTTGATTGTTCATTTGTTCACTTGTTTCTGAAAGCCTCAGATTCCCTGCACTGTGGAGAGTAAAGTGGGGTTACACTTTCCAAAGAAAAGAACTAGCTTTTCAAATTCCAAGTCTCTTAAGAAGTTGAGAGCAGCTATACCCTAAGAAAGTATAGGAATATTGAAGGTATATGGAATATTAAAGAACTCAAGTGGAACAAGTACAGTGAGCGTGGCGTAAAGGATTAACTCAGGATGCCTGGGTCATCCACGCTTGCACGTTTCTAAGGAAGGTTTGGCCCTTGAAGGGCTCCTGGAAGGTAACCTCTAAGCCTATGAAGCCTCATGAGAATGGTTTCCTGAGGACTTGAGCTGCACATTATCAATTTGTCCTCTGTAGGTTCAAGAGGCTGAGTAACTGAGTAACTCACTCATGCAGGTGTTCAGCCATGCCTAGCCAACCAACCCCAGGGAAAACCCTGGACACCAAGGCTCAGGGTTGCTTTTCTGGTTGGCAATACTTTGTAAGTGTTGTTGTACTTCACTGTTGGGAGAATTAAGCACTGTCTTTAAGTTTCTAGTAGGTGAAGACATGTGGAAGCTTGGGCCTGGCCTGGCCTGGTCCCCTTGGGGACTCTGCCCTATGTGTTTTTACCTCTGCTAATTTTAATCTGTATCCTTTTTTGCATAATACATTGTGACTATAAGTATAATGGTGTTCTGAGTCCTGTGAGCCCTTCTAGTGAGTAATTACCTTTAAGGGAAGTCTTGAGGATCACTGATACAGTAATGTAGCAAAATTCAATATTTCAGAAGATAGCTGGGCTCAGCTGGGGAAGGCTTGCGGATATTAGAGGGGCTTAACTCTAAATGTGGTGGCCTTAGAGACTTAGGTAGAAGTATGAGTAGCTGGATTTAGCAAATCAGGATAGATGAAGTTTACATAGATAATGAACATTTCAGTAGAGACCCTAATGGACTGAAGACCAGAGATACTTACTCTAAATTACTGGAATGTGTAAAATTATAGAGAGCCAGGAAAGGAGAATGTCCTTAAAATAAAACCAAACATTATTTTTCATCAACCGGGTAGATAGGAACTCAAAGCTGTTGTGAAAAAAAAAATACATATACCTTACTAAAAATATAAAACAAATTTAAATTGATTAATACTGGTTACTTAATATTGCTATTTGTTCCATTGTTTATATAAATATTCAAGATTATCTTCAAATTTATAAAACCTGATTGACAACATTATAAATATTTTGCTAAACATGCATGACAAAATTTGAAGACAATTTAGCCATACATCTCAAGTTATATTGTTCAACAAAATTTTATTTCCAGGAATGTCTCCAAAGGCAATAAATTAAAATTGGGAAAATCCAGCTATAATAATGTAGTTATCACAGCATCACAAAAAATATCAAAAATTGAAGTACACCAAATGTTGAAGGGTTGGTTGTGATTAAGTATATAATAACAGATTTTCTTGATGTAATACTATTTAGCTACACTTATACTGAAACACATTAACTTGAAATGCAGAATATGCAATTATATACCTACTTAATAATGTTTAATATTTTAAATTGTTAGAAGAATTTAAAATGATGAATCTATGCAGGATATGAAATTTATAGAACTGTTTGCTGCAATTAAATTATTTTAATTAATTTAAAAGGGGACAACACTGAGGAAGGCAAAAAGCACATATTTTCAGACACTTCTTTAATCCTTGAGGTTCCTTGTGAATAGTAATGTTAAAACACACACACATACGAACACACGTTTATAACACTAAGAAAATACTCAACAACAGAGTATAACAGATTTTCTTGAAAAAGAGGAAGAAAGTCACTTGTCAGTGAGAAAGATGATTCACTCCCACTTTGCTCAGTAGGAGAATGGGAAGCGCAGGAGCCCAGGCACAGATAGCATTGCCATTTTTCCTTATCTGGCATGACACTATCTCAATGTGTTCTGTATTTAGTGATTCAATAACAGTAGTTACTTTTCTCAAACTATCGTGCCTTAATCATTAGAGAGCATTCAGACTTAATGAAAACATTTCCACAGAAGAAAAAGAGTAACATAAACAATTTATCATCATTCCCACTGGTCAAACATAAACGTTTTCTGAATTGGATATGGAGTTTTGCAGTGGCTTAGTGGAATTTACTATATGGCAAAGGTTCTGCAGTTTTAAGGCTGAATAATTTGTTTTGTGGCACAGTAAAAATATTTATTTTGGATAGAGAGTAGTGTTCAGGAAGAGAGAAAAATGCTGACCAAGGGGAATAAGTGCTGGTTTCAAAAATTGGGGATTAGCAGCATTTTCTAGTCCTATGTCTTTATTAGGAAGTATTATCTTACCCTTTTTTTTTTCTTTTAGGGTTTTTTTTGTTCTTTTGGGAAAAGAGCAAAAAAAAAAATATCCCTGTCAAGAAAACTAATTTTACTCCTAAGATATGTAGGCATAAACATAAAAAGCAAAGAGTCAAACCCTTTCAATATCTACTTTCTACCAGTTCCCCTTAGTTTGTTGCATATTCTTCCAGGCATCTTTCTTAGTGATATGGATAAATATATTTCTATTATTATTTATAGAAAAATAGAATAGTTTTCTACATAGTATTTGTCATCTCATTTTTCTCTTAATAATTATACATATAGTGTACATTTTTTCATAGCATTCAATATATATCTTTTCTTTCTTTTTCATGACTGCACTGTATTCACTTCTAGGGAACTTTCATATTTTAGCTATTCCCTTATTGATGGAAAAGTAAGCTGCATCCACAGCTGTGCTCTTACTAGCAGTGCTGCTGTGAACATCTGTACTATGATATAATTCCTGTAAACCGGATTTCTGTGCATAATTAAAATGTAATGTACACTGACAAATTATTCCCAGGAACGATTGTTAGCAAACTTTACACTCAACCAGGAGTGAGTGCCCAGTGCCTCTCATCTTCTGTGCAGAATGTTAGAAATCTTTAAATTACTTGCCAATCTGATGGGTGAAAATGATATCAATGTGAAATATTATTTTGAAAGTCTGTATTGCTGGAAGAGAAATGTGTCAAAGATGCAATAATATCCAGATGACATTTAATTTTAACCACCCAAATATGATTGATAGGTAGATATTAATTATGTATGGGTTTCAACCATGATAACACAAAATATGGGTTCATAGATTGTGTCTGGTGATATGAAGTTATAATGAAATGATATAACAATGAAAAGCATTTTCAAATTAGAACTATTTTATTTTAATTGAAACTATAATTTAAACTAATTAGCTGACATATTTGGTTATATTGATTACCTATCAATGAAGATTGTTTAAGGGACAGACATAAAGCTACAATAATGCAGTTCAACTTAGCATCATTACTTCATATGGTGTAAACATGCATAAATACAAAATGGTGGCAATAAGACTAAAGTAAAGTCTGCAGTAACTTGTTTTCCAACTAAATTAAGTTATTATTTTTCTAAATTTTGAATTTTTTGGATTCTTAACCAACACCCTATCTTTCAAGCCAATATTATTTTCTGGCAGTCATCAAAATCTGTAAATGGAATGTAAACAAAGTTCAATTATCTATTTATTTGCAAGTCATTTTTTTTTTTTTTTTGCCTAATTCATGTTTTATCCCAAAGTAGCAAAATAACATGAGCTTTATTTCAAAGTTCCCATCTGGATAAGTTTCTAACAAAAATCAAATCTTTTGTTTAAATTCATTTGCACTTGGAAAATCGGTCTGCATTTAAGAAAAAAAAATGCAGCTAAAAATGATTATTGAAATTGTGGAAAATGATTTTGCATAATAAATGCATAACAAATACTAAGAGAGCAATATTTAAATGATTTAACTGTAAATAACCAGAAACAGATGCATTAAATTTAAACTTAATTTTTTTATTTTGTTTTTGTTACTCAGGAGAGCAGTGTTTAGTAAAATATATTTTCGCTTCCATTAAATGTTGAATAATATGGAGCCCTTCTTCTTTTTATCTTAAAGCAACTTTCAAACACAAGTAATCTTCCTGAGCTTTACTTTACTTTTCTGAAATAAGCAGAGCTTTCCTCTCTTTCTCTCTCTCCCTTCCTTCTTTCCTTCCCACTATTACTACCTACCCTATCTTTTGGTGGATTGGTGTTTCTCTCTCTCTCTCTTGCACATACACCCACACACATACACACACAAAATAAGTGCAGAATGGACCTTTCCAGGAAACTAGCCCCAAGCAGTTTCATCTTAAGCTATGTATCATTAATCATTAAGCTAAAATAATCTGGATCATTGAAAATAAATAATATGAAAATATTATATTTTTATAAACATCTTAAAACTACAGTTCCTGATTTGTATTTTCTATCTTGCTAAAAATATAGTTGAAAACCATGCTATTCTTATTTTTTTTAATGTTTCCAAGATTTTTTTTTTCTGAACTCTTTTTTTATTTTGTTCCTTGTTTGGGAGTTTTGCTTTTATTGTGAAAAACATTCTTAAATATGTTTTCACTGCTCTGGGTATACTGAAGCATTAGAGAAAGGACATATTAGGGGGCAATACATAAATTGCCCATTTGTTCATATCCTCAGTTCTCCAACTATTTAAGGACAATAGTAGTCCAGGAAATTCACCCAGCTACTGGTATATACTGCTGATAGAGAATTAAACAGCCTAAAACTATTCTTTCAAAAAACACTTCATTTTATTAAACATGTTCTTTGAAAATATAAAAATTACACATAGGGGACTAGAAGTATGTGATCAGTTATTTAAATTTAACACAAAATGATAATTACCTCAATGTTTAGGCCTTTCACTGATATAGCACATAGAACAAATAATTGTCCATTTAATATTTCTAATTTGAAAACATGAGCATAATTTTTAAAATCATACCTTTGTGTCAAACAAAATAATCTTTTCTAAAATCAAGATTTTAAGTTTTATTTATAGGTGGTCAAAAAATTATCGTCTTTTTTCCACTTGTTTTCTTCCATTTTGTTTTCCATACATAAATAGGAAAGATAAAAAGGAAAAAGCAAGAGAGCATTTTGCCTTCAAGTCAATTGATGAAGATAACAACTAGGACTTAGATCCTGGGGCGATATAATTGCTTGTTTAAGCATAGGTACAGACTGATTTTCATTGACATGCTCTTCAACTATTCCATTTTGCAGTTGCCCATGTGCTCTAAGGACAGCCCATCATTAGTTGCCTACTTAGAAATTGCAACCATACATTTTAATCTAAGTACAAAACTTATGCACTGTGGGTCTTCCAAAATAAGCACAGCTGCGCTTTTCATATCTTTAACAACTCCCTCCATGTACTGCACAGATGTCAGACGTGTCCGGTTATTCCAGATTTAAAGTTTAAAAGATCATCCTTCTGAGAAGCCACAGGAATTGCTTCTCTAGCCTAAGAGTTACAACAAACCATGAGTTTGTGTGTGGAGGAACAGCTTCAGAGCTGAACAAGTTATCAAAAACATTTCACTAAAGCACATGAACCAAGCTGGCTTAGTTCCAAGGCTTTCACCTTAGGTCAGTCAACCAAAGTAGACAGCTTACCTCTTCCCCTGAGTGTTTAGCATTAACGCCTACAATGATGGTCTCAGGCTCCTCTCTATCAGGATGTAAAATTTGTCATGCGAAATGACCTTATATGAAATTGTTGGGCTTGTAATCTAATTCATGAGTGCCTAGAAATTAGTTAGAACATTATGTTCTAACACAGAACAATATTTTATCAAGATCATTTAAACCATTTGTGAAAAACATATATTGTTCTAGTTAGAAATTTTTTCTGGCTAGTCAGAGCACTTAGAATAACCTAAAATTATATACAAACCTATGCTTCTATTTATCTGCTTCAAACTTGGTCAGCACACACATTACTATTGTTATCATTTATTGTGTAATTCTGAGAATCATAATATTATATAAAGAAGACACTGTCAAGAATACTTCTGGAGTCTTTTAGTGCACAAAGATATATATTTTAACAAACATCTTTTTTTTCCACTTTTCCTTCTGTTATTTCTCAAATCCTTCTACTTTTAGCATTCTAACAGCAAACAATAGACACACCCATTTGGGAAAAATAATCTATATCTATATATACTTATATCTATATTCATAAAATGTTGATACTTAAAATATTTCTATCTCTATGTATTTTTTTATTTCAAAGTATTACAGGGGTACACATGTTTTTGGTTATAAGGAATGCTTTTGTAATGCTTGAGTCAGGGTTATAAGTGTGCTCATCACCCAGATAGTGTTCATTGTACTCATTAGGTAGGTTTTCGCCCATCTCCTCCTTTCCCCACTCCTCTGCTTGATTTCCATTGAGTTATACTTCCCTCTGTTTACAGGTATGCTCACCAGTTAGTTCCAATTTAATAGTGAGTATATGTAGTGTTTGTTTTTCTATTCTCGTGATACTTTACTTAGGATAATGGTCTCCAGTTCCATCCATATGGTTACAAAAGGCATTAAGTGATCCTTCATGGCTGAGTAGTATTCTATGGTATACATATACACATTTTGTTAATCCACCTATGTATTGATGGGCACTTGGGTTGATTCTACATCTTTGCAATTGTGAACTGTGCTTCAATAAACATTTGAGTGCAGGTGTCTTTTTGATAAAATGACTTCTTTTCCTTTTGGTAAATACCTATTTAGTGGAATTACTGGATCAAATGGTAGGTCTACTTTTAGATCTTTGAGGAATCTGTTACTGTTTTCCACAGAGGTTGTACTAATTTGCAGTCCCACCAGCAGTGTATAAGCATTCCTTTCTCTCTGCATCTATACTAGCATCTATTGTTTTTAGACTTTTTAATAAAAGCCATTCTAACAGTGGTAAGATGATATCTCACTGCAGTTTTGATTTGCATTTCCCTCATGATTATTGACACTCAGAATTTTTTCATATATTTATTGGCCATTTGTCTATGTTCTTTTGAGAAGTTTCTGTTCATGTCTTTTGCCCACTTTTTAATGGAGTGGTTTGATTTTTTTCTTGCTGATTTGCTTGAGTTCTTTATAGATTCTGGTTATTAGTCCTTTATTAGATGTATAGCTTACAAATATTTCCTTCTATTCTTTAGGTTGTCTATTTGCTCTGTTATTTCCTTGGCTGTGCAGAAGCTTATTAACTTAATCAAGTCCCATTTATTTATTTTTGTTATTGCTGTGATTGCCATTGGCTCTTCTTCTTAATTTCTTTGCCTAGGCTATTTACAGTTTTTAAGTGTTACTGCTCTATATCCCTACTGCCTCTACCTCCTGCCTGCCATTGATGTCTGACAGATAACTAGAAAACACTATTCTTTGAAAGGCTTTGATTTCACCAACCAATGAATTAAAAACTCATTCAAAATCCTCTCCTTTTTACATTCTACTCACTCTCTGCCCCCTCTCACACTACTTCAAGGGGCAGAAGGTAGAATATGGGGAAGAAACTATTCACTCCCTGTTTTGCCCCCTATCTACCAAATACCAATCTAATGGCAAAATTGACTTTATGGAAAATGTTAGTACCTGTTTTATTAATTCTGATATATATTTTTACAGCCCTTACTATTATTTTTATGGCTACAATTGGCATTTTTTTGTCAAATTCATTTTGAGGTTGCAGAAAGATTTTATTGTACTATTATTATTACTACTATTTTAATGGCTGATGCTCTCTCACTCAAGCTAGGAAAGCAAAAAAAAAAAAAAAAAAAGGCTTGGCTTGTAGCTGAAGCATTTGAGCAAAGTTCTTTATGGCATTTAAAAACTACATTTACTTGAGAAAATAGCATCATGTGACAGGACCATAGCAATCATAACACCTCAGGTGCCAGAAAACACTCGCTCTGGGTGGCTTGGATGACTCCAAATTCTTAAAAACACTTTTTTCTTGTTGTAGAAATTCCCTGCAGTGCATTAATTTCTCCACAGAGCTAACAGCAATCCTGTTTCTAGAGCAACTGGTTTGCAGTTTATTAGCGTGCAAAGCAGAAGAATAACAGATACGTATCACTGACATTTAATGAAGCTATCTTTCTTGATTTTCTTTTTTGCCCTTTTACCAGAAGTCTCTTTTTGTGGAAAAACACTTGTACAAAGGATGATTGAAATTATTTCTGAAGAAGCATTTCTCCTTCAAATTATCTAAAGTCTTAAAAATGCCATGATGTTATTTTAGCAATTGGTAAATTTTTTTCCTCTTTTATGTGTGTGTACAAAAGAGTATTTGGATATTCATCCCTTCCTGCATCTAATCTGTAAAAACTTATATCACAATTAATTCTGTAACCTTGGCAGTATTCCTTATGAAGAATAGACACATTTGAGTTCAATCTTTTACAAGAATCTACATGGTAACATTAGTATCTAACATTGTGAATCTGTCTCTGAAAAATAAGATGTTTAGTTTTTCTAGATTATTTTCACGATGAATTGTCATGTGTGAAGAGAAGAGTTATCATAGGTGGTTATAATTGTCCGGGTTTCAGAGTTTTACCAGAATAAAATATCACAGCTTTACCAAGACTCTTTTATTCTTGGCAAATGGGTTTTATGGCTGGTGCCATAGTTAGTTTCTAAAGGCACTCTCCTTCCTCAGATATCTTGGCTTAAAGTGGACAAACATTCCAAAGTAAGTTTATTAAGAAGGAGAAAATGAAGAAAAATAAAGTACAAAAAAATCTAGACATAGATATGTTTACATCCAGACTCCCTTCTCTGAAGGAGCTGAAGCCTTAACTTCAGATTGATTTGTCTCGCCAGCATTTATTCTGTCTGGTATTGTTTCAGCCCAGGAAGGCCAATTTCATATGGGTACCCTGAGTGGATAGGTAAAGTTTCCAAGCAATTCCACAGTATTCTGTCCTGTCTCTTTTAGCTCTCTGTTGTGTTATACATTAGTTCAGACAAAGTCTTGATCTCTAGTTCAGAAAGGAGAGACAATCCTCCTTTCAGACTCTCTCTTCAGACTGACCTGCAATAACTTTTCAGATATTGTCCTTGTTTGCATTGGAAGTTTCTCTCTTGAAATGATTATTATTAAACCTAAGTAATTTTTCTCTATCCTGTTTTCTTTAAGTAATGGGAAGACAATACAAATGCCATCAGAAATCAAAGATATAATATGAATATTTCAGGTGGTAACAGGGACAGAGGCAAAATAATTCTTATACCTGAGTGAATCTCTAAGACTGATCCCCAGACAAGCAGCATAATCAATATTATCTGGAAACTTACTAATTCTCAGTCCTGCCCAGAACTAATCAGAAACTCTGAGAGTGATACACAGTAATCTGTTTTTTTAACAAGACCTCCAGTGAATCTGATACACGCTAAAATTTAAGAAGGTCTGCTTTACTTTAAGGCATTAATTTTCCATTTTTTACAAACATAACAGTGGATTCTTTTATTTATTTTTATTTTTGCTAGATTTTTCTGTGGGCCATTGTTATTTTCAGAATGTTTATGTCCCCTAAAATTTCTGTGTTGGAACCTAATACTCAGTGTGTCAGTAAAAGGTTGAAGGGAGTTGCTTTGCCCTTTTGCCATGTGAGGATGCAGCAACAAGATGGCATCTATAAAGCAGAAAACAATAATTCATCAGACACCTAATGTGCTACCGTCTTGATCTTGGAATTCCACTTTCCAGAACTGTGAGCAATACATTTCTCTTGTTAATAAATTACCTAAAGTATGTTATAAAAGAAGCCTGAATAGATTAAAACAGTCATTATTTTATCTAAATCTAAGGTATATTTTCCAACAGAATGTTTGTTGGTTTTATGTTTTAGAACAAAATCTACGTCCTAACTCAGTACTAGCCATGTAGCTAACCCAGTGGAAAGTATCATGCTCCTGCCATACTAATCCGATAGCTTCACCCAATCCTAACAAGGACAATGCTTTTTTTCTGTTTCAAAGCTTGTTTGTACCCCCTCCTGGTATTTCTAAGAAATTGATACTGTATCTCAAATCTGAAAGATGCTTCAGGTTCTCAGTTCATTTGCAGAGACAGATAATTAATATAACCACCAAAATGATAGAAGTAAAAGTATGTTTGTTTCATATTATCAATGTCTAAAACTTATATGCAATGTAAATAAGAGGAAAACACCTTTGCACTTCGTGTGTGGTGTCCAGCTCATAAATGATTTCCCCATGTGTTCTATTCACTGTCTTCAGATTTAACTGCCTTTCTCACTTGCTTGTTTAATATTAAGTACAAATACTCATAAAATGTGGAGTTTTGTCAGGGGCCATCATTTTTCTCTGCTTTATACTCTCAATGTATACATTTCCACACTTAAAGTTACTTCAGAAGAGGAAACTTTTACACATGTAATTAAGTAGTAACATTTTGAAAAGACTTATAATATATTTTTCCTTAAATAGTGATACGGTCTATATAATGTCAAAGGTTTTAGTTAAAATAATTTGAATACTGCTAATTAATATCCTGGTGAGGTGGATATATAGATTTAACATATATTGAGGTTACAAATTCTTTTTAAATTAACATATTTCCAGTGAATGTCTAGAATCCCTAATATATATGGTTTATCAAAGCTTTATATAAACTATACACATTCTGGGTTCAAATGCATTATTTATTTAATCATCATTGTGACTTAATAAAACTTAAAAATATTTCTTGGACTAATACTGCAAACCCATCTTCCTATATAAATAAGACAACTTTCAGTTATCCAATTAATAAACTGAGCTGACAAAGTTTAAAACAAAGTATGTATAGAGTAAGAGCAAAATAAACCAGTATTTTACCCAAATTAAAACACACACACACACACACACACACACATACACACACACAAAGCAGAATTGAAATCTGGAATAATATGTCAAAGGAAACTGAACTAGTGAAGTTACCTGGAAATGTTTACTACATTGTGAAAACTGATGCAAGTAGCAGGAAGATGGGCACCAAAATTACATCATCTACATGCTCTAACTTCCTTCAGAAGGAAAGTTGATAGTCTGGTTGCGTAAGTGAAGAAAATCTGAAAGGAAGGTGCATCTAAGAAAGTGCCTTGGTGCTTGAATCACAGATTTCAACTGATAAGTAGATGTTTTATGATTATTCATGTATTAACCAACTCCAACACAAAATCTAAACATTTAGTTATTCATTCAACAAATATTTATTAAAGTCCTACAAAATATATTGTGCACTTTTAGCTAATACATTGATAAAGATAAAAAAATTAAACTAGATATGAATATTTGCACTAAAATAGTTTAATTGAGTATGAGTGTGCGTGTGTGCATGTGTGCATTTCTAGGTATATACTTGTATATTTATAAATATGTAAGTCAGATTCTAGTCTAGGAAAAAAGGCAGAATTTAAGTAGCTCTGAGAATATGTAGAAAGTCCAAGAATTAGACCCAGAAGATACATTGCCATTAATAATATCTCAACTTCACAAGGCATGATCTGGTAGAAATAGCTGTTTTGTAGCCACTATGACATGGACAGCATGGCATGCATCAATATACTAGTGTTAAGGATTGAATTGTCTTCTAAAATTCATATGCTAAAGTCTTAACCTCCAATACCACAGAAAGTGACCTTATTTGGAATTAGGGTTAATATGGCTATATTTAGTTATGATAAAGTCATGCTGGGGTAAAATGGCCCTTGTCTTAGTCCACTGAGGCTGCTTTGACAAAATTCCTTAGACTCATTAATTTATAAACAACAGAAACTTATTGCTCACAGTTCAGAGGCTGAGAAGTTCATGATCAAGATACTAATAGATTTGGTGTCTGATGAAGGCCTGTTCATTATAGATGGTGCCTTCTATGTGCCCTAACATGGCAGAAGGGGTAAAGAGGCTCTCTCAAGCCTATGTCATAAGGTCACTATTCCCATTCATGAAGGCAGACCCCTCATGACTCAATCACTTCTCAAAAGGCCCTACCTCTTTATTCTATCACATTGGGTATCAGATTTCAACATATGAATTTTGGGGGCATACCAACATTTAAAACAGAATTCTGCCCATGGCCCCCCAAAATTCATGTCCTTCTTACATGCAAAATACATTTATTTCATCCTCATATCCCAAAAGGTCTTAACTTGTTCCAGCAAAAACTCAAAAGTCTAAAATCCAGAGTCTCATCTAAATCAGGCTAAATTTCTCTCCGGTTGTGAACCTGTGAAATCAAACAAGTTATATAATTCCAAAATACAGTGATGAGACAAGCACATGACAAACATCCACTTTCCGAAAGGGATAAATAGGAAAGAAGAAAGAAATAATAGGTCCCAAGTAAGTCTAAAACCCAACAGGGAAAATGACATCAAATCTTGAAGCTTGGAAGTAATTGCCTTTAACTGCATGTCCCATGTTTTGGAGACACTGGGATGGGGTTAAGCTTCCAAAGCCCCAGGGAGCTCTACCCTCATGACTTTGTTGGGCTCAGCCCACACAACTCTCATCTACCGAAATCCCATGCTAGTGGTGAGCTGAGGCTGGAGTCTCATGATGGTAGGTCTCTTGGTCTGAGGTGTCTGGGGAGGGCCTGCACCCCCAGCTCCATGAGGCGTTGCCACTGTGGGGGCTTTCTGCAACAGTCCTAACACCTATGGCAGTTCTCTGACTGATCTCTGAGGCTATCTGGGGAATCTTTTAAATTGTATGTGGAGGTATTCAGTCCCATAGCAAATTAACTAATAGACTATGCATCCATGAGATGGCACTGCATAGACACCACCATGATTTACTGCTTTTAAGCTGCACCTCAGCCCACTTGAGCCACATTTGTGGTGGCTAAGGAGCACTGCATTGAAACACAACCTTGATATCGTTCTCTCCTTAGGCCTTGGCATTCTGGTCCTGTGATGTGCAGGGAAGCCACACAGATCTTCAAAATACCTTCAGTTTCCTTCTTCCATTGTCATTATGAATAGCATCTGAATTCCTTCTGTCAGATGTTCTATCAAATGTTTTCTTAGCCATACATTTGGTATTCTCTTGAACATGTTTCTTCATTATTTGTAAGATGGCCAATTTGAGATTTTTCCCAAATCTTTAAGTTCTACTTCCCTTGTGATTATAAATTTTGTCTTTAATCATTTCTGTCTTCTCACATTTTACTATATCAGTCAAGAGAAGCCATGCCACACCCTCAACAATTTTCTTAGATATTTCTTTCACCAAATATTCTATCTCTCAGAAGTTCTACTTTGCACAAAGCACTAAGACACAAATACAATTCAGCCAAGTTATTTGTCACTTTATAATGAGGATGACATTTTATCCAGTTTCCAATGACATGTTCCTCATTTTTGTCTGAGACCTTATCAGAATGGCCTTTACCTTTTATGTTTTTATGAGCATTTTGTTCATGATCTCTTAGATAATCTGTAAAAATATTGAAGCTTTCACTATAGCTCTCTTCTTCTGAACCTTCACCAGAATCACTCTTCACAGTCCATTCACAACAATACAGACTTTTTCCAGATTGAAGTTCAAAACTCATCCAGCCTCTATCCTTTACCTAGTTCCAAAGCTGCTTATATATTTTTTAGATACTTGTTATAGAAACAACTCACCTATCAGTGCCAATTACTGTCTTAGTCTGCTTGGGCTGCTGTAACCAAATACCTTAGACTGGGTAATTTATAAACAGTAGAAATGTATTGTTCATAGTTCTGGAGGCTAAGAAGTCCAAGATCACTTGATTATGAGATTTTCTTTTCTTTAATTGAAGCATAATCACTCTGATTTATTTTTGTGAAGTTCATAACTGATTCTGCAACTATTCTGAAAGAGAAGATCCATTCGTACAACTTTGTAAAGTTTATTAATTAAGTTTATAGTCTTTAGAAAACAAAAGTTAGAAGTTTTATTATATAAACACTACAATAATATTTCTCACCAGTAATTCTAGAACCCCTGAAGTTAAGAAAGAATTAACAATGGTTTTTAAATGGTAATTTTTTCACCAGAATTCCAGTTTTCCAAAATGATAACCTTTTTACCTTGCCAACATTTATTTTACCTAGATAGAAATCAATTATAATAGGGAAAATTATAATATTATTAATAATTAATACTTTGGGAACTCCAAAGTATAGGTGCTTACATACATTCATACTTATTAACTTCTGTGCACTATTCTAAGCAATTTGAACAATCAGTTAAAAAACAGAGAAATCCAGCCCTCATGCATCTTATGTTCCATTGTGAAGAGTTTATATAGGGAGAATCCAACTAATCAAAATTTGATAGTCATGTGTTTTCAACATTATCTATTACTCCTCTCAAGAGAACAGCATATTCAGTAATACTGAAACTATACATCTACAAGGAATAACTTAGTTAAGGTGTTATACCCATTTTAGTAGATAGAGTAGGTCATAAGCTTGATATAATAACTGGAGATTTTTTATGGTTTCTTGAAAATGACATTTGTGTCAGTAAGGCTTCTAAACTTTAATTTGTGAAAAAAAACTTTCTAATAAATAGATGAGAAATAAAGAAGTAATTTTGCCATTTACTTGGTATGTTAGATATGCACAGAAAACAAAATAGTGGAACATAGACTTCAGAGAGCACTGCAGATAATTAAAACTTTGCTACTCACTCATATAATGTTGAAATAGAGTTTTGGTATACCAGATTTTTTCTTTTCTCTAGAAAGAATTTCATTATATCGCCCAACTTTACATGATGGTTGCTAAAAAAAAAAAAGGCAACAAAAAATGTCAAAAACACTTTTCAATTAGCAATGCTAGAATCACTGTATGTGTGAAAATACTTTTCTATGTAACCAATTCCTGGGACAGCAAACGGCCCAAAATATAAAATGATTTCCAAACACTTAAGGAATAAGTCAAAGGATAGTTTCTTCTCATAAAATCCTGTTGGGTGAAGCCTTTCTGGCAAATGCTGTCTTTGACATTGAATCTCCAAACAGATGATTGTGTAGGGCAATTCATATCCTCTTGCAGGAAGAAAATAGTATTTGTGTCTGCAAAACATTCATTCCCTTATCCATGACTGTATTTACTGATAAAGAAGCCCTACCAAATGTTGAGGAAATGTTTTTCTTCCCATTCTTAATGATGGCAGTGATTTTTCAGTTGGTACTGTATATGTAGGAAAGAATCCAAAAGAGCTAACTTTGAAATTTACATCTGCTTTTTGTGGCAATGAAAACCAGCCCACAGTTATCATTTGTTCTGGTGGAATGTAATGCATTAGCTTGCATGGAAGTAGATCTAATAAATCTGTTTTCTCACAAAAAAAAATTACAACTTTGGGAAAAATTCTCCATGTTTTTAATAATAATTTAAATATTAGCTTTTCAGATCCTACCATCCATTCTTGGAATGCAATATTTACTTTCACTAATTCACTTATAATATTTCAGGGAGAATTTTTTTCATAAAAAATGAATTTAGTGCATAATAAAATTACTAAATTGATAATTTAATTTCTAGAGATAAGTATCTGAAAGATAAAATCACAGTGCTCTCTATTTTATAATAACATTTCTAACATATTACTACTTGTTACTGATATGAATACTAGGTAATTGAAATATTTTGGTTCTAAAACAATAATAATGTTAAAGATGCAGCATCTGTTCATGCAAGAGTTTTACTTGAAGAAACACTTCAATTCGCATTATCTCTACAAAGCATATTTGGGAAACTACTCTTCTGAATAGTCCAAAACTTGGCATTTTCATACACACAATGAAATTTTATAAATAGATTTTATTAACTGAGACAGACATGAGCACATGCACATTCATATACACACATTCCAAAATCCAAATATGACATATGAAAAGTATTATACCTACAAAATCCCAGATTTTAAAATGCTTTTCTATAGGTGTCAAGAAGTGTGAAAGGTCTAACATTTTTACACTAATTAAAAATGAATAAATTAGTCTGCTAAAGTTCCATGGATCCTGGACACAAGACTCCCAGGTCAGAAACAAAAGAAAAACACAGTCTTTCATATTATAACCAGTTATAATATAAGATATGTTTTATATCTGCTACCATGACGGTCATGATGGTTTCAGGAAGCAATGGTAATAATCTGGGCAGTGTAGCCTTGGGCAACAGCTTACTTCCAATTTGACTTATTACAGAACATGTTCTTACTTTGAGTATCACACAAGTGACCTAGATTGGTTGAAAATCACCCAATAGTTGTTTCCACAGTTCATGATTCCATGGCTAATCTGCCAGTCTGCAGTTTTCAAAGTGGCAGATGAAACATCTAAACCATTGACAGCAGACCAAGAGTCAGTAAAATACAACAAGTTTCATCAAGGGATTGTCCAGAGTTTTGAGAATGACCTTGAGTTCTGCTCATTAAGCAGAGGGTCCATGTCTGCTTTTGAGTATACATAGCTGATTCTGACGCTGAGCAGCCTCACTGGTCCAATAACAGCAGTGGGTTTTAGCTTAGCTGAATCATCACTGAAACAAGTTCAGGGAATTTTTTTTTTTGACAGAGTCTTACTCTGTTACCCTGGCTAGAGTGCCATGGTGTCAGCCTAGGTCACAGCAACCTCAAACTCCTTGGCTCAAGCAATCCTTCTGCCTCAGCCTCCCAAGTATCTGGGACTACAGGCATGCACCACCATGCCCGGCTCATTTTTTCTATATATTTTTAGTTGGCCAATTAATTTCTTTCTATTTTTAATAGAGATGGGGTCTCACTCTTGCTCAGGCTGGTAAGAGTGCCTCGATGGATCGAGGGCCCTAATGAGCCAGCAGCTTTACCCTGGGTGGCAACATGTATGATTAATGCTACTTTTTCAAGTAATGCCAAGATGCTTGGGATAAGCAGGTTGTATTTTTGAATATACCATTTTAAATAGCCAAATAAAACTGGTTGGGTTCTTCCAAACGTGTTAGTTATTCAGTACATGTGGACCTACACTAATATGGGAATATCAGGCAGGAGAGTCACAAGTTCCCCTTGGTTAGGCATTCAGTTTTGACAACAGCCTAGTAGCAATCTAACAGAAACTTTCAAAGGGAGAATGTATGAAAGCCACATCTATCCATAGGGCAATAAGTTCAAAACCCTAGGGAGTCCCTCTGGGTGGGGAAGATGTTTCCCTTTATTTGAAGCTTCAATCAGCAAGACCATCAATTAGAGAGACTCACAGCAGTCATTTATGACCCTCAAAAGGGTCATTTATGTTGTGGCACCACAAAGATAAAAAGCATGTCACAACTAGATGGACAGGTTCCAAAACAGTACATTAGTTTAGCCCTCACTAAAAGGATGCTCCTTTGTGGGTCAGCCAATGTAAAAGATCAAGAAGAATGCCTTAATGAGACACGTGCCATGAGTCTCCAATGCCCATCGACTCCAATCAGGTGCTAGCTCTTATTTCTAGCCAGGCAGTCATCTAAAGAAATAATAAATTTCATTGAATTACAGAGAGATTAAGCCTTGTAAATCTGCCTCCAGAGTTCTAGAAACTTTTCTTGGTGAATAGATACCTGAATTTTTAAGTATTTATCCATCATCACTGCTGGCGGTTGTGCTAATATCATGGTTATGACCTGATGACTGAGAGGATTCTGACTTACCAAGAAAATTCAGAAGATGACTGACAAAACGTCAAATATGGAGTGAAAGTTTTAGGTATCAGAGGGTAGAAGTAGTCACACCAAATCCTGATACATCAACTGGTGGCAAATGTCAAGAGAGTTTGTCTCAGTATTTCTCTATACTCAACCAAAAAAATCCTATCTGGTACTATGGGATGAAGAAGTATTAATATAAGAATATAACACATCATTCCCTACTATACATTCTGATGTAAAACAAATAACAGTACATTGAATTATCCCAAAGGGCCCCACCTGTAAGGTAATGTTTTCTTCCCTACCCTACGCGTAGTCCTGGCCAAACCTCATCAGCTAAGATCAGGCACTTATTTTCTCCATTGAACCCTGTTTGACAGGACCTTAAATGTGGGAATTCTTCTGTTATCCAGGTTCCTCTGCATGCTCAGATAGGTGTGTATGGGCTTCAGTCCATCTTGAAGAGAGGGGTCCCTCAACACCATGCCTAATCCTCTTTCAACCTAAAGCTACTGAGATTGTGATAGAGGAATACGAGATTGGGGTATGGCAGGAAAGGGAGGATCAACAACAATAATCCAGATGCATTTTTGCTTTTTGAGCAACAAGGCTGCTGTTGATAGTTCAACCAAACAAACTTTCAATGTTTTTGGTCCACCCAATGCCCAACATCAAGTGATAAAGCCATTGTTACTGACACTCTGTATTTCAGCTTTGGGGAGCACTTGCTCCAGCACCTGCAGCAATAACCCTTTCCATGTGGGGCCATAGGATTTAGATGCACTAGCCAGCCAATGAGTATGACACAGGCTTCATTTGTGACTTACATGGCATCAATATTTTTTAAAGGAGCCCATCTTCATCGAGGGTATTAACTACCTCCTTTTTATTTAATATGATAATATCTCTTAAATTTATATCAGCTTCTATCTTAATGGGTAGGAGCATTTTCCTGTGCTCAGGGAAATTTCCCAGAGAGGGCCAAAGCTTCCTTAAATGAGCTAAAACCCACTGCAATAAAACCACAAGACCTTTTATAGTTGTCTTTGAATGAATCTAAAGTTGGCATGGGAGACTCGAGAAGATGTTAAGCTCTAAGTCAATTCAGCTTTTGCCATCTTCCTTTAACAAGCGTTACATACCACATGCCCTCATCTTCCAAGAAAAGCAAAGTACTGATAATGGACCTCATGTCTGCTCATAGCACTTAAGAAATTTATTTCCTTCTCACTTAGCAAAAGTTCATGCCTCTGTAACTATTGTCTGAAAGGGAGAGGAACACTGTGTCCACTGAGGATAAATCTTATTAGTAGTTGTTACAATAGAGTGGAACAAGGCTGATCACCAGACTGGCAAGGAAGTCCCCTGCCTGAAAGGTATTAAACAACAAGAACACTGTTCAGGAAGCTGTCTCTAAACCTATTTCCCAGTACTTAGCCTATAACCACTACCCAATTCCTAATGTAGAGGGCTATTTTGCCCAATTGATCATATACTTTGGTTGACATATTTGCTATTTATTCTAATGGTGTTCCTTCAGATCTTGTTAATTAGCCCAAGAGGCCCTTATTCTTTCTCTTTTAGAAAGCCATGTCTCTGGCAGAAACCCGCCATCATTGCCAAAACTATAAAGAATTGTGAAAGGTTTGAGACGTTACATTACTTGCAAGTTAACAAGTTTTATGGATACCAGAATAAGGCACAAGGTTCCTGGGCCAATGCACAAGGAGGAGCATGAGCATCCACAAATTCGCATCAGTTTCCCTTGGCCCACATCCCATGGGATAGTGCAGGAAAGAACAGATGGATGCTAGCTCATGCAGTGGGTTGAATTAAAGGAAAGAAACTTTGAGCTAAAAGAGCCTGCATTTTTATAATGGGCAATGAAGCCTACCTGTCTTCTACTCTAGACGGAAACATCCTCCACAGTTGATCCTTTTACAAATATCTTTGAAAAGATAATCCAGAACATTAGTACTTCTCACAAGATGTGTAGCAATGAAAGCGCCCCATGAAGAAATGTTTCCCAATTTTCATACTTGGGTCTCTGATGAGTCTGGCTTTCATAAACATGAAATTAATTCTTACCATTTCCTCATGTCAAGGCACTCTTGGTGTATCCTCAGTTTTGTGTTCTGCTCCTTTAATTACATGAATTAAGTCCTCACAATCAGCGCGCCCACATAAACTATATGGTAAGACTTGACAATAAATTTTTCATCTCAGAAGTCTATATTCAAAAATGTTGACCTAGAAAGAAAATACTTAAAGTAAATATAACCAAATGCGTTATAGTATCTCTTTAGGCTCTATTCTTACAAAGTCTCCTATTGTGTTTCTTATCCTCTTTATAATTTTTCTTTGACATCCAAATATTTCATAAATCTGTCTACTTTATTGGCATGTCAGTTATGCTCATGTCCATGTGTATTATGTTTATTTTACCATTTGGCTTGATATAAATTTATTTTTTTTCAGCTGCTTTTTTATCTGTCTCTTCTAGTTTAGAACCAGTTATGAAAGAGAGAAAATCTCTTTCATGTTCTGTTTCTATCCTACACTACTTATTTCAGTGCTAGGCCCTCAGTAGATGCTTAATAAATGTTATTTAATTTCAATCCACTTAAGATTAGCCTATGGACTTCTGCTGGATGTGAGAAATAAATGGCTTATTTAAAAAATTATTTCATATTTTATTATTTTTTCTCTTATAAATTTGTGTGTGTGTGTGTGTATACTTAGTTGATCATCTCCCTCGTGACATTAAACTTAATTTGAGAAAAAATATATTCTTTTAAAATATTGGTTTTATGTGTAATTTCCTAGGAAAGCACAGTATAGAGTTATTTGGCCTAGTCAGAAGTGTCAGGAAAGACTTCTCCTAGGAAATGATGAATTGTGAAGAAGATTTAACAATGTGAAAGGAGGGAAGGAAAAGCATTCTATGCAGAGAAATATTCATATTCAAAAACACTGTTGAAAGGACCAAAGTGGAACTAAGTCTCTCATAATATAAATTATAGTATGGCTGGAGGAGACAGAGAAGAGTTAGTGTAAGCTCAAGCTGAAGAATGAAAACTGAGACCTTCCCCTCCTACATAGTTTAATCATCAAAAACTAAGAACTGAGGCCACCTGAGTCAACTAGTGAGTCAGTGATTCTATTGATTTTTCTACCAGTTTCAAGAAATTCCTACCCTAGAAAATAGACTGTATACCAATAGATAACATCTCCAGTTCCTTTGGGAAATGCATATGTATCAATCTAACTGAATAAACAGCTACTCATCTGGGAAAACAGTTAATTAATCAGAAGAATACATTACTGTCTTAGACAACTGTGTCGTTTATCAAATAGCAGCTTATTTAACAAAATTCACTTCTAACCTGGGTCACCAAATACTAAACACTTATTATAATGTAGAATGTGCCCAACTCTAATAATTTCCCTGATTTGAAAGACTCTCTTTACATCACTTGAGTTCAGATTTCAAAACTTGATAATTTTCTCTGCTGGACTTCATCTTCTAGGATACTACTAAGACTGTCAAGGTGGTACCTTCCTTTAAGACATTGGATCTAATAAATTTAATTTTGTTCAACAGGTTATTCCAATGATCTGTATTAGTAGGAGGCAGTGTATACAGGGACTTGTAGGCCAGATGAAGTTTCTTTTTCTTTTGTCTTTTTGGCTTTTGTTTTTATCCTTCTCCTTTTGATTCTAACCTATACTCAATATAAAACCCTTGAAATGTTTTCAGTGGGGGATAGAGTGTGGCACTGGAGTGGCAATGTGATTAGAATTGCATTTTTAAACAACCACTCTAGTTCTGGTGTTATAAATGAATTGTAAAGAGCCAGTATGAATTCTGAAAGTCTAGAGGCAATTAAAGTAGTGAGGTTCAGAGACAATGCTAGCTTTGCTTAGGATAATGAAAGTTGATATGGTAAGAAGTGGATAGATTCAAAGAATTAATTGGCCTATAAGATAAATAAGGCATTGTGATAGATCAAATAAAATGAGTAAGCTAAAGCTGGGTACTCCAAACAGATCTTTGATTTCTAGATTTCTAACTTCCACAATCCTTATTTTCTATAAGTTATTTTCTCTTTTTTTCCCCTATAAATTACTAAAGAGTATCACTTTTGAAACACTGAATAAAACAGACAGGCTATCCCAGTGTAGCTCCCTTGGTCTACAGTCTATTTTAAATTGTGAGTGTCCCTTTTCAGAAACTTGATAAGCAGACAATTTATCATTACCTTTATTTTCTTTGGGATGAAATTATCGTAATGAAGGCTCTTCTAACTAGAAAAGAATCAGACTGACATTCAAGGCACCTTGATCCATCTGACCATGAATTGCAGATTTCTGGACTTCACATAATCAAATGTGTGGCTCAGTCTTGATCTTTATTTATGTAGCACATTGAGTTCAGAAATGCAAAGTCACTTTTCTAAGATGACCGGCCAGATTCAGAGTGAGTAGGCCCAAAGGAGTGACTGGGCCCAAAGGTGTCCCTAGTCCTAGATTCTACACTGTCTCTGCTTCTGGATCTAATCCTCAATGGAAAAAGAAAAAAAAAAAAATCTATACATTTTACGGTACAGATATCTCATCTCTCTCAAGCTCTACAAGTGATTCTCTCAGGATTTTCATTATTCACTTGGCTTATGGGGTGGAAACGTCTCATCACATGGTGGGGTGGGCTCAGGAAAGAGTTAGTAATGTCCCCACTAGGCACACTAGGCAAAGGACTCTCCCCTCTCTGGTCTTTTTGGATATTTTAGGAACTGTGAATTGAGGGATAAGTTGTTGCTAGGGGGATGGCTGGAGGTAGTCCAGCTGGTTCAGCCTCCTCTCAACATTTAATAAGCCCCAAGGGAAGTGTCTGGCCTCAGTTATCGGTAGGTCTTTTTAGAATGCTAGGTACTTAAGACTTCTTTTTTTTTGGTTTTTGACTCTTGTCACTATTTCTGGGGCAGAAAGGAAAGATCTGCACAATGCCCTAGTATATTATCAATAAAATATTTGGTTTTTCAACAATGTTACTTTATTTTATTATGCATGCATTTTAACCCCATTCCTAATCCCCTCCCTACACATCAGTAAGCTTTTAATGTGTTAGTTACATATCCTTATAATTGCATGTATCCTTGTAAACATGTAGTACTGATTAGGCCACATATGTATGTTAATTTATGAAATGTTTATTAGTTATTGGCAACATTCTATTTCTATAATATTAAGATTTGTCTAATTATTGTGTCTACATCTAGTTTGATGCTTTGAGTGGCTGCATAGTATTCTTTACTGTGTATTCGCCACATTTTACTTATCTTTCCTCTATTAACAGATACCTAACTTACCTTTAACTTTTCCCTACAACAAAATGCACTGAGACAAAAAAAAAAAAAAAAAATATATATATATATATATATATATCTTCTAATGGAATGGTGAGTGACTTATACTGGGACATGTCCAAAGAAGAAAAATTGTGAGATCATAGTATCTGTGTGTGCACATGTGTACGTGTGAGTTTGTGATGTGTATGTGTATATATATATCTGTATACATGCTGAATTTGACTAAGTACTGTAAGATTTCTCTCTAGGAAGCCTGTACTAATGTTAACCCATAAAATACAAATGCATCAAGAATTCTGTTTCTCCACATCTCTCTAAACTCTTGATAACATTCAAATGTTTAATTTCTCCAGGCCTGGTAGGTAGTAGTATTATTTCCTTGTATCTGATTCCCAGTGAAATTGCATATCTTTCCATATACTTGTTATCCATTTGTATATTGTCTTATGTGAATGATCTATTCATATTTTGCTTATATTTCTGAAGATTGCTTATTTATATTAACTGTAATAATTTCTTGTAAAGCATATTAGTTCTTGTCAGATTTAGAGAGTATAAGCATCTTCTTCAAATCTGTGAACTGAATCTTAACATCTATAATATCTACATTAAAGAAATATGCTTATTTCTGAATTTAACTTTTATGAAGATAATTGCACAGTCATTGGTAGTGATAAAAAATAAAACGGGGCAATCCCATTAATCTAATAATAACATCTTGCAAAACTATACTAAAAAATCACAACCAGGTTATTGACATGGAAACAGCTAAGAAACAAACAAAAAAAATCATCCTGAGAGGGATTTCTTCTGTTGCCCATTTAGTGCTACACTCATCTCTCATACTGAAGCCCTGGAACCACTAATCTGTTTCCATTTCTATAAGTTTGTCATTTCAAGAATATTATATAAATGAATTTCCTCAGTTTTTGCTTATCTGAGAAAGACTTTATTTTTTCCTCATTTTCTAAGCTTTCAAGAGTAGCATTCCTATAGAAAAATTTCATCCAGAGTTGAGTTTTAGTGTGCCACTTGGGAAGGGTGTGGTGCCTCTGTTTCCAGATAGGTGCAGTGATATAGTCCCTGTGCAATTTTTTTAGCTGCATTCAACATCAGTAATAACTGTAGGTGCCCAGAAGCCTAGACTGTAGAATTTTCTGGCAGTGGTGTCAGCCTTACAAGAAGTTCTGAAGGGAACCCATTACTGGGAATCAAAAGGTTGATAATCACTACCATAAAACTCACTGGTAGAGCAGATACACAAAGGAGAAAGAAAAGAATCAAACCTTATCACTACAGAAAACCACCAAATCACAATGATAAACTTTAAGAAAGAAAGAAAGGAGAAAGGATATACAAAACAACCAGAAAACAACAAAATGAAAGGAGTAAGTGCCCACCTCTCAATAATAACCTTGGTTGTAACTAGATAAAATTTTGTCCTTATAGGGTAACTTCCAGCGGTTGCCATGACATTTGTAAACTGTCATGGCGCTGATGGGTGTGATGTTTACTATGCTAATGTATGTTAATGAGGAAAAGATTACCTCATTAGGTAACTAGGTTATGAGCTCCTAGTTTCTGCGCATGCTCCTGGCAATGAAAAGACCCTAATCACAAGTTCCTGCCATTGTAGGTTAGGTTCTAAATGTTCATTGGCCTCCTCATTTTTGCCCCCTCTTCTTTTCCTGGAGTTAGTGCTGCCAACCTGCACCTGTCCCTAACAAAACTGAAGAAGCAGACAAAATGGCTAAGGAAGAGAGCATAGAGACGATTATAGGGCAAAGCACATAACTTCAGGGAACACTAATATTTACAAGATGAGTAGAGAAGGGAAATCAATAAAAGACAATTAGAAAGGGCAGTCGAGAAGGGAGGAGAAGCACCAGTAGAGGGTGTGGTTAAGTCTGTGCTAATTGGTAACAGAGGTTGTATGGGAGAATTATAAAGTGTTAAGTATTATAAAGAGGCAAATTTCCAAGAAAACCAAGAACTATTTACTTAATAATTTAAACCTTTATCAGCAGCCTTTACTAACACCATATTAGGAGAAGTTGTATGGTATATGGTACAATTGGATAATTTAAGTGTAAAAAATATAGAATGAGAATTAAATATTTTTTAAAAGAATATAGATGTGAAACAAGAACATATGTAGATAATGCAGGAACATTATGTTCAAAATGACTTAAAAAAGAGCATGTTGAATACTTTGCTCAAGATTTTTTTCCCCTTGAACAAAAACATCTCCAAATTAAACATTGAGATATAGGGAAATTCTGAATAGAATTTAATTATCAATAGTTTCAATCCTTTAGAGATTCTTTTACTCAGCTCTGTTTAGTCTTAACTGCTAGAGCTGGGCAGAATTATGACAACAAAAAAATGAAGCTACTAAGGGTGGTGCTTTGCAGTTCATATTGTGTAATATCCCAGAGCACTGAAAAGCTATTTATTGCAAAGTCTCTCTTGCATTTTTATCTTGAAATTATTATAGATACGGTGGATAAAGGCATTAAAAGAACTCTGATCATCTTTATTTTTATCTCTCTAAAGAAATGTTTAAAGGATTTGGTAGAAAAGCACACCAAACTAAGGCTTGCTAATATGGCTATAAAGCTATGCCTGGGATCCAACCCCATGCTGAAATTAAACAATTGTATTTGCTGGCTAACCTCATTCTAAATAATAGTTTATCTTCCCTAAGGGAGGCATATATGAAATGTAATCATCTTTTCATTATGAATTCACAGGTTTTATGTCTTATGAATCCCTCGTAAAAGTGTTCTAGAGCCCTATATCAGAGAGAACACACTGAAATATTTTTACTCATGATAACTTCTTGTCTCCTCTTTAATCTCCTTTCAGTAAGGGTAGTAAGGATTCCCTTTTGCCAGACTTTGAAAAGAATTTCTGCTCTACTAAGAGTGTCAAATTAAAGAAAGAACATCAAGTTTTTAATCTATTTTATTACTTCCCAAGCTTTAATTTGCATATTCTTTCAAAATATTTAGGAGTGTTTTGCCCTCAAATCTACTTGCTTCTTTGTGATACTTCCAAACCTCATGAGTTTTTCTTTATAGCCTTTATCACACTTATTATGGTTTTTCTTTACTTGTTTTTCATTGCCACTGGATTATGGATAGCTTAAGCACAAAACTGTGAATTATTCATATTTGTATCTTCATGTGCTTCCACAAGCCTCAGTAGATGTTGAAGACAAAATAAATGTAGAAATTAATTGTGGTTGAGATAGAGCTCTTGCTTTTTAAAGAAAATATTGTAAACAATATTTGCTTTAGGGCAAAACATAGTTTTAAAAAACACACAGTTTTAACCATTCTAGAAATGATTGAAAATATACACACACAAGTTGTTTAGTGTTTTCCTTAGAGAACTACAACTACTCCATTTACTGTCTTGTTGAACAGGCTATTCCTTGGCTGGAAAGATTATTCTTGTTAATTAAAGAAACACTCCATGGAATGCTATGAGGAAGGTGACATTACAGTCAACTACTCCATCAGATAAACTAAGTAAACCTTAACAATAATGATGAATGCACCAACAAATAAAGACTTCTTGGATAGATGATATTTCAAATTATAGTAAAACCCCCACAGTACCGAAATAGAGATTCTATAGTACAGGTAAACAGCACCAATGCTCTGATCAACCCAAGTTCTCAAAAAGACGCAGGGCAGGTGAAAGGTAATTTCTTTTTGGTTGTGGTGGGGGAGATAGAAGAAAGTGTTGATAAGTGGCTGTCTCATGATCATTTTAGTCTTTCTCAGTTCAGTATAGAGTGCATACTTTCTTTGTAATGATTGATTCTTTTTCTGCTTGGCCTAATAAATGAAAACAAATAAACAACTTCTTCCTCCCCACCCCCTTTTTTTAAATCGCATAGTAACTGGAAGATCAACTGAAAAAATATTGGTTTTTGTTAACTTTGCAATACCACTACCCCACATTTTGTACAATTAAATTTTTTGGACCTTACTTATTCAGTCATGGCAGAGTTTCACCATTTATATAATTTGAAATAAATTCCAATCATATTGAGCTTGTTTCATGGGTAAACTACATTTTATTTATTTTTTTATTTTATTTTATTTTATTTTATTTTTTTGAGACAGAGTCTCACTCTGTTGCCCGGGCTAGAGTGAGTGCCGTGGGGTCAGCCTTGCTCACAGCAACCTCAAACTCCTGGGCTCGAGCAATCCTCCTGCCTCAGCCTCCCGAGTAGCTGGGACTACAGGCATGCACCACCATGCCCGGCTCATTTTTTCTATATATTTTTAGTTGGCCAATTAATTGCTTTCTATTTATAGTAGAGACGGGGTCTCGCTCTTGCTCAGGCTGGTTTCGAACTCCTGAACTCGAGCGATCCGCCCGCCTCGGCCTCCCAGAGAGCTAGGATTACAGGCGTGAGCCACCGCACCCGGCCTAAACTACATTTTAATTTGCAATCCTGTCTTTGAAAATTATAAAATTTTCATGTCATCCTCAATGTTTTAAAAGTAAACAATACTATGATTGAGACAACCTTTAACAAATTGAAAGTTAAACAAGTATTTCCACCAGAAACAAATGTTGGTCTGATTGAATGTACCCAAATATAATTTTGGTTTACTTAAACAAATATTTTAATTTGAAAGTATTTTCCAGGGAATATGTGGTCACATAGTAATTAACATACAACATGGTTCCTCATAACAGACTTCTTGTCAACAAATATTATATTACTGGAAGAATAAGAATTAGAAAATCTAATTTTATATGAAGATTTTAAAAAATAAATTTCAATAGTATTAAACCCACAAATCAGCATGGAAGAGTGAAATATAATAACTTTAATTCTTTCCTTGAAGATACTTCATGAGAAGAAAATAAACCAACTGGCACATAAGAACTATACAGGTGGGGATTTTTTCGTAAGTAAACAAAAGTCTTTCATCATTCTTTTATCACACATTAGTTCAACATTTAAAATTATTTGTTCCAAATGTGAACTGCTACCATACTTTTAGTATATCTGAGACAACACTAATTGTTTGATGTAATAGGACTAGTTTGTAACATTTGGCCAAGTACTGAATGGGTCATGTAGTTAATATGTTTGTAACAAAAGCTTAACCTCTCTCAAGATTTCTCAAATGGTTTTTACGTTTATTTTCATTTTTTATGTAAAGAAATTTTAAAATGATTCCTTAAAATCATTTAGTTGTATTAACAAGTTTGCTTTGAGATTCAGTTTTACACATGCAGTTAAGACAACGAAAGGAAAGCACAAGAGAAAAATCTAAGCTAGCAACATGTTTTTGTTGTACCAATCCAGAAAATTCGTTCCTAAGCAAGGGACCTGTGTAAAATTAGCTACTGACCAAGCAGAAACTTATGCAGAGAGCATAGCTATTGTGTATTTGGGAGAATACATTTTGACTGGATTTGGAATGTTCTTCTGGGCAATCATTACAATTAAGCATATTAAACTCTTTCTCTTTTTTGCCAAAGTTAATTTATATTTCACTTCAAAAAATCATCTCTATAGTTAAATATATCTTTATGAAAGTGAATGCTCTCGCTTAGTCATTTGTTTTTATACAGAAAATGTCTTATTTCAACAACATTGCACTATTCAAAAGCCAGCTGTGCTCCTTTTTAATCAAGGGAGCTTTTCCATCATAACATGAAAAAATTCATATTCAGTGACTTGGAAAACATCTTCATCTCCCTCTCCCAACCCTGAAACATCTTCTTCAGTTGGCACTCTCTCTCTTGTTCTCTGTCATCTCACTGGAAATGTTTTTTTGTATCCTTTCTGAATCTAACTGTAAATGTTGACTCCATCCTTGCCTTGCAGTCTTAACTTAGTCCTGTCCAACCCTGTGAGTCTAAAGATGTCCAAATTTATAGTGATAATCTCCCTACTACCCTCATACCTCTACCTCTATACTTGATGTCTCTGTGACATGCTTTGTGCAGAGCTCAAACTTAATATGCCCCAAAGAAAATTTTTCATGTCCCCATGCTCCAAATCTACTCCTTTCATTTCAGAAAAATGATTCGCCATTGATGCATTTACTCTCATAAAAAAAAATCTAGGAATATTCCTGACAACCACTCTTTCTCATTACATACAACTAATCCAGAAAATTCTTTAAACTCTACATATATCCAGAATATATCCACTTTCTATTCTCTCCAGTGCTACCACCCTACTGATAGATGTATAGATCCACTAGATAGAACCCAATTTAAGTAAAGCTTTGCTTCCTAATGGGAGACAGTCAGCAGACAACTTGGACCTCTCAGCCACTTTAGGACATGCCTCAGCTGCAGTGAGCCACCGCCCTGGGGATACTTCCTTCCCAGGACAACTTTCATTCTTATCAAGTGACTTAGCAGGTGCGGATTATAAATACTTAAGATCTGGGCTTTTTATCTCAATGCAGAATGTTCAGATATATGTACACCAGACCATTATTACTTAGATTATATATAGAACAATGAATAATAAAATGTAAAGTGCCCACTTATATGTGCTTTAAATTATCCAAACACTAATGATAGTTAATACTTGTGTATTTTATAGATTCCAGAGAGTTTTGTCCACCAGCAAATAAGGTGATAGCAAGATGCTAATTTTTTTCAGTGTTGTATTGCATTTTATTATTTAAAAAATTACTTTAGTTATCACCAATAATAGAAATACCACTGCCTGCCACTACCATCCCTGGAAGATTTATTTTATGGCTATTCTGAAAGATGCATAAGTATTTAAAAATAGAAATATGGCATGCAATTGTTTTGTAAAATAATTATTAGTTTGAAAATAAGTATTCAACTACCTTTATTTGCTTTACTTCTTCGAAACTGGTCCTAAAATTATGAAGTATTCGAGTTGTCTCTTATTCAATAAATTTTCTTCCCTTGCAAAATTTTATAACTAAAAATATGATAGGCTTGGACTTCTGAGAATAAACTGTCAAACAGAATAGTTAACCATTTTTATCTTGTATGAGAGTCTAAAACTTTTATTACCTATGGCTAGCTCCTTTAATAGAGGACATGCTTGCATAGCTACAATGTCATACCAGAAGGGAAAATTAACTACATCTAAAACAGAAGAACATGATAAAAAATTGTTTGAGCTGTAAATGTTTTCTAAATTTGAATTGAAACAGCTAAAAGGAACAAGTATAAACAGGAACAGAATCATAACCACTTGTATGAGCTTTCTACAAATATTTCTTAAATATCTCCTTAACTTCACATTGTTTTTACCATTTACACTTTCCACTTATAATTTTGGAAAAATATAAATTATTTAGAAAAAGCAGCTTATCAAGTAAAGGGCATACATATCCTGTTGTTTCAGCCAGTTGACCAGATGAGCAATACACCATTGCAATTACAGTATTTCAGATAATCAAAATATTTTTAAATTAATGTTCTTATAATTATTTGCTGTGTAATGTATTGCTTTATAGACTGTACATCAGCTTAAATTTTTCTGCACATACTTCTTAAATCTACTTAACATTTTTATCTCTTGAGTTTAATACCATGTTTCCCCCAAAATAAGACAGGGTCTTATATTTATTTTTCCTCAAGAAGACACCCTAGGGTTTATTTTCAGGGGATGTGTTATTTTCCCCTCAAAGCCTCAGCTTGCAGCACGCACAGGATGGCCGGGACCTGACAGGTGGAGTTGACCTTGTTTGTGGGGCTGCCTGCACCTTTCCGGTCACCTCTGGGATAGTAGCTGTCACGATTGGGCAGATGAGAAGGGCTGCTCATCTTCTTTACCGCTCTACGACGACGGACGAAATGCATGGGTTGTGCAGATAGGCTGCATAGCCACGCCCATCACTAGGTCTTATTTTCGGGGTAGGGCTTATATTGTGCAAATGCTTAGAAATCCTGCTAGGGCTTATTTTATGGGTAGGTCTTATTTTCGGGGAAACACGGTATGAATGTTGGAGCTGGCAGGAAGTAAGTGAAGAAGATGACGACTTCCCTAAATTTATTTTTATAGGTGTTTTTGGTACTGCTAAGATTTTGATTAGTTCATTTACAATTATATAATGACACCTATCTGAAGTCATCTATACACTTAAGGCTATTCTTTCCTGAGGGAAAAGTCCTACTATAACTTTGCCCTAAAGAGAAAATCCCACTGGAGGAATTGAAACAACATAGATTGCAAAATATCAGAATTTACATTTAGGCACAGAATCTTTCTGTAACAGTTATGAGATTCATTCCCGACCCCTTCCCCCTAAATAGGGGAGAACATTCTTTCTGTTATCCCAACCCTCCTTCCCAGTCTATAGCCCAGACTGATGGATTCCCTCTGTAGGCAATTCCCTCTCCCAGGGGAAAAGTAAAGTTCAACATATGTACATCCAGTAGTGTCACAGTGACATATTTGTCATATCATAAAATTTTTAATTGCTTATGTCTATACAGAGTTTAGCTGTTCAGTTGTTTGGATTTCTAGAAAAGCAGTTTTCCTTATTAATGACTTTGGTTTCTTTTGTTAACTAGATAGTTTGTCATTTGTAAAATGGTATCTTGGAAACTACTACAGTGAGAGAATAGTTTACTCTCTATATATACAAGGCATGAATCAGAACTAATGATTGTTTTAAATCACTTAAGGATATGTATCACAAAAAGGTGGGGGGGGGGAAAGCCCTGTTCCAAATGCTATACAGGTAAAAACAATGAACAATGTGTTCTTTGCTTACACTTGGGTAGTAGAAGAGTTTTAAAACAATACTATTTAAATCAAGTTAATAAATGATGTACTTTTGTGGAGTGATTTAAAAGTGGAAAATATATGCAAAACACACAATTAGTCTATTTAGAAATGGAAGATTCCTTAGTATTTATCTGTTTACATAGTAGTTCTATATGATGGTACCTCATAGCAGTGATGTGTAATTTACTCAAAATTATTTTCTAGATAATTAATATGTCTGGATTAAAATTCAGATGTCTCAATTCTATTTTCAGAGCTCTCATTCAGCAGGACCGTGCTGAATCTATGCTACACAAATATCCAGCCTTCCTGTAATAGATTCCTTGCTTTTAGATTTGCTCTCAGTTCTGTAGAAATCAGTGAAACCCTGGGCTGACCATCAGCAATTTTTGTTCTTTTTTCCTTTTTATTTCAGAATATTATGGGGGTACAAACGTCTAGATTACATATATTGCCTTTGCCCCGCCAGAGTCAGAGCTATAAGCGACCTATTAGGTGTGAATATAGGAATTTTTTTTCTGTGATATGCTTCTCTTTCATCCCAGTCTGTTGTAGTCATGTTCCTCACCTTCCTCCATACTTAGTCAATATCTCAGTCCTTCTGTTTTTCCTTTGTCAGACCAAATTTTGTATATTTAAGAATTATTCCTTCAATTCCTTAAGTAATAAACCAAAAAATCTTGTTTTCTATTAACTTTTCCCCAGGAAAATTTTCTAGGTGCCAATTTTTTATCTCTTCTTGCTTATGAGGACAAAAATTTCTCATGCAAGGCTCAGCAGACAGTGCCCCCACCCACAGATATTATTCCAATCTATTTATTCCTTCCTGAAGTCACATCACCCAGAATTCCATCTCACTTTCTCCTTTGTCTCTCCATATAGCCTAAAGCAAATTCCAACCATTGTACCTGAACTGTGAGAGTCCAGAAGGCTAGGCCACCTTTAAGAGGGAAGTGGAGCATTTTGAATGTGGTTACAAGGGAATTGAATATAAATAAAATTTTATAACATGCTAAGTATAGTCAAAATATGCTAGTAGAAGGCATATTTCTCTTTTCTTAAATCCTTCTTCAGTCCTCACAACTTGTACTTTTGAAAGATGGGGTGGTGTTGGTCAGAAGAGGGTCTGTAGAAAAAAATATATGATCAAGTTAATCTTAGAAAACTTTTAAATCACATTGAGTCTTTAAGGCTATCTGCAAAACCTCAAAACAGAGAGATAAGACAGCCAAGAATAATTTACTCCTATAGCACAATCTGTCTCATTTTAAAATAATATTTTCTCTGATTCTCTTTTATCTTGGTTATCACATATCCAACAGAAATCATTGTTTTGAGCTTATTTGAAAAAACTTGCAGATAGTTTACAAAATAAGCCAGCAGAGATATCATACAGAGATATGTATGAAATACCCTGCATATAAAAAATAAACAGAGATTGCTGAAAAAGAGCCATAGAATAAACGGAACTTAAAGTTACAGAGGACCAGAGTTCTTTATGTAAAAAACAAAACAAAAACATTTTTATAATGTCTTACCTTTAAAATTACCTACAAATTTTATTCATGGAAAATAAGCAGTCTTGCTATGGGAAGATTTGACCCACTCCTGATCTAACTCAAGCAAATTTCCTTTCAATTCACGTTCATTACTGTGATTAAAATAATTTTTTAAAATTTAATTTAATAAATTTTATTAATCAAAGAATGAAAATAATTCTGAATGCATCTGTTAATCAATTTAGAAAATAAAGTTCTGTTGTAAGTGGAATTAAAACTTTGTTTTAAACAAGTAAAACTATCTGTCTAAGAGATCCTATTTAAATCATCATAGCTTGCCCACTAGTTTTCATTTATCAGAATGTCAGGTTTTTGTGTTAGGTTCTGAAATTGGAACATGACATAAGTGTTCTATCAGACCACTTAATATATAATATAGCCTGTTCTACTTCATAGAGTGCTTGTTTTTTAGAATGCCAAGAAGAATAGTGAATATATCCTACAGTGTATACCATGTTAATATTATGGCTAAAACTGGAAGTTAAATCTAGTTCTGATCTTTAGTTTCTTGGCTAAAACTTGAAAGAAGCAGATTATATTGTCTCATATACCATTTTTAAAGGTATTTTTTTTTCTTGGTCTGTTCATTTCATTTTCAAAAGTCTTATCCCTTGAATATATTTAAGATTCATGTGTAGTTTCCTTCCTTTTTTTTATTACCAATATTTTATCTAATGAGTTAATTGTTTATTGTTGGCAATTTTATAAAACTACTGTGTGCTTTTTATTTACTGGCTTAAAACACACTGTGTGGGTGGGCAAAATAATATTTTAGAGCTGCCACCATGCCAGCTGGCCACCTCAGTGTCTCGCGGTGGGTGTTCAGCTTCGTTCAGTTGCCATATGACATGAAACAGGGCTTTGACCCTTGTAGCACTTCTGCTTGTAAAAGTGAGCTAGGCTATAAAAATCACGATGATTTCATCAACAGTAGATCCTCCAAAGATACATTCCATGCTTTTGGTTATTTACTGTACACGGTCGGTGGAGAAATGCCCTGTCAAAGTTAGTAATTTAAGAAATGTTTAAAAAGACTGGAAGTCAGGCATAGTTGCTAAAGATTTTCTTAAGACATTACAGCTAGAAAGTTTTTATTAATTACCACATCTTATAACACATATTATAAAAATTTGATATTATCAGCCTCCTTTATATTTCATACATTGCCCTTATTGTGTGAAATTTCATAACTAAGCTCTTTTTAGAATCTATAGTTATCAGAATATGCAGGATACCTGTATGCAGGTAAGTGAATACCAATATCCAATACCCAGGATCGAGTTTTATAGTTCTAGATTTTGGTTTTGATTTTGATTATCTGTATCATTTTCAAGCAATGTTAAATCATGCATCCTGAGTGTTTAAGTGGAATTATGCTAATAATCTCAGTATCAAAGTTCTGGGAATTGATTCTTTAATTCATTGTTTAATGGATGTGCATGTGCAGATTCATAAAGAGCAGATGAAAATCAGTTAGAGCAAGAATGTGATGATATTATTAAACAAGGGCTAGCAAACTTTTGGTTTGTCCCACCAAGATAAAGGTGATGTTCTTATGATTTTCTGGTGAAATGAAAACATATACAAGATGTTCTTTTATACTAGCACAGAGAAAAATCATTATGCCACAACGATCTGTTTATAAACTTTAGAACATTAATCTGATTTGGATGTGACAAGAGTATGCTAATAAAAGGACACATGCTATGTGTCCTTAAAGAGTATGCTAATAAAATGGCCTTCCAGGTCCCCTTGGGTGTTGAGCATCTATGATCCTAGGATCTGATGATGCAGAAAAAATTTCCCACATTTTGATATCAGTCTCAAGAGATTCTTAGTCTTTTAGTATTTTTAATATTGAATTTTCTAAAACAGTGAAGGTCAATTTATTGGCAAAAAGCAATAAAGACAGAAAAATAGAAATCTGCTTGAAATTAAAACCACAATGAGGTATCATCTTACTGTAATCAGAATGGCCATTATTAAAAGGATGAAAAAAAATAACAGTTGTTGGTGAGGATGAAGAGAAAAGGGAACTGTTAAACTCTTCCAGTGGGAATGAAAATTAGTACAACCTCTATGGAAAACAGTAAGGAGATTTTGCAAAGAACTAAAAATACCATTCAATCCAGCAATCCCACTACTGGGTATCTACCAAAAGGAAATCATTATATCAAAAAGACACCTGCACTCATGTGTTTATCATAATACTATTCACAATAGCCAAGATATCCAATCAACCTAAGTGTCCATCAGTGGAAGAATGGATAAAAACAATGCAGTGTAGTTAGACAATGGAATATTATTCAGTCATAAAAATGAATATAATCATGTCTTTTGCAGCAATGTGGATAGAACTGGAGGCCATTATCTTAAGTGAAACAAGCCAGGCACACAAAGTCAAATATGCCATGTTTTCACTCATAAGTGTGTGCTAAAAAATGTGTACACATGGACATAAAGAGTGGAATGATAGACCAGGGGTGGTGAACCTTTTCATGTTGGAAGGCCACATTAATTTAGCTGTAATCAAATAAGGCCACATTCAAGAACACAAGGATGGAAAAACATGCACCACATGTACTCACCATCAAACTGGTACTAATTGATCAACACTAAATTTAGCTTTGGAATCTGAGCTTAAATCATGATTCTGAAACTTAATTTTCTGTATGGACTCAAAAAGGCATCGATTCAAAGTGAGCTACATGTGAGTGTTGTGCGGGTTAAATGAGACTTTTTATGTGATATAGCGTGTTCCCTCTGCTTTAGACTTCTAATTAGATTGGACCTCTCTGTAGTAATTTCGAAACATGCTAACAGAATTTACTTTATAGATTCTATCACAATGGCTAGTACATAATTGTGTTATTTAAGATAATTTTTGACAAGTTGCATGAATTCATCTTCAATTAGGTCACACAAAAAGAAGATGCATTCATATACATAGCTGCTAGCAATGATTGTGCTGGACTTATCAACATTTTGTTAATAGGACACCGAAAACCTCTCTTCAGATCTATAGTTAAAAACCTTGGGGCTAGGCACAGTGAGTGGCTCATGCCTGTAATCCCAATGCTCTGGGAGGCTGAGATGGGAGACCACTTGAGGCCAGAAATTTGAGACTAGCCTGGGCAACATACTGATACTCCATATCTACAAAAAAACTAAATTAAAAAATTAGCCTCCTAGCTTCTCGGGAAACTGAGGCAGAAGGACTGCTTAAGCCCAGGAGTTTGAGGCTGCAATGAGCTATGACTGTGCTACTGCACTTGAGCCTGGGCAACAGAGCAAGACTTTGTCTCTAAACAAAACAAAAAAACAAACAAAACAAAAAACATGAGAAGGCCTGTGATTGGCCAGCCTTTGACTGAAACTTAATCTTGGATCCATCATTTTTGGACTCAGAAAGGGGAATTTAGGATTCAGAAGGAAGGGTTGATATACCCACAAAAAAAGGCGGGGGTGATACTTGCTGGAAAAACAAAAGGTGTTTGCTTAAGTATGGCATCCAAAATGTTTAACAGGTGGTAATTCATGGGCATCAGTCAATTAAAATGGAGGCATGATGAAACTGCTGGAGCAAATTTTGAAGGCTCCCTGCTAGATGGACCCATTAGGTACAGGCTGGCTCCCTCTCCCCCTCAACTTTGCACTGAGTCCTTCTTTAACCACCCTTAACTCCATAGTAGCATAAATATGATATATTTAACTTATTAAAAAATGTTAGAATATGTCTACCTCGATAAGAATGTACCTCAATAGGAGCAAAAATTTGGTTTTTTAATGCTGCATCTCTAGTGCCTGGAAGAGTATAAATTATAGACATTAAATACTTACTAAAAAATTAAAGACATCCTTTGTATTTAACATTGTTGAAATAATTTTCCCTTATTACTATTGGAGTCTGTCAAGAAAATGGCATTATACAGATGGCTTCATTAAGGAAGATCAGTATTAGGTATTAGGAAAATAATTAAATTCCACAGAAATCTGAAAATAAAGATATATACTAGGCAGTTTACTTCCCTGTGGGGAAAAATTTTGACTTCTCTCTTTCCTAGTATTTCTTAGAATGAGAATGTCTCATCTACATTTTTAAAATAATATCGATTAAGGGATTGCATTTCTATTAGCAGCAATTAACAAATATAGATTGCTGATAAAAGTAGCCTTTCCTAGATATGCATTCCATTGGCCACAGTATATTTTGCAGCAGACTTTAGAATCATATCATATCATGAAAGTTTATTTTTATTGTCTCTATATTCAGGTCCAGGTAATTGAATAATTTTACTGTGATCAAAGCATGTGAATTAATATCTTAATGACATCAAATGTCTATGTCATTAATTTATGCTGAAATCATGGTTGAAATTCAATGTACATAGTATAAAGTTAATTATAGACTGATTATCATCTTTAAGTTATGCTGATTAGAGATATGAAAACTATTTGTAATGAAAACTCAATAGAAAATAGTTAGACTTCACCAAACATATTCAACAAAAATAGGCATTTGTGATATCCCTCATACGTAAATGCCTCATATGCCTTATACGTAAAACAACTATGGAGTCGACTGTGGATATTCCAGACAATTTATAAACCAACTTGGTACTGATGAAAGCCAAAATACTATTTGTTCACTTTATGACTTTAGACATACATCTTTGTTACTGGAAAGTGGTGTTGGATGAAAGATTAAGTAGGTGTATATTCTCTTGAGATCTTGTCACAAAGCTGGTATTTCTTTTTAGACCCCCCACACAATGTAAAGATATAGATTTAATAAACAAACCATTTCTGATCTCAGCAAGGAACTTAGCAGGGATTTTGAAAGTCAAACACACAGGAGCCATGCTTGACTGTGGTGGTAAAAGTAACATCTGCCTGAGAGTTTTAAACAACAGACTTTTCAAATCACTTTTAGAGCCACAGTAGGAGATGTGACAACCATAAGCAATACCTCAACCAGACCAGGAACATGAAAGCTGGAAGAAGTCAATTACACTCAAATACTGAAATAATCCCTGTTAAAGGGAAACAAGAGAAATAACTTAAAGTTCCTGTTTAGCTTTGTCTACCTAAGCTTTTTTGTGCCCTTTCTAGTCTTCATTAATGAATGTAAACTGACATTAAAGAAAGAAAAAAATTGAATTTTACCACTGATAAACGGTTAACTTCACACAGTTAAATTACATGAGTGATTTATTTCAAAGTCAAATTTTATTCTTAATTCAGTAATTCTTAATGTAGGATTTATAGAATATCAAGTGACATGTAATAATTAGTACTGGTCTGGATAATAAGGAAGTAAAAAGAAATGTCACAATGGAATAACAAACTAAAATCTGAAAAAACAAGGTGAAAATATAACCCAAAGTAATAAAGTGATTGAAATTCATTTAAATTTGTTGCTTTATTGTACCTGAAAAACAAAGAAAGACTTGTGAAAATTTCCTATGTATTTTAACTTTAGCTGTTGTGTTGCACAAAACCTATGACTAGATAATATACTTGATTAAAACACTGCAAATAAGGCTTAAGATACAGAGTAAACTTCAAAGCAGAAAATATTAATATGCAGCTTCTCTTATAGATGTTAATGAAAAGAAAGAAAATCATTTTTTTCATGTTGGCATAAATATGTGTTCAGATGTCAGTAAACTATACACTGCACCCCTTTTTTACTGTCTTTAACAATATGAGAGATCAACGAAGGAGGAAGAAAATTTAGAAGATTAAAAAGGGAAGAAGCAAAGTAGAAAACTATTCTATGAATAAAAATGTAATTAATGTATGTATTACCTTTATATTGCTTCCTTGTAGGATATTTAATAATAACTCAGGCACACACAATGATATCCATTAAATCTTGATAAAAAAATGACTCATATAATGATATATTTAATAAATATATAAATGTTTTATATGAAAAAATCAACTAAGAATATAGTTAAAATACAGTTAACAACTTTTTGTAATCTATGATAATTTTTCTCAAAGCATTCTACACAATAATCATCAACCAATCAGAGGAAAGTTTAAAACAACACAAAACAACAAAATTTCACCAACAAATGTCAAGAATTCTTACAAGAAATATTTTGATGTGCTTTTTTTTTTCTGTTAACTGTACAATTGCAACAAATATACAGTCTTCTACCTATTTGGATACGATATCCTTAATTCATTTGCATTTTATTGAGTACTAACTCAATGCAAAACACTGTTTGAATATGATAGTTTGCTAAAAATTTTTACTTTAGATTGAAGGATCAACTCAGGTCAAGAAACACGACCAGTAAGTGGTTATGTGATGATTAGGACTGGAACCTATGTCTTATGATACCAAATTTAGTAAAATTTCCACTATATCACAAATGATAATTTATCTATTATAATTAAAATATCTCATTGTTTTAATATATGTCTCAATAAAGTTTCCAAAAGAATTATAAGTTTACAAGATCAACAGAAATATATTTTGTAATTTATTTTCCTCTTTCCCCATTTTTTATCAATAGACAGATAAATGGCTCAATAGATTAGGTCAAGTAATAGATTTAGACATTGATGAATCCTTAAGGAATATATATCATTAATTTGTCCTTAGAGAAAAATCAACTGAAATTTAAAAATATTGTAAAATTTCCACTTCTATAATCTCTCAGAGGAATTCTTAAAATTTGAAAATTTCTTGCTATATATGAAATCAGAATTCTTTTGTAGCTATCAAGTAGCCAATCACAATGTATTTCATATTCAACACACAGCTCATCTTTACTAAATTTTGAGAAAAATAAGATCCAGATATAATGAAACAAAATATTTATTTTATTTTATGGACCTTGAACTTGTTTGGGATCCTCTTAGATGATGTTGATGTCTTTTCAGGTAAGCTGGATTTGTTTTCATATGTACACCCCCTTCTAAAGATTGCAATATTTATAACACATGATTGACTAAAAACTGCCAATTAGATAAAAAGATGAGGAAAAATATAAAACTTGCAAATATCCCATGATTATAAACATTACCTGCTGACTTTAAAAATCACTAAGAACTCATAAAGAATATTTATTTGACAGATATTTTTCTCTGGAATATAAAACATAAACATAAAAAATAGCCATCCTTGCTTCTACTATTCTGAAAATGTTAAAAGTTGTTTAAAGCATATCTAACTGTCTGAGAATGCAGGAATCATAACATGATTCTGGGTACCTTACAACCACATCTAATGATGTAAGCTTTGGCAATAGATAACACCTGCATTTTTACAGAATACAAATAAATATATCCATATATTTTTTTTACTTTCTTTTTTTTTTCTCCTTCCCTTTATCTGGAATATCTGTAGATCTGAGGAATTTGATGATTTCAAGTATAAATATACATATCTTTCTAGTTCTTATTGTTTTCATTACATGCTGATGATTCTGTGGAAAATGCAATGTTATCAAACTCTAAGAAGAGTATCAAGAGATTATTGTCAGTAATTCAGATAAAAATGAAAGGATGTAAAAAGTGTTACTGGACAACTTTTCCTAAATAGCTACCTGGATCATCACGTATATAACAGACATTGACAAAAACACATGAAAAACTAATTCAGATTTATCAAAAATCTCTTTAAGACTGTGGGCATGACAGATAATACATCTAGCCATTTATTTTAGAAATAAATGATCAATCTTTTTGTCTTCATCTTCATGTAAAATTATTGGCATAAATATTTAGTTTTAGCTTGTTTTTATTCACACTATAACTGTTATCTGACAATCTAATCAGTAACAAGGTCAAAATTTGTATTTTTCAAATATTATCAATGTTTTATTTTATTCAAAAGAATTTCCACACCACAATTTAATAAATAAATCACCAAATATGTGCTAATATATCTAGTACAATCAATGTTAGTTTCATCAACACTGTGTGTTTAGCACCTTGTCTAGTTTTGAACTGTAGAAGAACCTTATAGTTTTTTTAAAAATTTAAATTAGATAGGAAATGTGAATTTTAAAGATTCAGAATCACATCCATTGGGACAGAGGTAAAATGAGGGCTCAGTCTACACATAAAGAAGGATCATTTGTTTTAATCTGAAGGCTTAAGGATGCTCCAAGAAGAAGTAGAATTATATTGAGTTTTGAAATGGACCATATTTTTAAGGTTGAATACATGTTATGTAGGAGATATGTCAAATAACAAATAGCTGATAAACATTTTTAGTATCTTATCAATATGTTGCCTGTAAGGATCAAGACAATATACTCTTGGTTGTGAGAAGATTGCAATAGTGTCTATATTATTATTGTTGAATACTTGGAGACCTCTTGGGTATGATAGAGGAATGTGGAAGGAAGAGCTAGCCCTTAGAAAGGATCAAGTTAAGTATAATAAAATTAAATTTGAAAGAAAAATTTGAAAAACAAAACCCACAATAATGGATAAAAGTGAATGGCATAAATCACTTTTATTCAAATCAATGCTGCCTAAAGATAAACAGATTTGTTAAGAGTGATGAAAGAAAACAAAGGGTTTGAGGCACCAGAAGGTGTAAGTGCTTTGAAGAAGAGTCATAATCAATGGGGCAAGGAAACTCCAACTTCACGTAATAGCCCTTTAGACTTCACACACAATTTTGGAGGCACTGTAGGAAAACTACAATAAAGTTCATTACATATACTTTTCTTAATGGACTGTATCTTTGGAGCAGTTTTATGTTTATAACAAAATTGAGCAGAAGGTACAGAGATATCCCATATACTTCCTGCCCTCATACATGCACAGCCTCCCCCGTTATCCACCATTATCAACATCTACCACAAGAGTGGTACATTTGTTTCCATTGATGAACCTACTTTGACACATCATTTATCACCCAGAGTCCACTGTGCTTACATTAGGGTTGATTCTTGGTGTAAAGTCCATGAGTTTGGACAATTTATAATGACAGGTATCCACCATTATAGTATCATACAGAGTAGTTTCACAGATAACTTTTTCATATGTTTAACCTAAATTTTTATTCTAAAAACACATTAAAGCTCTAGGTATATGTTTATATTTGGCTACTATGTTAAATTTTTACTTTTCTTGCTCTACATTTTAATTTTGAATTTAAACTTTCTTTGAATAATTATTTTTGCAGCTGCTGCGTGGGTGGTGTAGTTCTTCATATGATCATTTCCATGTGCAAATATTACAAAACAGCAAAGATTCTGAATTTATGAACTTTTATTTTCTACTAAACTTTAGTGAAAAATTATAATTCAAGACCAAGTAGGCAACCACACCCGGCAACTACATCCCAACCCCAATACTTTTGTGCAAAATTTTGATTTATGATCTTACCTACCGCATAAAATGTCAGCAAGATAACACACAATTCACTAAGAAAACTAGAGAGAGCTCTGTGTTTTATATTTTCAAGAATTAAATGACCTTTCTTAGATTTTAGTTATATAACTGTACAAATTAACCACATCTTTTAATAAAATAGGATATTTAACTTGTGTTCATAATTTATATTTAACAGTTTAAACAAAAAATAATCTTGAACATTTTATTTTCAAAATAGTATTATACAACTAATGATGGACCTCATCTTGAAGTATATTTAAAAGTGGCACAAAAATAAAGAAAGCACCATTTATAAATCCCCAAATGGGAGACATGTATAGTATTAGTAGCTTTACCTAGAAAGAACAAGATGGAAAAAGAAGAACTGGAAAATTTTTAAAAGGAGACGCAAATCTGACCAAAAATTTGGTACCGATAACATATGAAAGGGATGAAAAAACTTGTCCACTAATTCCCATAACTTTAGTAATAAAAATTCGTATGGAATAAGTTTCAGGCAATTTAAAAAGAAGAGAAAAATTCAATTCCAAGAAAGACATTTTAAAAATAAATGCTTTTTATGATTAAATAAGTAATAAAACTATTTATGTAGAAAAATTATAAAATGGATTATTAAGGAAATTTAAAAATCATCCATACTCTCTCAATTTAAAGATGACTACTGTTATCATATTGCTATATTTATTGCCAGCCTTTTAAAACATATATTAATTATACTTTACCCTAATCTCTTGTATCCATGTTCATCTAGTGGCATTTATAATTATCATGAGTTTCTTATTGATATTGTCACAGTGATGAAAGAAAAACAATGAGACCAGATAGCTTTATGGGGAGTCATGTTTAAAGAAAGCCAGGAGAGTACCAAAAGATGAAATTGCTGGCTGTGGATCAATGGCTTAGTGGGTCCAGAATTCAGAAATGAGGTTTGGGGGCTAGGTTATCAATGTGACCAATTTATTTAAAGTACAATTAATGAGATCAGTTTAAAACTTGGGAATGCAATAAGATAAGTGCAAATGATCTCTGCCTTCAAATCATGTACTATCAAAGTGCAAGCTATACTTTCAAGGGTAATGCAGAATGTGGCAGGTGGACACAGAGATGATAAAAGTGTAATCTACTGCCCAAATTTTCCACTCTAACTTTTGCCCACTCTCCCCTTCATCATCAGCTTACTCTGGTGAAATTATCTCAGTTCAGATTAAAGTAATAACCAGAAATGAAAAAAAAATTCCATATACTATGAAAATACAAATAAGATGGGGTAAAACATAAACAAGCAGAAAGGTCATGTATTTCAATTAGAAAAATTCCATTTGAAAATTTTAAAAAAATAGTTCTCCATAATCTCAAAATAAGCAGCATAAAAATTTTATTAAGCTTCCTGTAAAATACTAAAATTATATTTTAAAGGAATTCAAAAATGACATGAATAATGAAAGAAGATATGATTACTCTCAACAGAAGAAAATAAACCTTGGCTATGTAGAAACTTTTTAACTTGATCAGGTCCCATTTATTTAATTTTGTTGTTGCTGTGATCGCCTTTGTGGTCTTCTGCTTGAAAACAATTTAAGTGTCCACTGAAGGATGAATGGATAAAGAAAATGTGGCATGCATACACAATGGAATACTATTCAGCTTTATAAAAGAAGGAAATACTGTCATTTTCAACAACGAAAATGGACCTGAATGACATTTTGCTAAGTGAAATAAGTCAGACACCAAAAGATAAATACTGCCTGATCTCACTTCTATGTGGAATATAAAAAATGTTGAACTTACAAAACAGAGAGTAAAAGCGTAATTACCAGGGGTGGGGAAAATGAGGAGACATTGGGCAAAGGGTACAAACTTGCCTTTATAATATAATATGAACAACTCTGGAGACCTAATATGCATCATAGTGACTATAGTTAACAGTAATGTATGTATACTAAAAATTTGCTAAAAGCGTAGATCTTAAGTATTCACACCTTAAGTATTCACACCACATGAAAGATAACTATGTGAGGTGATAAATGTGATAATTAGCTTGATTGTGGCAATCATTTTGCAGAGTATATAGAGTATAACATCGCTTTGTAAACTTTGACTACATATAATTTTTATTTGTGAATTATACCTCAATAAAGCTGAAAAAACAAAAAGAAACCAGACACAGTGGCTGGCACTTGTAATCTCAGCTACTCAGGAGGCTAAGGTGGGAGGATCCCTTGAGCCCAGGAGTTTGAGGCTGCGGTGAGTGATGATCACGCCACTGCACTCCAGCCTGGGTGGCAACAGAGGTGACACTACGACAATACATAAATGAAAGAAAGAAAGAAAGAAAGAACAGAAAGAACAGAAAGGAGATAGAGCTGATAGATAAAAGCTATTAATTATCATGTCAAGAGTAATGGACTTGATAGAGATTCAGATTTTATTCTTATTATAGAAAAAACATGTCAGCATGATATCAGCAAGATAGCATAACATCACCTATATCCTCATCTAACAAATGATCGAGTTTCTGCTAATGAGTATATATTGTTCCTGCTATTTAATTTGATTCAAATATATTTTATATTACATGGATGGGACCACTTCGAGTAACGTTTTTAGTAGATGGCATAGAATATATCAAAGTGCTTTATTATCGTTTGCACAATTTAAATATGATATTTAAATCTTGAAGATAAAAACTGTTTTTTTTACATTAGTGTAAAGTAAGCGAACAAGTGATTGGATTCAGTCTGTATGACTAAATTCCTTAGAATTCAGTAAATAATCCTACTTCTATGAATAATTGTTTCAAGTGTTTATGTCCTCTGGAATTCTACAGATTTCTAGAATATTTTAGTATTAGTATCTTATTTACATCAGGATTTTTTTGTTTATCTTCCCATTAATTTTTATCATTTCAGGTAGTCCGGGGGGTTTACATTTATTATAATGTTATATCTCACTGTATTTTGTCTAGATTTTTATATATTCACATATTTGTTTACTTGAATTATCATTAATAGTTTACTGAGTCCCCAAAGTGAAGTGGATAAAGCCATTTGGATCTCCAGAGCTGGTGCTCCCCACTGAGTGCCAGTCTGCACTATATTGCAGAGGCCTCTCCCCAGTGCAGAAATCTAGTTTCCTCCACCCCAGAAAACAGGCTGCTTGTTTGAGGAAGGCCTGTGAAAAGTGTTCAGAGGTTTCTTTCCAAGATCCCTACAAGATTTATTCCAGTGACTGATCAAGAAATAAACACAGTTTGCATTATTTTATAATAGCCCTTTATTTGTGTTCTTTTAACAAACCATTACTCTAAATAACTTTTAGCAAACTCCACAGTTTGCTGATTGGGGAAAGCAATGGACTGTGAAACAAGAATTGCTAGTTAGCTCTTTTTCCTAATAGAACTTTTTTTGTTATTGTTTTTGTTTCAACAGCATCTTGGAAACAAGTCCATGTATACAAGCAATACATAATGCAAGATGAATGACATTTCAGCATGTAAAATATAACTACTCACCAGAAGAATTTAGATAATGCCATGGACTTTAATTTAAACAGGCTGGATTTTGTTGAGAATCAGTGACATAAAGTAAAGTACTCAAGACAGGGAACAGAGGCTGGTGGAGAAGAGGCACACTTTTCCCTTTCATGGTAATGTTAAATAAGGAAAGCAGTGTAAAATACCTGTGAGCGATGCTTTCTCCCAATGACAGGAGAGTGTTGAACATTTTTCTTAAACTTTTAGAACAAACTGCGTTGGTCAAAGAGACAACTGGAACAACTTCCTAACCCTTTTAAAGATATAGCATGGAAAAGAAAGACTATTTAAAGGAGATCCCAGAGTATTCTTCATAGGATTTGGAGAAAATGATCAGCAGTTTACTTACACTCTTTGATTAATAACCTCAAATTAACAACATAAAGGTCACATATAATATCAGAGAATATCCAAAGAGAAAATGTATCAAGATAATCTCTACATTCAAAGTTGTGAGATACAGTAATTGCTGATAGGAGAGAAGTAGTTTGTTTATAAGAGATAAACTGTTAGTTCAGGAAGATTTATAGAAGGGGTTATTACCTAATATGGTATGTTTGTTAGCTTTACAGAACAAGAATTTCCATATTATCTGTGATGATGTTACATTAAACTCAGAGACTAACAAATGCACAAGACTTTGATAGGTACACAGTTTGAAATTTACAATGAGAAACACGAGTTTTAAACAGACTCAACCTACTCTATTCAATATGGTAGCGCCTAGCCACAGGTGCCTATTAAGTACTTAAAATGTGGTCAGTACAAATGGATAAGAGAAAAATACACACTGGATTTCAAATAGTACAAAAAAAAAGAATCACAAATATTTTATTAATTATTTTTATTGATTGCATATTAAATTAATTTGTATAGATTGGGATGAAATAAATAATTGTAATTAATTTTACCTGTTTCCTTTCCTTTTTTTTCTACATAGCATCTAGAATATTCAAAATCACACATATGGCTTATATTGTATTCCTAATAACAATGCTAGATTAGATAATTTTTATCAATTTGACTAGTGGGGACTCTTCATATAGAAACTAAGTTGCTTGCTGATTTCATATAGGAGAAAGGTATTCAAATAATCACTAGCTCTAGGTTGTTTATCTAATGTGCCTATTTCTATATTAGGGATATACTTGTCAAACGGTCCAAGTGTATGAGCTTGCTGGTTAAATGACTCTCTTTCCTAGAATGTGTTGAATAAACACTGACATATTTTATTCCAGTAACCATTCTTTTTCTATCTCTCTATGTTGACATGCTCTTCTGCTGACTTATTCTTTCCTTCAATACCAGTGTCAAAATATCAGATGCATATGGGTGCTGATTGTCATTTATAGGCTGGTGACTAAAATAAATAAAGAGGTCCATATGGAAACTACTATGAATTAGAGAGTTCACAACACTGGAGAGATTCTGCTCAAACAAAAGGGTGGGAGCAGCCATATGGTTGCTATATTTATTGAATGAAGACATAATGGATAAATGTGAGAATGCTGCCAAAGTATTGACGTACATTTTTTAGTAGGAAATGTGCATTAGTTAATTCTCCAATATGTATCCCATCCCCTACCTGCCCCCTACTCGCACCCCCAAATCCATTCTCCATTCTCAAACTGTACTCTGGAAAGCTGATCTTTACAGACTTCAACACCAGAGTTGAAATGAAAGGCACCGGCAAAAAGAGAACTGAATCAGAGAGACCTGGGTATTGAAGTATTTATTCCCAACATCATAATCCTTTCTCCATAGGAGGAAGTCTCTAACTATGACCAAAGCTCTCATTAGACAGGCCTTCTCCCATGGGTACAACTTTTTCTAGGTTGAAATATTAATGTAATGAATATACATTGCAATTTGCCCTAGGGAAATCCCGGATATTGCTTCCATTAGATCAAGTAAGACCTGTTAATTGTTTTGAGTATCACCTTTTACTCTCAAATGTGTCCCTATTTGATGACAAAGTCTATGGTCAGCCTAATTATCCCTTTACAGTCAAACTTTCTACACCTCCATGTTTATTTACTCTTTCGTTTGCTTTCAATTTCAAGGCAAAAGCCACAATGGCATATTTTCCTTCCTTCTTGAAATGGTGAAGGGAATTCTACCCTTCACTATGTCAGAAAACAGAAAACATCATGTTCAAATCAAGGAAATTCTTCATTGTCAGGTCAGGGAGTTGTCTTTAGAATTTCAGCCCTTCAGGGTTTTATAATTCTTAAGAACTAGTGACTACTTGCTATTTCTCATTATCTCCATTTCTAAGTGGAATATTTTATTATGATTATCTTCTTCTGTTGCTAAACTTGTATTTATTAGATGTGCATATATGTGTTGGGGGAGGAAGGAACCAGATAACATATATTTTAGTTATAAAGTCACTAGTCCATAAGGAGGAACCTCATCTGGATTCAATGGCGAATATTATGCTTGAACTAGAGATCTCTAACCCTGAGTCAGAGGTAGTATCTGGATGTCATATGGGGTTGTCTTCCTTAGAGACAGAGTGATTACGTCTATATATGGAGGGAAGAGTGAGTAATCAAAGAAGCAGACTCTGGAAGACCACTAGCTGCACATATCAAACCTCTTTCCCCTTCTACCATAGTAATAGTGCTATAGCTCGGAGCCATATACCCTTGAGACTAGATATAGCCACGTGGCTAAGTTCTTACGTACAGATTCTGAGCAGAAGTGTTGTCTACTATTTTTATGGATCTGGGTCTAAGCATTACATTCATGCTTAGCCATGCCCTTTTTTTCTGCCTGCTCTTTGCAATATAGAGCTTGGCAACTTGGCTGGTATACAGCGATACAAATTTGACTGTTTAAAAAAATAATGTCTTATGAGATGATGATGGTGTAAAATGATAGGAGCTGATGACCATAATGATCTATTGGAGTGGAGTATCACACCATTTATACTGAAAAGATTGAATATGAGAGAGAAATTAACTTCTATTTTTCTTTAAATGATTCAGTTATGGAAGTGCCTTGTTATATAATAAATATATAACTTAAATATTATGATTTTATATTATGGTCAGTATGAATTGTAAAATAGGAATAGGTAAACAGTATAGTAAGTGGAAGTTGCCATATGTATAGACTTTTAGATTTATGTAATTGAAAGTCATAACAATGTTTTCTCAACTAATATCACTGTGAGTGTTTTCCTACACACATATAAATGCTAATGAACATTGTCCACATAGGCAATTCTTTAATAACATTGTCCACAATCATTACCATAAAATTTCTTACTATTACTCAATATATACACAGTTAAATTGAATTACTGCTATATGAAAAATTCTATAAGTCAAATCTTGACTTTATTTAGACAAAATCTGACAGTTTTTTTAACTTTACCCCTAGTGAAATGCTCAAATTATTTACTGAATTAAGTTGGTAATTTGATATTAAGTAATGTTAATGTCATATTAAAAGTGTATAATGTACGTTTGTACATAAAGATAATTGTAAATAAAAATTGTGGAAATTACACTCACAAATTTATAGTTAATTTCTGCACATGACAAAGGTAAGACAGGCCAGCCAGCTTTGATAAGAAGGTATGGAACAGAAGTCTGTTTGCTTCTCTATCCTGCAGTTTGGTCTTTGTGAGTTGCTGGTCAAATTAATTAACCTCCCTGGAATATCTTAAAATGAGTATAATAATGAACTCTTTCATGCAATTGTCATGAGAACTCTAAGATAAATAGGATGAGAAAGAAAAGGAAAACTCTGTTATATAATAAAATAAGTATTACACAATTATAAACTAACCAGGTAGAGGAAAATATTTGTATAATTGCATGTTTAGTAAGTACAGTTAGCAATTGCTCAAAATCTTTAACCAATTTATAAATTTGAATCTTTTATTTTTTCATTAAAACTGTCTCTATTTCATTTCACCCTGTATGTACCCGTCTAGGAAAAACATTAAGATTGATGTAAAGACCTATGATTGTTTTGTTTTTAATCACTCTTCAATTTCAATTAGTAGGTAATAGATGAATACTATAAAGAAGTTGTTAGTTATGCAGTTATATTTTTTATATTCCATGGAAATTTGTATTTTCAAAAAGTTTTCTAAAATAACTATTTAAAGATACAGAATTGTGGATTAAGGGTAGAAGATTTAAAGTAAGAGAGATCTAGGTTTATAAAGTCAGTTTTGTCATTTTTAATTTTGTAAATTGGGAAACATTTCTTAAACTCTCTAGGGCTCAGTTACAGTTTAAATATTACATTAAGTCAATGTATATCTATGAATTTATGAATCAAATTTTGCTAGGCTTGGCAGAATGTGTGTATATTTGTAAATTTTCAATTGCTAATAGCTAATATACCTTAAAATTATTAATATTAATAAGAATTCAATCAATGCTCAATATATGCTACTTACTACTACTTACTATTGTTCTTATAAAAGATTAAAAACACTTGTATAAAGATGTGGCATTTTTGGTTTCTTTTCTTTCTTGCATCATGTTTTTATTTTTTTCAATGAGTAGCATCTTTCTAAACAAAGTTGTTTCATTATTAGAAAAAATATGACAAATTGCAAAGATCAACTTTTCCTATTTCATTTTAAATACATTAAATAATTTTAGTTTATGATTATAATTTGAGTTATTTTTACCAGCTTTCAATTTAAGCCATGTAATATTATTAAATATCTGTACATGCAGTCCTTTTATTTCAAAGATAGAAAATATCAGTACAATTTTGTTCTTAATAGGGTTTTTGTTAACTCTTTCCTCATGAGAAATGTACATAACCTATTTTTCTTCTTATTTTTTTTATTTCAGCATATTCCAGAAGCACAAATGTTTAGGTTACATATATTGCCTTTACCCCACCCAAGTCAGAACTTCAAG